>VZRZ01001990.1:1993228-2107713 GCA_013398175.1 Climacteris rufus
TCCATGTGCCCCCAAAACTGTTTCCTTTTTCCTTTTTTTTTTTTTTTTTTTTTTTAACTGCTGGCATTAGTGTCTGAATTGGTCTTATTAGTGTTAAAAGAAAGACAGAAACAGTTCTACTAATGGAAACCAGCAAGTAGTGCTAGCAGCTTTAAAAAGTGTTCCCTGTGCCCACTCCCTTTCCCTGTGCCAAAAAAGGTTTGTAATTGAAACAAAAAGTATTGTTTTGATCCATTTTTTTCTTCCCTTTTTTTTTTTCTTTTTTCTTTTTCCTTGAGCCCATCCTGTCAGGCTGCAAGCGTGAAAGTTATTTTCTGGTGGCGTGATTAGATTGGGGCTGAACTCTCCAGCTGGCAGGCCTGTCTGTGACTGGCGGCGGCCTGTCCCCAGTGCTNCCCAGTGCTTGTCATCCCCGGACATGCCTGACAGGATGGGGACAGCAGCCCCAGACAGGTTCATTAGATGGTGTTTTCTACAGCTGGGCTAAAAATAAAAAAAAAAATAAATAAATAAAGTGGTGGAAAAAAAAAAAGAAAAAATAAAAAGGCCATGCTTTGTCAAGGCCCAAGCTGTGGGGGCCCTTCTTGTTGGTTTAAACCAAGGCCTTGTTTTGACAAATTCTGATCTGTGCGGTTTTTAGGTTTTCTGACACATTTTTGTTTTCTTCCCCTTTGGCCTGCGCTCTTTGCACTCTGCCTTGTTGCTGCTTCAAAATCCTAACGCTGCCTTCCCGGGAGAGCAGGGAGAATGCTTGTGGAAGGCTTGGAAGAAAAATAGAGCACTGCAGTGAAACAGCAATAAGTGTTCATTTCCATGGTGATCAGCCCAATGGCACAAAAAACAACCTTGGGACTCTCAATAAGCCAATTACAAGAAAGGTTAAGGGGTTTATAGTGCCAGAAACATGCCATCTACATGAGAAAATAGTATCATTACTAGCAATCTATGCTGTTAAATACATTGCTGTCTGGTGCTGCCAGAAACATAAGCTGTTTATGTTATTTTGGGAGTTTTGGAAGCGGCCAGAGTTTTCTGATGGTATTGTCAGGCTTTGGTGCGTATATCAAAAATCTGCATGGTTAGATTATAAGCCAGTCAAAACCAGTAATAAAACTATTTGAAAGCATTACACATATTGGATGTCACAGTGTTAACTAAATGGGTTCAGACTATGAATTTCCTACAGATTTGTATCAGATTTTCACTTCAGATTTTTATCATAAAGACAAAGGATTTGTACATCATGTATAATGAAAGAATCTTCTATAAAATTTTTGAATAAAAAAAGACAATACCTTATTTTTTATTGCATTTATAAAGTGCAATTTGATGCTTTTAATTTATGAACTGGTGACTGTAGTTTGACTCCAGGGTTATCTGCTGTTTTTCTTAGTGTCATTTAATACTGGACATTTTAGGCAGCTACAACATGCTGGCATGTAAAACACTAGTAGTTACTGGGGAAAAGAAGGAAAATATTTACTATTTTGCTTACTTTGCCCTTCTCCTTAGGAGTGAGGAGAATATTAGTCTATTATGTTTTCTGCATTTAGCTGCTTGCAGTGTGAGCACTATGGCTGCAAACCAAGCCCTTCATTCACAGAAATCCTACCACTTACCTTTCCTTTGTATTGTTAGTTACTGCTGCTTTAGTTCATGGTCTCTATGACAACTGTTTAAATTGGGATGGGCAACTGTCATCTGGAGTATTACTGAAAGAAAAGTGTTAGTGAGCACACAGTTCCATAGATAGAGCATTTCAATATAATCCAATTTTAATTGAGCTCCAGAGACTTTGATGTGCTGCCGAAGGTTGGGAGAGAGCTATTCCAGGGAGAAATTAAAGCAGCCCGGCAAGGCTTCACTACTTCAGACTGTCACCATTTTAAATAAGCATTAGCATCAGACTTAACCTTCCCCTATGAAAGATCTCACTTTTTTCCCCCTAGGTTTTTTTTCTTTTTTTTTTTTCCGGTATGCATAAAGGCAAAGACACTTTCATCTTTTTATATACATTTCTATATTCCCTTGATTAAGTTTGAAAAGCATGTACTGGACCTGTGATGCATCTGAGGCTGTCTATTGGACCTTGTATTACAGTTCATAGAAAGAAATAGAAGCAGAGTGAGGATTAGTTTGCAACAGTCAAATAGCATGTGTTGGATTTTCTCTCTAAGACTGCTCTAAGAGTAACCCATCATTATACTACAAAGTTGAGTGGGGACTTATTATAGGTTGGTTTCGTCATTAATTCCCTTTAATGTAAATAAAGAAGAGCAAATATTTCAGTGTAGATTCTCTGACTGAGAAAACTAGGTTCTTTCTATAGCTATGTGTCCACTGGCTGGGTTTTTTTGTTGTTGTACAGTTTGTTTCATGCATAACAGGGAAAAATAGTCATATAGCATTCAGAATAACAATTTTCAGACTGTTTTTGCGCAGTGAGGGCATTAGAAGGTGACTGTAAACTTTTGAACTGTTCAATTAAAATGTTTGCTTCATTTAATTAAACTGTTATGATCTTTTTGTACCACTTTCTTTTTCTCTTACCAATGTGTATACATACAAAATACTCTTAAAAGAAGGAACTTCATAATATTATGTCAAAACTGAAGATCACTGTATATTTTCCAATATATTAATATACATTGGACAGCATTTCATGTCCGAGAGCTAAGACACATTTTTACATTACTAATTTTCCTGGCTTTGAATTCACACTCCCCCATACCATATTTTTTTTCTTTTCTCTTTATATCTGACTTTCTTGGCTTGCAGTGAAGTCAATATAAATTTGTAAGATACTGAGATCACTTACTGGATGGTCTCAGTACTCTCAGCTTCTACTTCAAATAGTGGCAGTTGGGATACTTGGTTGCAAATAGAAGATGCATCTTGGGAAACTGAGTCTATTAGAGATGGGCTGTTACATAGGGTGCTTGTATTCTTTAGAACGAATGTGATATGCCTCAAATCCAGACTTAATGGCAGTCGAAATAGAACCAATCACAGTACAGGCTATCTATACAAGTTGGTAGGGTTTATTTTCTTCTAAAGTAATTAGCCTGCTCCCCTCTTAAAATAAAAGGTAAGAATTTAGATTAATAGGAGAATTTGAACAGTTGGCTTTTGTAATCTATTTTTAAAAAATGGAAATATCGAATCTCTTTGTGAAGCTTGAGTGGAATCACAATTTATTATTTTTCTAAATTAAATAAAAAGTTAAGAACCAAGTAATTGAGCCTATATGAGAGAACCCTTTTTGACTGGGTTTGGCACACATTTTTCTAGTTGCATAGTACCCAGAAGTCTATAAAATTTAAATACCTTCTGTGGTGGAGCAGCTTGTAGTGGATAAAAACTGAGGCACATTCATACTAAGTAGCTCTACATGCTGACAGGTGTTGCAGTAATTTCATACTGGGAACCTGGAGTTCACCACAGGAAAGCCTGTGAGTATGGCCAAATTTATGATGTGCAGGTTTTCATTCCAGTTTGCTAGAAATCCAAAGAGGAGAGAATTTTATATCAAATCTGCTTTAGCACTTCCCCTAGCTAGTACAGACATTGGAAGACTACATGTGTTCCCCACAATCCACTTTTAGTAGCCAGCTCAGTAGATTCTTAATATTCTTCCTAGTTTTCATGAGATTTTTTTGTATGGCATTAGAGACCCCAATTTTTTTAATTATATATAATTTTGATGTTTAAATTGTTGAAATTTAAAAAGTTGATGGTTATGTATGGGAAAGTAGACATAGAATATACAGAATGCACATACCAAAAAAAAAAAAAAAAGTCAATATGGCTCCATTTATTGAAAGAAGTATAAAAATCATTTATGGAGTTCATATACACAGCTTACATTTGATACGTCAATCTTTGCAGTTTTTATATTTTGTGTGGTTATTTATCAGTCTTACGTTATCTGATGAAAAGATATTCTTTAAAACAAGTATAGAATGCATAGATACTTTTCCTCTAATATTAAAGCAAAATAAATATAATGAAGTGCAAACTAATTAAATTGTTACTTAGTTACAGCAGGCAGTTTTCAAGCTCTCCAGGTTAAAATTCTCAGAAGAAACTTTGCTATTCTTTCCTTGCACAGACTTAGTAATATTATATAACCTTCCACATATGATACCAAAAAGTATAGTAGAGTTTTGATGGCTGTTGGAGCTGTGGATTAGGTTTCTCCCAGTTCTGTAATTTCTTGTCTTCTCCAGCAGTACAAAAGAAACTCATCTTAAGCACGTTTTAAGTGGGTTAATAAAGTTGGTATGGCAATATATCGTGAAGATTAAGATAGTTTGATATATGTCCACCATTATTCACAGGCAGTGTAATTGTAGTTTGTGGGCCTTAGAAGCTGACATAACATAGAGTAGACCTGAATCTATTCTAAATTCTGACACCAAGCAGACAGATTTCCAGGAGTCACTGGTGCTCCATACCCAACACTTCTAGGCATAGCTGAGTGTCTAGATGCAATCCTGTTCCATGTGCTCCGGGATGACCCTGCTTGAGTGGGGAGGCTGGACCAGATGGCCAACTGTGGTCCTTTCCAGCCTGACTGATTCTATGATTCTGTGAGCTGTAGAATTTTGAATTTCACAAGGATTTTGCTTGTCTCTTAGCAAACTGTATAGCAGAAATTTGGGGGACGACGGTGAGAGTGTTGTAGATGTACAATATACATTATTTTATAAATAATATATTTTTTGCATATAAAAATAATTTTTAATTTATTGCTAAAATTTCAGCAGTAGAATATGCTCTGATTATATTCCTAAACATCAGGATTAATGAAACAGCTTTTTTAGATGAAGTTGAAAACAAAGTATTTCTGGTTTTTGATCAATCTTGTACAGGAAGAGATATTAGGAACAGAAACATAAAAAAATTAAACCTGGTAGTAGAAAAAAATTGTATTCTATTGACTTTTATAGATCTTAAATCATATGCATTCTGCACTGAATAAATCAAATGTGAACTTGTCAAAATCCAAGATGCTTCCACACATCTTCTGTATGACATGAAGTTCACATCTATAAAAAGAGGGACTTACAACTACCTTTCTGCCTTCATTTGGTAGGAAATTAATAATGTTTAACAAAACCCAATACTTACACTTTTCTTAAGACTAGTTATAATGCCTTCAGTTATTATAGTGTTAAGAATTTTTGATATGGTACATTTGAGTATTTATACTTTTTTATTGCATTGCATTTTTGAATAAATATATTCAAAAGCTCTGGGGAAAAAAAAAAAGCAACAAAACAAAACACCCAGAGAATTTTATGACGGCTTTATTCTTGGAAAAGAATGCATCATATGCTTAGGGATACCATACATTCTTTATTCTTCAAACTATTCCTACATATTTTTGCTTCTGCTGCAACTTTTCTCAGCTAAAACTCTCACAAATTCTGTGAAATCCACCAATAATACAAGTTTAATAAAGCTGAATTTTCTGTAAAAGGACTATTTATTGAATAAATATCCTGCTTTGGTTTCAAGTTACAAGCATTTCTCGACAGTCAGTTCTCCCTGAATTTGTAAATAAGTCCTTTCTTTCCATTACCTTTACTTTTGCTGGGGAAAATGAACCAGTTGAGAGAAAAAGAAGCTCTCCATTTTTATTCCTTAAAAAAAAAAAAGACTATGTTTTTGCTCAGGTCATATCAATTTTATATCCTTTTTGGCATGCCCACTCAACTGTAATTTGTGCAGTTCTAATTTAAATAATTTGACCGCATTTCACTGAATGTGGTGCTGGGGCAGAATTGCTCAGAGCAGTTTGAGTCTAAGTACTGAGATCACCACTCCCCTGTTTATATTGATCTCTGAGTATGAGATGTAGAGTGAGGATGGAAACATAGTTCTATTAACATTTCCCACTAGATTTGAGTCTGACATCCCATTGTTGCCAAAGCCAACAAAATATCATTTTAAACCTTGTGAGGTAAATGACACAATCTGCTTCAATCCTGTGGGTCCCAAAATTAATTGTGCTTCTCTACTTTGGATTTTTCCCCATTATTTGTTTCTTCAGCCTCTGTATTTTGAATTGGGCTGTGCTCTAATATAACTTTCTATGGCACTAGAATATATTTGCCTTCTGCTTCTCCACATGTGCTGTTGCCCCAACCAGCACAATCAACTTTATTTCTGGTTTTAAAATCCTTATATCAGTGGAGCCTCTGCCTAAAACAGCAATTGCTGAATATGTTTGAAAGTAGAGCCTAAAAAAGGCCTCTGCCTACCTTTATTAAGGTGATATCTAAATCTGCAACCTCTTCCTGATGCTGTTCTTCACAAGAATGCCGGTCTGTTGCTGGCATTTCAGGAGTTGCCTAAACTGACAATCTGTTGGCATGTTGCATAGAAAGAAAACTGTGCAAAGGCAGAGAGATCAAAATTAATGATAAAATAATTATTATCCAGAATTCTTTTTTCACAAAAGTAACATTTTCCCATGTGAGCTGCACTTATCCTTATATTTAAAACTATGCACTGGTGTATCACAAATGCAGTGTTAGAAGTGGTGCATTTAGAGTACACAAGATATTGGAGTAGGTTTGTTTGGTTTTTTTTTACTCAAATTACTTTGCTGCAGCTACTTTTAAGAAAACCCCAATATCCTTTCTATTCCTTGCCTAAAACACAAAATCATAACATGCAAAACTATTTTGCCAATGAAAAGAGGAAAATGGTCTTCCAATGGACCCACTTAAAATAATTTTTCAGATGTGGGAATAAGAGCATCTGTTGCTTTAAGCTGAGTGGACATTGTTTTAATGGATACTGAAACGGTATGCTGACCAGAGAAATCAAATTTAGAAAAGGTTTGGATGAAGAGAACCTCATGTTTCAAGAAAAGGGGCCTCTTGAAACCTTAACAAAACATTGGAAGTAGAAGTATAAGCTGAGAATATTTGGCAAGGAAGTAAAGCCCAAAACCACAAAAATTATATCTGCATTTTTTAGATCCCTGAAGAGGAGGAGAAAAATGAAACAGGAATGCCAATATTTATTTAAAAAGAAAAAAAGTCCTAAAAAAGATTTTTAAAACTGATGTGAATTGAGAAATTATAATGGCACATAATACTCAGCTCATCCTGCAGAGCATAACATTACAAGAGCTACTTGGAGGAAAGCTTTTAAGGCTTACAAATAAAGAAACATTTTATACAGAAGCATGTTATAAAGAAGAGAAAAAGAGACCTTAATGTAAAGAGAAAGTGAGAACATTTTAGTAGGCCAAAATATGCAAAGAAAAAATGATAGCATAGTATTTTGGTAAGATTTTAGAAGCGTTTACTCTAATGTGATTATGGGAATTGAGGCTGAGATGTTTTTAAAATACTTTATGTGTATAAAAAAAGTAGTAAGAAGACAATGAAACACTAAGCCATTAAATTAATTTGAATTGTCTTTCCTGTTTATTTACATTCTCAGTTTCCCATTTTAAAGAAGCAAAATACAAGGTGTTTAATTATTTGAACTTACCTGATTTTGAATTTTCTTAATAAATATAATTTCTTTATATATATATATATATACACAAACATATATATAAAACACATATATCTTGACATGCTGTCACCCTTGTTACAGTGTATGCTTCATTTTCCTGCTAAATCTGAAAGTTGATCATACTCATTACTTCATCAAGTATTTTGGAATTGTGTAATGTTTACTCAATATGATATTTCATAAATCCTGAAAATCATAAAGAGTGCAATTCCATGCCATCAATGTCAGTCTTCTCAATCTGTATTTAAAATACATTAAGCAATCATGCCGTCTACTATGTACTTATAGTGAACTCTGTGTTGTTAGATGGTTCTGGAAAAGAAAGTTTGCTGTATGTTCATAGGAGCCATTTTTCTTAACCTATGAGGATCTGCATCCAGAATTTCACATTTTCCTTGAAGCAAATTGCAGTGCTAGACAACTCTTGAAGAAGGGAAATCCAAATCCCTGACAGGAGAGAATTATTTTCAGTAATTAATTTCATGTGTTTCTAACCTCTAAAATAATGCCAAACTCTTTTCTGAATACCTCTTGTGTACCTGGGACAGGTGCACAAGTGCACTTCTGTAGCTGGCTCTAGACGGCACTCTGATGAAATATCCATACACTGTACTTTGTTTTTGTGAAGGCCTCCATGTTTTCTTCTCCATGGAGCATGTTCAGCACAGAGCAACAAGGCTTGTGAAACGACTAGAGAACATGTCTTGTGAGAAACAGCTGAGAAAGCTGGTCTTGTTCAGCCTGGAGAAGAGGAGGTTCAGGAGGAACCTCATTGCTGTCTATAACTCCCTGATAGGAGGGTGTATTGAGGTGGGGGTTGGTCTCTTCTACCACACCTGTAGTGATAGGACAAGAGGAATGGCCTGAAGATGAGGCAGGGGAGATTCAGATTAGATATTAGAAAAAGGCTTTTTTCAATTTTTTTCACTGTTCTCCAAAAAAACCCACACAAACATCTACAAAGTTATATTAGATGTCAATGGATATATGCATTTTGCGCTAGATATAAACAAAACTTGAAAAATGTTACAAGTATCAATCAATACTTTAATTGAGAAATCAGATTAAGATAAAAATATCCTGAATCAGAAATCTGTTTTCAAAAGACAAATGATGAATTTCCACTGAAGACAGTGGATTGAATTCACATACATAGTCATGTATGAGTCACCCTAAAGAGTTATTTAAAAAACCACAGAAGTATACAGCAATTCTTTGCAATTGACTTGTAAATGCGATTGCAGACTGTAGAAGTGACCATTCTTACCATAAAGTTAGTGTCTGAGGATAGATAGGACATGTACAGGTGGCTTTCCTTGATTTGTTTGTAGCACCTGATTTTGTGATTACTTCCATTCCAGAAACCATAATCAAAAGAAAAGGGCCAGAATATCCTTTTGCATGCTTTCTGGTGCTATAAGATACCAAAAAATGGTATAAAGCATCAAAAATAAACCTCAGTTCTAAAATGTTCCTTCTGTGGAGATAATCTACCAGGAATTCTAGCAGAATGGACACTAGTATTTCTCGTCTTCTGGTTAATGCAAAATTCCAGCTGTTAATCAGCAATTCATTTTCAATAATAGAATAACTACTGAAGTAGGTTCATGATTAAAAATGTGTTGACTCTTAATTAAAAATAAAAAAAAGAGATTTTGATTACATCAGAAATAAAATTAAAATAATAGAGCCTGCATATTCAAACCAAGTAGTAAAGCATTTCAGTAATGGTTCTTCTTTTCTCTAGAGCTTTCCATAGGCATCCCATGCTGCTTTATTTATCTAATCTAAAGAAATGTCACCAATTGATGTTTTTCCATATTACAGAATCCTGAGTTTTTGAGACTCCTCATTACCGTGTTAGATGGGATCTTCATCTTGCTGCAATGAATTCTAGCAAATTGATATCTTTAAAATATACCCATATTCCTAAGTGAAAAGGCTTTACAAGCAGAAATGAGTTTTAAACCAAACAGCTGCAGCTTATATTAAAATTGAAAAGTGTGCCTAGTTCAAATGTAAATATTAGCTTGTTGGTTTTTATTTTAATAAAAACTGCTTATCTGAGATAAATCTAGAATTCTGTACTTAGTCATGAATCTTCAACCATTAAAACATGCCTAGACAGGAAGTCTTCATGAATGTTTTTAGGAGAAAAACTTGTAAAACTATCAAAATAAGGAGTACTGACTTTAAGTATAAACAACAGTGTTGAATGAAACACATGGAAATTTTAGCTTCAGATAACTAGGTAACATAATTTCAGTATTTGCGTAATGAATGGTTGTTTCCATGTCTTTATGAATAATGAAATATACAATACATACAGTCTGTAAAAAAATGTAAAATGGCCAGGACTTACTTCATGTGCCATGAGAAAGTGAAACACTAAAAATCATTCTGAAAGAAAAAAAGGTATATAAACCTCTTAAAGGATTCAAATTCAGAAAAAATGAAATTACTTTGATTTCACTGTATAACAACAATAAGGAAGACTACTGCAACAATGTCAGTAATATCTTCTGTAAATTGTAGATATCTAATAACGGGAGGCTTAATGCATCACATGAAAATGGTGTTAGATGAATGTTATGGAGGATGGCAAAAATGGGTAGTATATCTTGGACAGGAAAATGATACAACAGAAATACTGAAATAATTGAGATGATTTGATAATGGCATGATAATCTGATATTTGTAGGACTAATAGACAGTTAAGAAGAGTATAATTGAGGACAGTAATTAGATTATAGACTCCTTTCTTTCCTCTGATTTCCTATCCCATTCTACTCTTTTACTGGAGTGCTATCATAAGTCATTCATTGCATAGTGTGCTGAATAGACCTCTGTGTAGTTGCAATTGTTTTATACTTAATTTAAAAAGAGGAAGAAGTAAAAGGTAACCAGTGTATGATTGGTAGACAATGTGCTTTTTGTGTTGATCTGTAGTAACTAAGCTGTGGTTATATATATCAATACATCATAAATGTATTACTGTGAATCATCTAAAATGTTAATATATAGGATTTAGTTAGTATTAAACATTTCTCTTTATAAAAAAAAATAACTAAAACCATTTTTCATACATAAAATGATTTCCCAAATCATGGTGTTTTGTCAAGGAACTAATTCTTAGGCAAATATGCTGGCTGCTGTAGATCTGATTACAGCTATATACATTTCAAACTCCTCCCTCTGAGACACTGTTCTCATATTTTAGCTTTTTTAACTTGAGTGGTCTCCTCCGTATTTACTCTCTGTGTCTTAAAAACCTCTGTATTTACAGAAGTTGCATATCAGATAGAAGCAGAATACATTCAAAGAAGGAAGGTGCTTAAATATTCGCAGTCATTGTTCTTATCCACCTGAATTTCACATACATGATACCAGCTGTATCCTAGCATCTGATCTCAATGAAAGAAAACCAACAAAAATTTGGTTTATTTAGCTTATCAAAGAGAAGGCTAAGCAGTAATTTGATCCAGTCTGTAATTACCAACACAAGGAACAGTTACCCGATACTAGAAGGCTCACAGACAAAAGTGTTACAAGATCTATCAGAGTTCAGAGTAAAAATAAGGTGCAGATTTTTAACCATTGCAATAATTTAGCATATGAGGTAGCATTCCACAGCTGAGCTGTGACTGAATGGAGGGAGCTTATAGTCTCTTGTACATGTCTGGGATACCTCCAAAGAATGAAGCTCCTTCCCTTCTTCCAAGCTATGTTTAACTAATGTGGAGAGCTGAGATGAATGAAACAATGTCATTAGCCACAGTTTTGGTCTAAAGTTTTTGTGGTTTTTTTGTCTGTAACTTATTCTCATGTAAACAGTACAGGGGGTTCACTGTGTTCTTCTCACCAATTTCTATCAAGGACAGAACCAACATCTGAATGTTCTTCCATGTGCTGAAGCACATTTTTATTGTTGCTGTTATTACCATCCTCTCTGAAGTAGACTCATCGTGGTTATGAGAAAAAGGTTGTACACCAAGTGCACAAACTTAAATTAGCTTTTTCGTATATGGAGACGTTATTAACTTGAAGCTGCATCAGTGAAAAGACTGAAGAAATACAATTTCCATTACCTCAAGTATGAAGGATGACTGACAGCAGTAGCAACATATGGTCTTCCTAACATTTCCCTGTTCAGAAGTTGGTGGAGCTCATGATTACAGAAAGTAAAGACCTCGACTGAATGAGTAAAGCATTGCAAGCTGGTGTACAACAGTTCTATGTACCTAATGGAGAACAGATAAATTCGGTCTCTCCCATCTGAAACCTTCTTTATGCATTTCCCTTTAGTGAAGGTGTCACTATGTTTCTTTGTTTCACTGAGTCTGCAGTTCTCTTAGTGGCTGCAGCCTAGTCAAAGGCTCAGTCTACAGAGCCTGGGAAACACAGATGGGGGTGGTGAGGGTCCCAATCCCAGGCAATTGACTCCTAGGAATGTCAAGGCAGAGCCCACCTGAGCAGAGGTGCGGGGCTGAAGGGAGCCTTCCAGCTAATGAAAAGGATTGGAAAAAAGTTGTTTACAGTGCATGATACTGCTGGAATGCTAATTCATAGATGGGATAAATTAATAAAGCTGATATCTAATTAAATTGTCTTTTTTGTTTATTTTTTGAATATCCAGAACACTGAAATAAAAGTGAAAAATATTATATAGGTATTAATATCTAATCTTAAATTGATATGTTCAAATGAGAAACTGTGAAACAGGAAAAGCAATGCTAATTTTTAACTATTTTTTTTAAAAAATATTTTCACATTGATTTTAAAATGCAAAATTACAAATTGTTAAATTTTGTTCCTGGTTTGGGATATTTGATTTACCTAACTTTAGAAAAATTATTGTCATGACATACTGGTTTTGCTAATTTTTCTATTTATTAATGAAATGGGAAGACTTTTAATTTACGACACTGAAGTGGATGTGAATAGCAAGCTATATCATTTTCATTGTACTTTGCACAAGGCAGCCTCAGAAGCAAATCTGGTATCTGGTACATAACTGACAACTGTGTCGTGCACTGTTGGAAACAGATACAGCTAAGTATAATTGCGAGTGTGTCCTTTTCCCTGTGCTTGCTTGTAGAGTTTGGGCTTTTGGTTTTTTTGAGGAAATTAAGTTGATGTGACGCATGAGAAGCAAATCTTAGGAGTATCAGGTGACAGTATTTACTGATACTCTTCTAACAGCAGGTACTTCTTGGCATTTCTTAAAAGCATTCAAGTTCGTTTTAAGTCACGGTTTGTAAGTGTTAAAGAGACATGATTAACTGTACTTCATTGATGGATAGAATTTCCTATGTTCTTATACAATATTTTATTGAAAAGCTGCTAGTAACTGTCACCCTGACTTTCTTTAAAGGTCCTTGCCTATACTGAAGGCCTTCATGGAAAATGGATGTTCAGTGAGATTCGGGCTGTTTTTTCAAGACGTTATCTTCTCCAGAACACAGCTTTGGAAGTGTTTATGGCAAACAGAAGTAGGTCATAGTTCATATTTGTTGCATAAAGTTGTGCTATTTGTTATTTTGTCTTATTTATTTGTTTATTAATCTTAAAATATAAACTCTGTGCTTTCTTTGGTAAAGTGCTTCTGTCCCTTCTATAATTCTTAGTCTTGTATGTATTCAGTGCAAATTGTATTAAAATCAATCACATAAATCAATCTCACTGCTTTCTGTGCATCAATGAGATTTATTTGCAGAACCAGATCAGTGCAATTGGTAAATTCTTCAAGTGTTGGATAGAAACTTGCTTTTTCTATTGTCTCACCCTTCTGCTCAATTGTCTATAAATATTTTAGTGAAATATATAAAAGGGTACTTCCTTTTCCAATTATAAAATGAATTAAAGTTAAAAAGTACCAGATCAATAAATGGATCCACTAATTTTTCTGTATGTGATAGTCTTAATCACAGTTCAGTGGCTGGTGAGGTGTATAAGTGGTCTTTCACCCTGAGCAGCTCTGATGTAAGTTTTGATTTCAACTGGAGAGGGAATTTAACAGTTTCTGGTTCCTGGGTGATTTAATGCATGACGGAATGCCATGCCAGCTACTGAACAGCTTCCCACCCTGATAAGAGATTAAATGAGTTAATGGTAAGCTGTAGTTCCTCTGAAGTAAACAACACTCAGATCTTCTGCAAAATGGGAGAGTTAATGCCAAAACATTAACCAGCTAACTGGACATAGGTGTGAAGTACGTCAGGAATTTCTGTTGTACCTTGGATCCCCAGGAGGATAAAAGTGGAACTGACTTCTCTCCCCAAATAAAAACCAAAGTATTTTAAAAATATATGCAGGTGAATAAACAGACTTCCTTAAATGTTTTACTGGTACATATTTTTCTTTCTTCATTTAGCTTCTGTTATGTTTAATTTTCCTGACCAAGCAACAGTGAAAAAAGTTGTGTACAGCTTACCACGTGTTGGAGTAGGAACCAGCTATGGTTTGCCACAAGCCAGGTAATTTAATTAAAATACTTTTTATATTTTGTATTTATTATAATATACAGTTTATATTTTTAAATGTCAATACTAGAACATTATGCCTGTTATGAAACTCTAGATTTTCTTTTTCTTAAGGTTAGTCTGAGAAACATTACCCTTTACTTGCTATATGGCCCATTAGCATATGGAATAGAAGTACAAATATTGTAAATGAGATGATTAGATTTTTTTCTTTTCACTTACAGAAAATAAGTACCTTCCTGGGAAAAAACTTACACCTTATCTCTTCAAAGTCTGGTTTCCAATCAGGTTTTATAAATATATAGACAAATGTTCATCATTGCTGTGATTGTTATGCAGGATGCGAAACTGAACTGAGATTTTGTGTTTGCTGAATGTAATTTTTTTTTTCTATATGAATGTGTGGCAATTTTACTTCATTTCTTATCAGGGTAGTGGGTATTTTGCAATTTCTAAATTTCTTCCATTCATTAGAATAATGCATTATTCTTCTTCTCCTTTCAAAATTAAGGAGGATATATATTTTTGTAAGATCAACTAAGGTTCAGTTTTAGAAATTTTCACATACTATGGACACGTACTGTTTTTATTTTCTCAACAACATCAATATCAAATCAGTCTATGGCCAGAAATAAGGCTGGAAATTGTCAAATCCTATATTATAAAAGTATTCCTATTTCAGGGATAGGTGACATGATCTTCATGTGTACTTCACTGAGTTGGAGGGGTGACATTTCCTGCCTCAATTTTTATTATTTGTTCATTTCTTTTGTTGTACTTGTTTATTTTGGGGTTTTTGATTAGAATTCCATTCAGACATAAATTTTTTTGAGGTTGTATCAGGAGATATTTGGTGGAAAAATTTTTAGGTTCAAAAAGAAACAAGAAAAAGTAAATATAAGGGAATGAGGAAACAGCATGACATTAACAAAATATGGTACTTTGGGCTCAGACCTCCATTTGGCTTGATTTGGCCAAAAGCCAATGACTTAATCATCAGTGTAGTGTCTGGGATATATCTTTCTCTTTTTTAAGTCGTTTCCTACAAACTAAAACTTCACATTGTCCTTGTTTTATCCCAGTGCAGAATGTGGAAATACTCTAAAGTGTCAAAGCATTTATAGAACTGGAGAACTATTTCATTCCCAGATGAACATCATTCCCTGTCATGAGCTCAAGTCTCATGATACCTAAGGCTTGATCTTCTGAATGTGCTGAAATCTTTAGGCAAACTGCCAAATTTCTCAAGTTTTCTTTGAGATCAAGGGGAAGTTGGGGCATTTATTTGGAAGGCACATCTTGTTAATATTTGCATTGTTCTTCCATATACTAAAGTTAAAGGAAATGCTGTCTCTAAATGGAAAGTAATAGTATTCTTTTCTGAAATAGAAATGGCCACATGTTCTAGCACAAACAAAATGCAAATTTCTCAATCAGAATTTCATATCTACAGTGACATTTTTTACTTTTGAAATTCATATCCTTTGTGCATTATTCAGTGAATAATTGTCTGAAAAAGTTTGTTGATACATAATTATTTAGAAAAGTTTCAGCTTCAATATTTATATGCAGTTATTTCCATACCTTTTTGATTAAAGTTCAATTTGAATCGAAAATGGGCTTGCTAGCCTTCAGAATATATCTGGCATATGGTAGTGAAATTATTTTTCTTTTCTTTCTGTGTAATCATGGCATGATTTATGCACAATAAAGACTCTATAATAATGTGTTTTTTCTTTTTTTCCCCTGTCTACATACCCTTATTGTCTTCAGTAGGATTGCAATGGAGTAACTGAGAGGAAATCTCTCTCTATAACTGCTCTGTAGTTAATCTTTTCTTGATGTTAAATATAGTTTTTCTTCCTATGAATCTGCTGGCTCTGGAATGTTATTTTTTAAAATCATGCTTATTTGTATAACCAATAAATAACAAATTATACTAAGTAACCAAAAGGAGCTGCTATACTGAATAAAATGTTATCCTTTTTTGTTTTTTTAAATCACAATTTTCCAGATTAAGCTGCACTTTAAAATATTTTGACTAAAGCAGATCTTTCTGGTTGTTTTGCTTAAGTTCTTTAGTCTTATTAAAGTAAGTAATATTTCCTCTCTGATACTACTCTGACAAACGTCATCTAGAGTTAATTACAGTGCCATAGACTTGCATTCATGATGGAAACATAGTAAATTATTTTTAATGCAATACATAGCTTTTAAGTGTATTTCCGTTTTCATGGTGAGATCCTGCAATTAACAAAGATGCAAAGAAGTAGAAGTAAATAGCAATATTTGTGATCTAATGGCACAAAGGATTAGAAGCAGGTGAACCATTATGACTTCCCAAGAATTTACAGACTTGCTGTTCTGAGCGAGTCTCCAGTTTGCCTCTTTGCTGCCTTTCCAAACAGCCTGTCTAAAGCTTTGAATCAACAAAGAGTTCAAGCCTGTGCTTAATGTTACAAAGAAGTAATTACATCCTTAAAATCAGTCACATGTTGAAGAGTTCAGTCTGATTTGATAATCAAATTAGTCTGTCTTTGATAAATGCATTTTCACTGTTCCTGAAACATGTTGCATTGATTGCAGTTTCCTTATGACCTTGCCAAATGATACAACTGGGCAGACAGCGCTGTGTCTTTTAACTCCCACAGCTCCGTATGAGTCTACATAGGTAGAGTAATATCCACATTTTTAACTTGGTGTTATCAGACTACTTTTGATGGTTCCAACACCTCAGGTGTAATTTGTTGATGTCTTTTCATTGAGGGTAATATCACAGCTCAGAAACCAACTGCGAACTGCCTGTTGCTTTTGTATGCATATAGATATCAAAGAATTGGTAAAAAATACAGTATCTTCACCATCTGGCACCTTCCACTGAAATTTCATGGGCTATTAATGCATTCGAGAAAACACTGGCTCCAGTCAATAAAACTAAGAAATTCAAATGATGCTTTTTTTTCTGAAAAAAAAAAAAAAAAAGTATTTTGGCTGTTACAGTAACTGAATTCAGCATCAACTTGTCTCTGCCACATCAGTAGCTCGGTGATGGATTTCCAGATCTCAACATAGCTGGTTGAAAAGGTTGAATTTTGGGAAGGGAGAGAGGTAGAAAAACTAAGATTTGATGCCATTAAAGTATAAGATGTATAAGACTTTTTAGAACTTTAATTAAAAGGAATATTGATGAGTTTCTTTTCAGAAGTCAGTGACTTTCTCAAGTCTTAATTACTGTTTTTCCTCTGAACAGGAGCAACACAACACAAAACATCATGCAGGTGCAAAATACTTAAAGATTCTTTGTATGAGATTTCATTGCAGCTAACTAAATTAAAAGTGACTGTGAAAGGGGGTGTGTCTTATTCCACATATGGGATATATAACATCACTTCCCTTACCAAAATGTCATGAAGTGTTTTCTAAATACACTGAAATGTGTGACACTTGAAAAATTGGATCATTCTCTTGTACATCAGAGTCTTCTGCAGTTCCCATTTTGAGTAGCTATTTCATGATTCTCTAGAAGCAAAGGAAGCACATTCATTTGTGCATCTTCGTATTGGTGATGGCATATTGAAGAAAGAAATAGTTTGATCAAAGTTGGGTGGTTTTAGCAAAACAGAAAACAGTGGGTCTTCCTGTGTTAGCTGAAACAAGCAGGTGTGGAACCAATTTATTGTGCATAATTTCTTCCAGTCTCTGCTGAGATAACTGAATCTTTCAAACACCTTAGATGTGGAGTAAATAAGGACATTTTTAGTATATTTTGATTTTCTGTAGAGTTCACTCAAATCAGACATTCAAATGCAAAGTCCAGCACTTGACAGTTTATAGATTATATAGACTCCCTAGGAGATTGTGAATAAAGTCTAAAAGTAGCTACTAAAGTGTACTGATGCATAAATGTTGTTTTGTGATGGGAGAAATAGAAAGTCTGTGACAGAAATGCTTTGTAAATTTAATGATCTTTTTAGTATTTTTAATTTTTTGTGTTTATTAATTTGTAAGTAGCATTAATCAAAATTTACTGAGAACAATATGCCTGTGAGAGTTCTACTGTAAAAATAGTTGTTATTCTATAAATTGCAATATAAAGTATGATTACATTCAGATATTTCTTTAGATAAATTGTTTCATAAGAAACATAATAGAAACAACTTTAAAAAATGTTGTATTGTCTCCTATGTACTAGTAAAGTGTATTTACCTTTGGTATTCTAAAGTCTACCATAAAATAAGGCTAGCCACACTGGCAAGAACTTCTGTACAGTTATTTGGCTAAATACACTTGCATGATCATTTTTGTATGATCAGTTTGTAAGCTGAAGTATGACATTCATTGACGACCTACACACACTGGCCATTTAGACACATAATTGTAAAAACTGCACACTCCAATTGAATACCATTACTCACCCTTTCTCTGGAAAAAAGTTCAGTGCATCTCTAGGAGTATATATATGTATCTTTAGAAGTAGATGGTTCACAATTTTGTAAATAGTGCCCAATTTGACTTTATTTCAAGAAGATACTCAGCTTTCAGGGTCTAGAAATAATGCACTTAATTAGCTCAGGGTGCGACTGAAAGCTGAAGCATTGGGTGTCCCTATTTAGTCTTGATAAGCTATGTAAATACTACTAGATACATTATTTAAATTAACTAAATTCAGACTACACATTAAGAATTTTATTTTTTGTTGTTGTTTTTAACAGGTATAAACATTTTCTCTATTTTGACACATTTATATGATTTAACTTCCTGTTAAAAAATGTGTCTGATGGGATGAATATTTTCTCCTTTCAAAAGTTTTCCTTGTCCTTTTTTTCAGGCAAGGACTATTTTCTACAGAAATGAGTTGTGAGCAATGAGGCTATTTCCATTGTAGATTTTTTTCTTTAATGTGTTGGTCTAGACTGACTCTAGTCCCTTATATTTTACCAACCAGAGACAGTATATACAGTGGGTAGTTTAAAACTTGGTGCATGGTATTTGGTTATTGTGGTGTTGTCAAACTGAATATAGAAGAGCTGAGGTTTTCTGATTTTCTCTTCTTTGGCATGCAGTTTGATTTTTTCTCCCTTATCCAGTCATGTAAACTTAGAAAAAAAAATGTGGAAATTGAGAACCACAGAAGCTTCTGCTCCTCTTCCAAATTTTGATGTGATGCTATTTAGAAGTCATTATAGAGAGGCAGGCAGATGAACATGTGAGCAGATAACAGTAAAATTTGTTTCTTTCAGAAACTAGGCTATAAATAGAAATCTTGAAGCTTACTGGGATATAGGAAGGAATCACGGGTAGTTGAGCATGGAGGAGGTGCACAAATTGTGTAATAAATATTTTCAAGCCATGTGATGGAAATATGTCACTTTAGTCTATCACTCACTCTCTTCAATGAACTTATCTCAATATATCTTTTTGAACCAAATAAATGATATTCCTCTTTTATTCCTGCTGGACAAGCCAGGCACCAGGAGGTCTGCAGTTTCTTTTAATGCCAGTCATTTAACCAGACTCAGAACAAAATAAAACATAAAAGATATTATTCTGGTTAATTGCAATGCTGTAGTAGTGTTAAAATAAGATATAGTTCTTAATTTTAACCATTTTTCAAATAAGGGTAATAGTGTCTCCTTGACTTCATTAAATGAAATAAAGAGGCCTCTGAGAGAATCTGAAATTAATCACACTAATAATGTTGCCCTACATCTTACCATTTAATGAGACTCTTAAAAAAAATCTTTAAATGTATTTCCTAGGAGAATCTCTCTGGCCACACCCCGACAACTTTATAAATCCTCCAACATGACTCAGCGCTGGCAGAGACGGGAGATATCTAACTTTGAATACTTGATGTTCCTCAATACTATAGCAGGTAAGGCTTCTGACTCTTTAATCATTCACAATATGTTTATGTTTGTCAAAGTCATAAGCACTGTGACTTGAGACTACATTTATGCCTCTAGAATTCAGCTGCAGCTTTGTGATATATTCTGAAACACACACACATTAAATTTTATCAGAAAATGCACAACCTATCACAGAGACTTTAGATTCATGTATTGCTGTGAAGGCTGTTCCTTGCTCCCCTTCTGCCATTTCCTCTGCTGACAGCTTTGTCTGAAGCTTTATTAGAGTCAACAAACCATTGCCAGAGAGTGTCTGGAAATAATAATGGGAAAATGTAATTTCGCTACTTCATCATTCTCAGCAACAGCAACTAGACAGCAGAATAACAACAGTATTCTGCCTAGTACAGATGTCACCTGGATTGTGGTATGATTAGATTACAGCATCTTTTCTCATTCAGTTCTTTGAAATGAAATATAATATCAGATTAGGTATTTAAAATGAGAAATAACTGCCATAGACATCCATTTGTTACTGGCAAAAGAAGAGCTTTTCTGGCAATTGTCATTAATTAAACATTCAGAAAGATATTATTCCTTTCACCTTTCCCTTTTCTATGTGTTAACTCCTGTGTTAGTTTTAATGGTAAAAAGCAGCAGTTTTCTACAGCATATACAAAGATTTCCAGGAGGTTGTCTACTATTATGATTCCTGCCTGTAGCACACATGCTGCTTATGAACCTGCCTGTGGAGAGCTTCATACAGATATTTCACTTCAGTGAACTTTAATTTGAAACCCAAATTAAATTCCACCAGGCATCACTTTGTACTCCAGTGTTACAACCCTCATCCTCACTTGGTCCTGACTTCCATGCTCGAGGTTATCCTCAGGCCAGACATAAGACACGTGTAAGTGTGAAACCCAGAAGTAGCACTCGTTATGCTGACCAGTCTGAGGACAGTCACTGTGTTCTTCCCAGTAGGGCAGTGGCAGAATTCAGGAGCTGTCAAACTCACTTGGTTTGAGCCACTAGGCTTTTGCCTCTGTGCTTAGATGGTAGTCATCTTCCATGCATCCAGTCTTACTGATGTTAATAAATGTGTCATCAAATTGTCCCAGTGTGATACAGAAGTGCTACCACTGAACAGCTGGAAATCTGAGGGCATGTTTACCTTGTGAAGTGGAGCAAAAAAGCAGAGTCCCTGAAACTACTGGAGATCTGGGCTGGAAAGTCCATATGGTGAATCCAATGCAGGCTCACCAGCTTGGTTCCCAAGCATTATAGCCACAGTCCCACAGATCTCTGCTGGAGGAAGGAGCCCTGCTGAGTGTTTATTGCCTCTGCTGCAGTGCCATGAGCATACTGCTATCCTGCTTCTGGACACTGGCCTGTCTCCTGCTGCTTCGTGCCTCTCACACATCCGCTGCCCTTCTAATGATGAGGAAATACAGATGGAGCCTTACAGGCTCCCTGACTGCCTCACCCAAACTTGGAGGATTTACTGGAGAACTGGGAAGTTAGCCTAGGTCCCCTCGGTCTTTGTCCAATACATTATCGACAGAACAGTCCTTTGCTTGTAATGTCCTTTTTATGTATTCATTTCTTCTGTAAACAGTGAATTGAAACTCTTTAAATGAGAGAAGACAAGAGCTAAGCAAGTTTTTTTATAAATTATTTTTCATTTTTAATCAGTTTAAAACTCCAGGGTCATTATTTTTTAGGTACATCACCAAAGCATCCAAACCTGGAAGGCACTATTATGTCTGAAGTCAATTAAGAATTGTAGAAACACACTAAAGTATCTCAGTTAAAAAGCTTCAGGCTGAAGACATTCTTTCACAGTATCTCAGAGGTCTCAAGAGAAATATTTTTTGACCTGTTGCTTGATACTAGTACTGCAGATCAGGCTTTATAGACAAACACTTGGGGTGGTTGAATGAGACAGGTTTCTCTTAAGGCCACTTAGTGTCCTTCATCTGCCTTATACCAGGATGGCTTGACATTAGCATTCCAGATACCACCTGTTACGGCCAAAGCTTGAAGGATTACTGACTATTTGGATTTTTTGGTGTGTGTCCATGAGTTTGGGTTCTATTTGGAAAAGCAGTTTGGTCGCTATCACTAGGAGTGTCTCTCTGTGACTTAAAGTACTTAATTTCTACCAGATTTATTGGGATCAATCTCATTTGTTCATGTAATCTCGTTTGTTAGTTGTATAGAACCACTAGCTCCTTTCACGGTATTACCTACCATCTTATAAAATCTTTCAGCGGTACGTGATTTTTTTAAAAATTAGAATAAAACTTATCCTTAGTAGCTGAACTCCTTGCCAATGACACACACAAAACCTTTTCTAAAAACAACATCAGAGAGTGAAAGCTGACTGAAACCCAAAAGGAAATTCTACACATGACAATCAACTCTTTATTCCAGTTTGGAACAAAAGCCAAACTTTTCAAAATTTTTGTCAGAAGCAAAAATCCCTTCAAGTTATTTTTTGGAAGATCTATCTGGTTTTGTAGTTCTAATGAAGTCTGCACTTCATCTAGGAAATTAACTTCCAAAAACTCATTAAGAACTTGAGGATATTTGCAAAGAATCTCCTCATAAAGTTCCTGGCAAGTCAGAAACCCACCCACAATGAGCACATGAGCTCGAAGTCCAGTTGCAGGGGGGAAGCTTCAAAACATAAATATGAGTTAGAAAGCCTAGAAGTTCTGCCATCCCCAAGCAGATCCTGGCTCCACCATTGCATGGCACTGTACCAGCAGGGCCTGAGATGTGAGAAATTGCAGGGCCGAGAGCTATGAGGCAGCCTGAATGACACCACTGCTTTTACAGCTGTGCCTGTATTTCTGTAAATTTTCTTGAAAGGTGTTCCTTAAAAATATTTCCCCTACAACAAATAGGTGTTTTCTGATGAAACACTAACACAATTAATAACTCTACCAGACATACAGTAATGGAAGCAAAGAACCTCTACTACTTGTTGCCCTGGTTTGGATAACTATTGTTGTATACACTGTTTTGATAACTGTCCAAGTATTCCTCTGTTAAACAGTCACAAATTCTTATATGAACTGTAGACAGGACTCTCAGTAGTCAGAAGAAAATAAGGGATATTCTATTTTGTACACAAAAATAGAGTACTGAATATACTTTTGACCTCCTTTTCTAAGTAAAGATGTATCTTCTGTCTTCTTGGAAATCCAATTTCCAAATACATTGGTAATTATACTCTTTTGTAATGAGATTCCATAAGAAATATTTCCTTATAAATTACAATTTCTTTGCCAGTAATTGTTAGTGTAGGCAGTGATGACTTAGTTTTAGAATATAACTGTTTATTTAAGCAGCAACGTATTCTCTAACAATATTACTGTTTTTAGCTGTTGAGAAATATATGCATCATTTTTTTTAAATTCATGTTGCCATTAAGTTCCTACTGGCTTATTCAGCAAAACTGAGCTGTATCTTAGTCAGAAACATGGAGGTTCGACACATAAGAATTATGGACCATCTGCTGGTAAGTAGGTGATAAGTAAGGTCCCTTCACTGTTTTTTCTTCTCATCTACATAGAGGTCCACTCACAAAGTGGTTCAGTGCATCTTTTGCCCATTCCTTGTAGCTTCCTTTCTTTTCTTACAATGGCACTTCATTAGTCTCTAGCCCTCTACAAAACAGTAAGAAAGCACTCACAATTTCTTGTGATCCTTCTCTGACATTACTCAAGAAACAGTAGCCTTGGAAGAGAGACTTCAGAAGTGAAGGTTCTGACACCAGGTTATTTCTCTCATTGGTGACATCATGCAGCTGGGTCCTTTCCCACAAAGAAGTCCTTTGTCTGTTTGTTAATACTGTTAATTACACAGGCTGGTTGGTCTCTGTAGAACAGAACCACTGAAACAAGTACATTAATCTCTTCTTAAATCTCTGTCTGCTTTGCCAGTATGTATGTCCTGACAGGCATGGCCCCTAGCCATTCTATATGTTTTTAATATTTGAAATAGGAAAGTATCCCCTTAGAAAAAAATCCATCTTTCTATGATGAATCTTTTTTATTTTTAATTCTTACATCATCCTATTATCCCCTCTGACACATTGCCATGCTTCATTTTAGTTTAACTGTTTC
Organism: Climacteris rufus; assembly: GCA_013398175.1. NCBI lineage: Eukaryota > Metazoa > Chordata > Aves > Passeriformes > Climacteridae > Climacteris > Climacteris rufus. The sequence goes on from VZRZ01001990.1 coordinate 2,017,238, forward strand.
TGCTGTGATCTGTGTTCATGACTTAGTAACTGTCCACTTCAGCTCTCAAAGATCTCTCTTTCTGGATCATTTCCTATCCAATCATATGTGATGGCCACCACCTGTATTGCCCTGATACCTCATTGCAATTTCAGTTAAAAATTTCTCTCCATCTTCAAAACTCCCTAAAGTCTTGTTTCAACCTGTTTCTCTGGCCCTCTAGCCAACTATTTTCTCACCTCCCTCTTCTGTTTCCAAGCTCTTCACCTCTTTGTTGCCCTCTCTTCTGGCTTGAACATATTTCATCATGTTTACAGCTGTGAGCTTTCCTCCCAAAGGTAAACACTGCACTCTGCTACTTATCAATCAGTCTCAGTGTTATACCCTCCATGCCCCTGGTTTTTGTCCTGATTGTGTAGACATAAGCCTTCCTGGCCACCTTCCCCCTCCTCTTCTATCTATTTCTTTCTCAGGGATCCTTTTGCTTTGAAGGCTTGTAAGCAGCTATGATTATACCAATTGTCCTTTCTGCGTAGGACCAGCATATGTGTCAACTGAACCCTTTGGGTGATATAGGAAACAAGTAATTTTTACTACTCTTAATTACAAGATTATTGAAAAGGGTACTTAAAAGTAATCCCACCACAGCAAAAGGGATCAAGAGGAGTAGGAACAAGAAATTGTTTTTTAATATGGTTGCAGTGCTCATTGTTTTAGTTAGAAGTCTAGATTTCAAATCTGTTTCTCAGTATTGAACTAACTTCCACAGATTGGTTTCTTTTCAAATTGCAGTATATTAAATGTGTTCTTGCATTTGTATTTATTGGAATTTTAATTCTTTTAAATCCTCCATGTCACCACTTTTAAAAGAAAGTAAGAATAATTGCATCCATAATTTTTGTGAGTAATTTCTTGTAGTGGAAAGGGATTATTTTTAAAGGTTTGTGGAAAAAAAAAGACATCTTCAGTTAGGTAATAAATTCAGATGAACCTCTTCCCCCTCCCCATTTTTTTTTTTTTTTTGGCCTGTTTAGCATTTTCCACTTTTTTACTCTGTGATGTACAAGCTCTCACTGGTTAATTATGTATATATTTAGCTACTGCATGTGTTGGGCTTATTATTGTCATCTAATTAGATGTAACTTGAACTACTTACTTCTAGAAAAATCATTAAAAATTCTTTCCTAATGACCTAGAGATGACAAAATGTCTGTAAAGTGTGAAGAAGCAGACAAGCACAGGAACATTGCTCTTAAAGAGTGTTAATCCAGATGCTGCAATCATCTAATTAAACAATATTTTGCTGTCATTAACATTTTCACCAAGGAATTGCAGTTATAATTTCTTTGTCAGCTGTCTCTAGCTCACTTTACCTTTGAAACTAAAGTGCCATATAAAAACATTAAATTGGATGGTTTAATTAAAAAGTTTTTTTTTTAATGAAGAAACATATCCAGTATTTCCGAGATCTCATTTACTATGCCTCATTTTAATTGTTCGAGTAGATTAGTGTCACAGGGTTTGCGATATTTAATATTCAGCCTTTAATATTAATCTCTGTAAGCCTACTTGAGGGGAAATTTGAAGCTTCTGAAAAGGTGTAGGGGCTACCAACAATCATACAGGTTTGTGTTTTATATTTATTTAGCAAAAGAAAGGACCAAATAATTCTTGCTGGAAGCACCAGATAGTTGATGAGATGGCTAAGTATATTCATCTGCTGACTTTACTCTGAAAATAATCAATTGTGAAGCTAGAACCGATCAAGACAGTATTTCTAATAACATGAAACCACTAATATTTATGCATGTTTAGAATTAGGGATTTGTAATCCCATTATAGGCCTAGATCACTGTCCTCTGCTCAGATAAGTATAGATGTGTGGTCTTACCTCAGAGGCTTGGTCTCCTTTCATAATTTAAATTATGGTTCATCTTCTTGAGTCAGTTTTATTTGTTGATACTAAGAAGAAAATTGTTGAATTGAGAAAAATAAATCACTAACTTTTAAATTAAATAAATTAATAACTATTCTTAGTAGTTAATATCTTCATACATAAAGCATGTTTATAAATATTGAAATAGGAGATAATATTTTTTTTCACAAGACTATGCTCATATTTATCAAATACGTAATCACAGACTTCATTGTTTGCCACTTAACCTACCTAAGCCGAAAGATAAGGTGCTTCAGATTATTTCTCATTGTGGGATAAAAAAATGTACACAGGAGTTTACTGCAGTGTGCGAACACGGAGCTAATTCACATGACAATTTCTTCATTGTCTATACTACAAGTAACCACTCAGCAAAAGAGAACTCATACAGCAGCTAGAGTGAGGATTGCTTTTTTCTTGCACTGTTCACATATTTATGATTTTCCCATATGGAATGGGAACAACAAAAACTTGTTGACTGAATATTAAAATTGAATTGATATGAAGTGAATGAAATAAGTATAAAAATTAAATAAAACCACAATATGAAAAAAATCTCCATTTCAAAATTTAAAGTAATTTTGGATAGTCCCACATTTCCTTTCAAAATTTTGCAAAAGAATGTTCTCACCTTCTTAAATGTTTCTATAAAATGGCTACAGTTGAAAATTTTAATTAGTGTGAACCTTTTTCCATAAAATTATTGATTCTGAAGACTCTTCATTTTTGCTTATGCTTGTAATAGCCTACAGTTATCTCAGTCACTCTCTTTCTGGATTTCAAAGTTCTTTTAGTCTGCTCTCTACATAAACACAAATGTCTTTCCATTGTGGAAGCTTTTGCATACTTTTCTGTTAGTTAATGATTCTGATGGTAAGAGAAACATCTATTGTAGATGTTGAAGCTGTAATTTTATAGAGCCAATGTTTTATAGCACCTTAAATTTGATAATCTCGAGAAACTTTCCAAGTTAAATGTAATTAAACACTTGCCAAAGAGGAAAATAATATCCCGATTTGATGGATGTGGAAAATGAGGCAGAGTTGTCTTCCTTCAAGACATACAGAGCCCCCTCCCAAAAGGCTCAAAGAATTACTATTCTACCAGAGAATACCTTTCCTTTACCTCTCTTACAAGGATAAATTCTGTTATACTTCTTGATTTAGTTGTTTGACACATTCTTTTTGTGTCCAAGAGTCATCATTGGTTCATTCATTGATGATATTAAAGAAGAAGTGGTTTTGTTTCTACCCATCTTTATTTGCGTGTGTAGCTCACAGTGCTGGCATTGCTTTTTAAAAAAATGTTGTAGTTGCGCCTCCATTTTTTTTTATATTCTTGTGAACATCTATGTTTTCAAAGTGTAAAAATGAGGACACACAGTTATTAACAATATGTATTTTTCCTGTGTTCAGTGTAACTATGTGCAAAATATGCTTTTTGTTCACCAGCTTCTATTGAAAAAATAAGATGTTTGTAAAGCAGGGAAAATTTCACATTTCATTAAAACAAAACTTATTTTTGTGGAGAATTGCAACTGCTGCTCAGAACAAGGAAGTCTGTGTTTTTCTGTGCTGGGTTTTGTACCCCAGGAATCTGTCCAGAACCTGGAAGAAAGCAGTTAGTGAGACAGGGCTGTAAATCTGCTGCAGGACTGGGAATTGTTAACCTGGATTATTTCAGTCAGCTAATTATGTTATATAAATACACACAAACGTATATTTATGACCTGATCTTGTTTTTTAAGACTCATGTGGCATTTTGTGTGGTTCTCATTTTATCAATAGGGTGGATGGTACTGTATCAAGAAATTTCATGTCTTATCACTGAAATGTTAGATCCTACTAAATACTAGAGAACACAGAAATAACGTTTCCCAAACACACTTTTCTTTTTGATGAATTCATAATTTTCAGTTAATTGCAGTTGCAGATTGTTATTTTGAAATGGTATATAGAGATGGCTTTTGTACATTTGAGCTGCTGGGATGACAAGTGTTTCTTTCATGACTGAAGAGAGTGGCCTGGGGTAGTCAGGTTTGTCATAGTCAGCTCTGTCTTTTAGGGTGGAGAAATGTTTTTTTAATTTTCAAAATGATTACAAAATAGCGTTGCAGAAAACATGACTTTCACCACTCTGATTTCACAGTTGCAGTAGAATCTTGCCACTTATTCAGTGAAGAAGAGCCACAGGGGATAGTGGATTAAAGTGGACTATCTAGGATAGACCTCGATTTGCAAACCTCAAATTTAGCCCCTTGCTGTTTGGAGATTCATTTAATCTTTGCCAGCTATCATACTTCACAAAGTTGCTAGGAACGTAATAGTCTAGTTCTTTTAAATTTCTACATTCATGCTATAAAAATAGCTTAATGGAAATAAAAAAGAAAGTGTTTATTGGCATATGTTGCATTTTAGTTGATCTTGAAAGATACTGTGCTTTTTATATTATTTCAGTTTGTGTTGTGTTGATTTCTGGTTCAAGTGCTTCTAAATGGCTACTTTTGTCTGAAAGGTTTGTACCTGATTCTGTCAAGTGGTGGGAACTGGGATCATGTGATGCAACAAATGTAACCACTAGAGTTTTTTATAGCTGGATAAGTAGGCATTATTTCCTAATTCTTAAAACTTTCCTTTTCAATAGGACGAACATACAATGATCTGAACCAATACCCTGTATTTCCGTGGGTTTTAACAAACTATGAATCTGAAGAGTTAGATCTGACCCTTCCAGGCAACTTCAGAGATCTTTCAAAGGTATGCTTCATTTTTGTTAATGAATAGTTAGCCAGCCCTTTTAGAAAGAAATTGTGTTTTATATTTATAGGCTGGTTAAGTAAGGTCTTTATCTTAAGCTCATAAAAGTCTGAAATAGACTCTTCTGTGTTAGAATTATTTTATACTGAATCTCTACATTATGCTACATCCATGTCCCTGATTTACCTGGTTCCAAATCTGCAATTTCTCTGCCATAGCTTCTGACTTATGGAACAGGAGTGCGTCAGACCACTTGATCTCACTAATTATGCCTCTTAGTTTATAAAAGCTGATCCTTCGGAAAGAAAAAGCTTGGACTAATATTTCACTTTATTTTGCAGTGACTAGAATAGTAATATAATAGCAGCACCTCCTTTTTGGCTTAATAATTTTTTAGTAGACAAGTATTTTGTATTTTAGGTCCTGGAGTATCTGGTCCCTACCTTTTTTTTCCCCCCTCCAACCAGATTTGGGAAGTTACTGCTTTATAATAAGAAAGTTCCTAGTGTGTGTTTCTCTAATAGCACCACATTGTCATCAATACCCAGCTCTGGTACTCTGCTTGTGTTAACAGACTGCAGGGAAGGTCTGTTTTGGCCAAGCATAGCAGAAAAATATGGAGGGGCTACACTTTTGGCCAGCTAAAACAGAGACCAAAATGAGGGCTTGAAACAGAGCTGTGGGAAGTATAATTTCTGGTTCCTATCCACGAAGAGAGTGTATGCATTATCTTGTCAGTGAAAGTAGGTAGTCCTGCCACATCCCCAGTGTGAGGTTTCTGTTGTCTGGTGTGACAGCTTTCCTGCATCCATACTACAGCCCCTCAGCCAGGAGGGAGAAGTTGCTCACACAAATTGAGTGAGGCTCAAAACCACAGGAAGCTGTCACTCACTGCCTTAAGGAGTGAGTCTGGAGAAGAGAAAATGACCCCCAAGGCCTGTTCTGCAGTCCTGTGCTGTGGCCCCTGCACTCCCTTCTGCTGTTGGTCAGTCATGACCATGTTGGTCAGTTTTTGGGATTTCTGCTTTGAGTGTGCTTTCTCTCTTCTGCTTTCTTTCCTCCTCTCCCTGCAAACACACATCCTGGGGAGCAATGGAGACATCCTGCCCTGGATATGTCACAATTTCATCTCTGCTGGAAGGAGTGTGCTTGCAGTACCTCCAGATGTATTGCAACCATTTCTGGAAGCCTGCTTTTGTAAGACTTCCAAAATAATTTGAATAGGACTTGAATTCGTAATAGCAGATAGAGACACCTAAGTTTCCTCTCCCCTTTTTTTCTTAGACAGATAAATAAATAAATAAATAAATAAACTCAGAATTTGCATTACATTCACAGTATGTCTCAAAAGGAAATAAATTGCTTGATGCTTCCGTTAGGTTATGTAAACCTTCTGACCTTTCACAGTATTATGTGTATGTTTCACAAATGTGTATTTCAATTCTGTAACACCATTGTGATCTGTGCCAAGAGCAATAAAAGATCCACAGACATGATTTAAATAAAGACCTCTGATCATTTTACACTGGCTTGTTCCTTAACATGCATAGAAGTATTGTTGGTTTAGAGTTGTTTAAAGAGATAAACCTTTCATTAAGGTGCTTACACTTTTCAAAATCTCTCAAGCTCACTTCTTGTGAGTATTAATAGCACTGCATGTGGTGAGTGCAACAAGATTAGACAGTGTCTCATGAGTCCTTCACTAGGTATTTAGTTCTGGTTCAATCCAAATTTTTATAGTAGTCTACTAAAGTATGTAATTGCTACAGGAAGTAGTGTGATAGCTGAATAGATAGGTTTTTCTCAGGAGTTAGTAGACTCATTATGAAACTAGTGCATGTATAGCTTATTAAGTATCACTGTATTTTTATTAGTGCTCTCCTCAAAACAAAATATAAAATCAAGTCCATGGCTACTTATTTTTCATCAAGAACCCATGCAATGTGCACATTTTCTTGCGAATTTGATAACTTACCAAAAGCTATCAGTGGTTTCCTCTGGAAAGCTAGGTTTTTGACCGCTGAAAAGCCTACACAGAACTAGTTAAGGAAAAAGATCTTTCTGGTCTGGCAATATCTGAGCTGCATTTATCCCATGGATGTATGAGAAAACATGTGAAATCTTTAAATGTTGTGGAATTCCTGAAGGTAAAAGGGCTGTAATTGTTAATTTTTTGCAGTGTTCGTTATAATAAAATCTGATAGATTTCATTTCACCATGGTTTTAAAAAGAAAAATGGGTTAATGATTCATTTTAAAATGCAGTGGCCAGTTAGTATGGAATGCCTTACTTGGGTTGTTATGTATTATTTGCATCCTGTTTCAATTTTTGCTTTATCAGTAAAAATCTTCAGAATTAGAACATATCTGAAGTATTACCTTGGTGCTTCTGTTTTCATTTTCGATATTGTCCTGTATCCGTGAGTGGGTTCCTTCCCTCCCTGTCAAGGAGGTGAATCCTAAGTAGCCCAGTGCTTAAAAGCAGGAGTTAGTGATTTATTATTAACATTATTGAACCAGGTTGTGCTATCAAGCCTCAGCCAGACCTCTGGGGCAGGCCCACACAGTATCTTTTCCATAAGGAGCCACTTCCTTCTGTTGGAATTTACCCTGCAATGGAGACATATTCCTGCAGATTTGGTGGCAGATCAGAACCTCCAGCTAAACTTCTGATGGATAAAATCTCTTTTGTCAGTTCCTGACCTTTTGTCTCCTTGCAAATTTGCCCTTAGTTTCACAAAGCCTCTGTCCTTGATATTTAGAAATTAATAGTTCTTAAACAATCTTTTGAAATTATTTAGAATTCTGACACTATTGTGTATGTGGTAAAAGCTCACAAAAGCAATGAAATTAAAAGAAAAATCACCTATCGTACTTTGTTTTCTTGGTTTAAAATAGTTTTTGTAGTTAAATGTAGATGCTAAATCTAGCTTTTAAAAATATTTTGTGTAATTTTGCTCAAAGTTCATGCAAAGCTCTAGTGTCAGTTCTGATAATAGACTACACTACTTTTGAAATGTTATAATCTTTGGCTTCTGGGCTTTCTGTATAAAATATGACACACCACCTTTGTGATACCACAACTCCTAAGTGAACATATATATCAAATGCAATTCATATGTTTTTTGGAGACAAAATTAGAGGTGTTTGGCTTGCTTATGATGTCAGTAATGGAGTAAAACATGTGCCTTTTGCACTTAGCCCAAACTTAAATATTTACATTTGTGCAAAGCTGTCTTGAACATGTAGCTTGTCCTTTCCTTCCATTCCATTGTATTCTGGTTTCATGTAGTACTCCTTATCATGGTATTTTTACATCCAGATGTTACTTGTTCTCTCAGAACAATTACATCAAAATTTTAGGCTGAAAATTCCTCTGCCCTTTTTCTTTGAAGTGTTTGGAAATTCCTTTACCAAACTTTTTTTTTTTTCTTTTACATACAGTTTTAGATTTAAAACCAGACTCCATGAGCATGGAAGATGTCGTAGCAGTGGGATATATTGGACCTCTCATTTGATTAGACAGTGTAGGTTCAAGTTTTGTTCATTACATATACAAGGTTAAAGGTTATATTTATTGTTTGACAGGATCAAAAGCTAATGAAAGAGGCTGTCAAAGATACATAGATTATCTTTTCAGTATCAAACCACAGGTGATCTGCTTATTTTCTTCTTTGTTGAGATTTCCTTTGGAAGAATATCTAGGATATTAAACATTAGTCCAGGAAACATGTATGCAGCTCTTACTATACACTGATTTTTTGTGAGATTCAACACACGTAAAATGTGGTCTGGTTTGTTTGTATAAAATTGTATGACTTTTACTCCTAAATTATAATGAATGCATGGTTTTGACATGCTGCATTGTCCCTGCTCATTAAAGTGTAAACGGGAATTTCTCCTCATTTACTTCCAGTTATACCTCCTGTTAAATAAAATGATTTCTTCACCAGGCAAAGTAATACTAATATTGACATGTGTATGAAACATCATACACCCATTCACTGACTGGAAAAAATTATGTTTTGTTAATATAGAAGGTGTTTGACTGATGGGTGGTGATAAGCATAACCACTTTTCCTTATTACTGTGCAATTTCAAGAAAAGGAAGTGATAAAGCCCCAAGGCTTCTAAATGTAATAATGCAAATGAACACATCCAAGTGTGAATATTTCAAGGCAACCACACTTAATACTTCCAAAAATGTATATGCTGTGGAATGTAGTTTATGGGCTTGTTTAGAGCCACTCGTTGGAAAAATGAAATCAGTTTCTGTAAATTAAACTTCTCTCTTTACCACATGCAACTCTTCCATCAGAAGAAAAACTACATACAATTAAAGCCACACAATTAAACTTGTGATTTTCTTAAATAAAAAGTTCATTTACTGAGTACTATTATACTATGAATCTGCGAGTACTCATATTTGATATTGTTGATATCTGGTTTTGATATTAGGATGCTGAGGAAATATGTTTACAAATTTGGATGAAATTACATTTTGTCTTTAAGTTTAAAGTATTATCCTAAGATATTCTACTTATAGGTTGTTGTTCAGTGGATGTTTTTTAATAAAAAAACAAGCAGTCAGGAAAAGCTCAGTCAGTTTTCAGGCAAAGCCAAATAAAGCCATATTCAATATTCCTTTAGATCCCAGCTACAATTTTGTGCAGTACAATAAAAAAATAAAAAAATAAAAAAAAAAAAAGATAAGCAGATAAGGTAGCTGCTGCATGAATTCATGAATTAAAGTCAAGATAAGCAGAATATTTTAGTGGCTAGATAAATAGGATGCTACATTCAGTTCTCCTCTCATGAGAGAATATAGTTCTAAGAAGATAGCTGGCAACGAAGTAAATATTACATGAGCTAACCTAACACGTCCAGTGGATATAAACACTAGATGTATAGACAATACACTTGTTCAAAGGCCAGATGTCTAAAGAGATTAGCCAGGTAAAAAAAGAAAGATATTAATAGTAGTGTGTTTTCAATGTTAAATACTTATTTTGTTTTTAAGTGGAAGAAAGAAACAAAATAAACTGAAACAGCATGTTTATTTGAGAAGGGAAGTAGCTGAATAGGCACTGTCATACAGAGACTTTGTTTGGAGTAAAGAATATATTATAAAACCATTTTGTGGAAAGTTAATTCTATTTAATGTGAGTCCTTACAGAGGGCTTTTTGCAATAAAAAGACAAATGGTGTGTTTGGAAAAAGCATTTATAAAACATAATGAAAAGAAATTTTTATATAATGTTCAGAACCATTTATTTGACTCAAATTCAGTTTCTGTATTTGTCATGTTTAAGATATGGACTAAGACATAGTATATAGATTAAGCTTTACCTTTGTGTTGTTTATGCAAGTCATTTTAATCAATGCACACAGTAGCAGAATCTCAGTCAAATGGAAATAAAATTATTTTCTTCTTTTACATGAATTTACAGGGATTGATCCATAAATAAAATTTATCTCCATTTTATAGCCATGGTATTAGATTAAAACCAAGGGAGTTGACTTTCTGGGCTGAGAATGGCATAGTAAAGCTATAGAACAATGACCAAAACTCCATATATCCTACACATTTCAAAAGAAATGTGAGAGACTACCATTATTGTAGAACTTGTCATCCAGCAGGACCCTTGCCTCATCAGAGTAAAACTGGGTTAGTTCCTGGTTTGTACAATTGAGATTTAAGGTCTTTACAGAAAATCTGTGTCTTCACTGAAGGATGAACTGTTAACATTACTTTGGGTAACAGCATTTTCCCATGTGGACATTAAAATAACTCTAAGGAAGCCAGGGGCAGATCTTGCTGAATTTATTCCCTGTTTTATTTATGGATTTTTTTTTTTCTTTTAGAAAATGCCTGGTAATTTGGTAATCACATTTTGTAATCACAAAAGCTGATCTATTTGTGATAAATCGACAAGTTTTTAAATTGATCAACAAAACAAAGACCAAGAGAGATTTGAGCACTTTTCATTAGATTTTTCAATGTTTATGGTTTCCTGTAGCAGGGGAGATGTCCTTTCCATTAATGTGCAGAGAAGTGGTTCACATCAGGCTCTCCATGACTGCACAGAGAAGGGAGATCAGATGTTCCTTGTATTTCTTCACCATAGGCCAGAGATAACTTAAGTAAGGCTGAACTAGAAGCTTCAGAGTTATGTAAGCATGGGCAGCTCCCAGCTCTCCTCCCCATGCAGGGCTGCATTGAGACAGTTGCCCTTCTTCTGGGATCCCAGTTTTCATTCTCCACATAAGTGGGGCCATGTTTGCACACTACACCCTCTAGAGTAGCTCAGAGACTTCCAACTCACCTTCCTATTGCAAGCTGTAGTCATACCTAAGCAATCTCCTCATGGACAGTATAAATGTCAGTGGAATGAGAGAAATTAACCTATCTCCCAAATCCCAGGCTACCAGCCAGATCTCTAGTTCATCCAACCCAGGATCTGTTCTGAGAAGCTGAGATGAGACTTTCTAGCTGAAGACAAGCTCTACTTCGCTTCTTTCACTTCTTTCCCTTCTTTCTGTTTTTCTTTCTTTTTTCTTTCTTTCTTTCTTTCTTTCTTTCTTTCTTTTNTCCTTCCTTCCTTCCTTTCTGTCTTTCTGTCTTTCTGTCTTTCTGTCTTTCTGTCTTTCTGTCTTTCTGTCTTTCTGTCTTTCTTGCCTGCCTGCCTGCATTCCTGCCTGCCTGCCTTCCTGCCCGCTTTCCACTCCAGGGAAAGGAAGGGTAATCCCCAGAAAAGGTTCTTCCCAGATATTTTCCCATGACAATTTCAGTACCATGCAAGAACAGAAATTACTATCACTGGTATTTCACTTAAAGACTCCATTTTATTCAGCAGATGTTTTGTGCATTTCAGGATTTTTTTTTCAAATGAATCCCAAAGTAATTTAAAAAAAAAATAGATAATTACTCTGGAAAGAATATTGATGAGGATGAAGGTAATCTAGAATACAGATTTTCAGGTTTATCATTTAATACAATTAAACATATACCTTTTGGAGGTAGATTATTTTAGCTACTTGTGCAGGAATTTTTACATGAAAATGGAAATTCACCATCTTACATCCTTATATCTTTTATCTTCTTAATTGAAATTACAGTTCTTACTGAAAAACCTAGAAAACATGATTGTGTGTTTGCCTTAGTATTTCATGTGACTTTTTAAATTATTGTCAAATTCTTGAGAGAACTAACCTTTTAATTAAATACAACTATATATATTATATTAAAAATGTTATTTAAAGGTGTTAAAGGATTAAACCATCATTAAAATTTTTCTAGTCTATAAAATAAAATATCTTGTAATTATTTTGAGCATGGGTTATGCCTCACAGGCTTTGTTACTGTAGTCAATTTACAGTGAATAATGAAAACACATTGCTTTTTTGATGAAAGTCTTCTAATCAGCATCAAATGTATTTTGAAAGGCTAGGAGTTTTCCATATTTTCAATTTTGCATTAATCATCATATGCATTCTCTACTGTGCCTTCAGACATACATATATACAGTAATATTGTAACAGATGACATCCCACAGCCTCAGTATTCATGGCAGCATAGGATAAGATGCACCTTCATAGTGGAGGGAAGAGCTATTATCAGGGTGTTTCTCCATTACAAAATAAAATCTCACTGTTTGTCTGCTATTTTGCATTTCCTTCTCAGAGGGGGTGAACATTTCGTTTTAACAGACTGGGGTGTGAATTACTGCTTTAGCTCTTGAAATGTGCAGTTGGGGCTGGATTTTTTTTCTGCCAGAAAAGTGGATGCCTCACCTTAATGAGGGTGGTGTCAGCAGGTTCCATCCAGTCCCCAAAGCAACCCAGAGCCTGATGTAATTTAGCAAAGTGCACATATATCTGCACAGTTTGTCAGTCTAATGGGAAAAAATGTCTCTTTCAAGGAAGTTGTTGAACAACCATTTTTATATAATGGCAACTTAAAGGCTATAATAATGCCAGTTTGTTTTTTGACAGTGGCAGGATGTGTAACGAAACTGAGTATAACAATAATGCATTTTTTTTTTCCTATTTCCAGTATTTGGGAAACAAGCCTGGAAAGTGTTAGGCAATGGCTCGTACTTCTCTTTCAAGAATGTTTCATGCGGTCTTGCAATGCGGTGTGCACCAGATAACACCAATCCTTTGGGATTACTCAATAATTTTACACGTATGAGAAAACTATTCACATCTCCAGGACACACCAAAGTATTAAGCATCCAGACTGTTTCATGTGAAAAATACTGAAATAATAATATTTTAAAATGTAAATGTTCACCAAACACTGCTATTTAAATACAGGCTCTAAATCATTAAATCAGAAAAAATCATGTTCTATGTCAGCCTTTTTTAACAGCCATCTCAAAAATAGAAACCACAGCAACACTAAAAGAATAAAATACTTGTAGCTTTAAATTTTTTTAGTTACATATATACTGTAGTGAAACACAGTGATTTGACTTTGTACTGGGATTTCCCTTCCAAATTACTTTGGATTTTAATTCGGTAGAAAAATGGTGCAACGGAATAAAATGCAAGAATACCTGTTAACGTTTTGAACAGGGTCAATGTCCTTTCCTGTATGTTTTTTCCCAGTTGTAATACCTTTAATGTTATCAATTCTAATTAAACTTTGATAATTAAAATCCTGTAATCATTTTAAATGACAGTAAGTTTATACAATTATTTGTTCTGGAAGTGTGCTCTCCTCTAGGTGTTAAACTCTGTATGTTTTGTTAATTTTACTATAAAAGCTAAAATCTGTATTTTCTTTATCCAAGTAACTTTTACATCACACAATAATGAATACATTTTGCAAAAGCTTTTGAGATAAAGTGGGTTAAAAAATAATCAAAAGCTATTTCTCAATTAGTCACATCAAACTAAACAGTTCCTACTACCATCTTACCCATCTTTTTTTTTTTTTTACTTAATTTGTATAGATTGTTTGTAAAGTGTGCTCAGAATGGACTTTGAATTTGTTGATAATTTTCATTTTCTGTTGTTTTCAAGTACAAACTTGTTTGCTTTGTTCAGTAAAATGTGTCTCTGTTCAGTCAGAAAGTACATCCAGTCCTGAGGACTATGCATGGTTTTTAAGTATTTCTGCTTAGGATCACCAGACACCATCAGCAGTTCCATGTGAAACCTTTTCATCATGAGCTGTGCATTACAAAGTATTCTGTGTGAGCAAAAGTCAGTTTTCATTAGCTGTGTGATTATGGTGAATGACAGCAACAGAAATATTAGTTTGGCCTCAATGCATTTTAAATGCAGTTTTAGAAGTTTATTTCCAGAACAATGTTATTAAACTAATTGGGAAACAACTTATACTTCAAGAAGGTCTTGAAAGTTTGCAGATGTGGATCACTTATATTTGTCAATTAATATAAGGAAACTCATAAGACTTCTAGTACACAAAGCCTTTGAAAATAAATTCTAAGATTACAGCAATCTGGAGGGGTTGCTACAGCATAGAGGGAGTTTTGTTGCAGAGTCTTCTGTGTAGTGAATCTTAATGCAGAATTAATCTATGACATATCAGACATGCTGCCCTTCAGCTGATAATATATTTGACCTCTTATCACTTTACAGCCTATTGGTGCTTTGAACCCAAAGAGAGCTGTCTTCTATGCAGAACGGTATGAGACATGGGAAGATGATCAGACTCCACCTTATCATTACAACACTCACTACTCTACATCTACTTCTACCTTGGCTTGGCTTGTTCGTATTGTAAGTATTTCTGGATTCTGATTTTCATTAATAGATCTACAGCATCTCTTCTGTCACTTACCACTGTTTTGATTTATTTTTTTTATAAAAGTGTTTTCTATCAAAATCTCATTGGTTTTCCTCACCTTAAAATCTCAGAAATTCTCTAGATATATTTTATATACTCATTTGTACTGGTCAGTGGGTCCTTCTTACCCAAACAATCTGAAATAAATTTAAACACAAAATTGTGGTGTTATAAGGACATATACAATGAAAAAGTGCATCTAAAACTAAATCCACCCCAAAAAATATCTCTAGAAATACAGAAATCTGATACTGCTCAGATTCATTTATTATTTTCAGCTAGGGACAGATGCATAAAACACTAAAAAAAAATGCCTTTTGTAAAAAGAACATTAAGGTGTCAAATTGAGAGGGGAATTATAGAACTGGTTTTATATTAAAGCAGCATAGAGTAGTATTTTATGCAAATGAACTATGCTTCTCAATTATTATCTCTACAGTTTTCAGTAATGTAAAAATGTGGATTCTAACTTCAAACCATTATGTCAGTTCTGAAAACCTCATCTTGAATCCTGTCACCAAAATCAGATCTAGGGAAGGGGACCAAACTTCAAAGATAGAATGAATCTGAATTCAGTTTATGTGTTATCACAATGATTTACAGAATAAAGAGTGTTGATGAGAGACTGAAGGTCTCATAGAGATACCTGAATTAATGAAAAATCAAGTCACTGTGTAATTACTTAAGTTAAAGTACACCCTGCTGATAAAAATCTGTTGCATAAGGTATATTCTAGGCATGTTTTGCACAAAACAAAGCAAAATAGAGCCACACAAATCTTGATATCTGAGTTTTCACTCATCTCACTTTCTCTTAGACTTTTTTTTTTTTTTTCTGTGAAGGGAAGAATTCATGTGTCTTGGAGTTCGGGATACACTTCTTAAACCATGGGAAACTAAGTGTTGATTACACTCCTTTGTTGGGTGATGACTGAACTCCTTTTAAATGTTGCTAAATTATTCATGTACTGTGAATACATTTTATGGTACACATGTGCTTCTTTGTTTCCTTAAAATATATTAAAAACAGTTGTTTTATTTGCATATTTATCTATTAATTTTGGCTGTTATACAACAAAAAATCCCCTCTTGCTAGTCGGCAAATTCTCAGACCTGAAAGTCTGCTCATAGGCTGAATGTACAACACACCAAGGAGCATTCATTTCCTTTATTAGTCTAATGCTATGTCATTTTTACTACTATTGTTGGTGTAATACTGTAGATGTTCTTGCTCTCTTTGTATTCTGACCTAAAAGAGCAAAGGAGCAAAGGAGCAAGGTCTTTTTGCCTTAATGGACTTGCAATATAGACCTGACAAATTATGTTTGTTAGAGCAAACAATATATGTGAGAATAGAAAGCAGAAGAGGAAACCAGTCATTTCCAACAAGGTTGCCAATGAAAAGAAGATTAAAACAACAGAGAACTTAAATACAGAGAAACTCCTACGTAGGTATTTAAAAGATTATTTAAATATTGTTAACTAGTAAAGAAAAGCAATCTCTATGGGAGTAGACAACAGATGTGAATGAAGACAGATACAGGGAAAGTTGGAACCTCAGAAAAGGAAAAAAAGAGAATAATATGATGAGACTGGATAAGGCTTCGTATGGAAACCCAAAATAAATATTTGAAAATAAGTGTGTATAGAGGAAAAGATTGTAGCTATGGGGATTATAAAGTCACAGTGATCCTCTACAAAATAGAGGATGAAAAATACTAAGGGAGAAAATTGTGCCAGTGAAATTAATAGATAAGACCAGGTCAGATTTCTGTAAGTTAAAGCAGTATTTCTTGCTCACGAATTTCTTGAGCTAGAGCTTTGGTACGAGTTTGTGAAGAAGACTGTGTAAGAAAAGGTAAATTATAGTCTAGTCTAGGAAAAGGAAGATGACATTAGGAGATGCAGAGATTCAGACAGAAAAATGCTTTCAGTGTTTTGAGAGACAGAAGAAGAGTCATGGGAAAAGATGAGCTACAGTAAAGCCTTTGGTAGAAAGTGACAACAACCTGAGAGTGAAGGACAGGGGTGCAAACTAAAATCATGGGAGAAGACTGTGTAGACCATAGAATAAGAGAAAAGAGAAAGCAAGAGAAAGATAAAAAAGCAAGGGAACAAACCAAAAAGCTGTGACAAAAAGTGAATTGGGAATGAGACTCTAGATAGAAGCAGAACAAAACAGCATAGAGTAATGGAGATCCAAAGGGCGAAACTGCCTGCCTAAACCTTAGTATTGAAGGAAACAGTATTTGCAGTAGGAGAGGAAGTTTCAGCTACTCTGAAGTCTATATATAGAGAGAGGATTGTGTAATTGCCACAAAACCTTAAAAATTATTTTAAATCTTGCTTTTCAGCTTTGACAAATGCAATCTGGTTTCTGTCAGTTCTCTTCAAAACATTGCTTTTAATATCATATTTCTGAGTCAATTCTGTAATAATTTATTCCCTACTGCCTTGTATTTCCCTCTGTTGCTTTTCTTTTTCTGGTAGATTTTGGTGGATTGGCTCTGTCTGGATGTCAAGTACCCACCAAGACCTCTCTATTACTCCCCCCTTCAGTTGGGCTGGAGAGAGAAAATAGAAGGAAAGGCTCATGTTTGAGATTAGGGCAGGGAGAGATCACTTACTAACTACCATCATGGGTGTGCTTGATTTGGGGAAATTAGTTTAAGTTATTACAAATCAAACCAGTAGGACAAGAAGAAAATAAAGCCGAATCTTAAAAACCCTTCCTCTTAAACCCTCCATTCTTCTCTGGGCCAAACTTGACTCCCAGATTCTCTCTCTCCTCTCCCCAACCACACAAAGGGATGGGAAATGGGGGCTGTGCTCAGTTCATCACATATTGTCTCTGCCACTCTTTTGTCCTCAGGGGTAGGACTCCTGACACTCCTTCCCTGCTCCACCGTGGGGTCCCTTCCATGGGAGGCAGTCCTCCACAAACTTCATCAAAATGCATCCTTTGCACAGGCTGCAGTTCTTCATGAACTGCTCCTGTGTGGGTCCTTTCCATAGGGTACACTTCCTCAGCAACAGACTTCAACAGTAGGTCCCCTGTGGGGTCACAAGTCCTGCCAACAAACCTGCTCCCACATGGGCTCCACTCTCCATGGAAGCCCAGGTCCCTGCCAGGAGCCTGCTCCAGCACAGGCTTCCCACGGGGGCCCCTCTCAGACATCCACCCGCTTTGGCATGGAGGCCTCCAGAGGCTGCAGGTGGATTGCTGCTCCGCTGTGGACCTCCACAGACTGCCGGGGCACAGCTGCCTTGCCATGTGCTGCACTGCGAGCTGCAGGACAATCCCAGCTCTGGCACCTGGAGCACCTCCTCCCCATCCTTCTGCACTGACTTGGGTGTCTGCAGGGCTGTTCCTTTCATACGTTCTCATTCCTCTCTCTAGTGTTCTTCCGTGGTTTTTCTCTGACCCTTCTTAAGTCTGTTATCCTACAGGTGCTGTTACTATAAATCCCAGGCTTAGCCTTGGCCAGCGGCAGGTCCATCTTGGAGCCAGCTGGCATTGGCTCTATTGGACACGGAGAAAGTTTCTCATGGAAGTCACCCCTGTAATCTCTACCTCCACTACCACAACTTTGCCATGAAAACACAAGACATGTATCAGGCTAGTTTTTTAAAAGAACTGTATGCCTTACCCTAACTTCTGCCCTGTGTAATTGATTTTGATATCAACAATCTCTGCCTCTGTTTTGTCATTAATACATTTTTCACTGGTAGTACTCATTTTTCTCTTGAGTTCTTTTCTGTACCAAGAGTGTCCAGTAAGAATACATCTTTAAAAGTGACCTATTTCCTTATGTTTTCAAAAAATCAAGAGCAGCTTAGCATATAATATGTCCAAGCTACTGATAGTCTCAGCAGATACATTCATTTTATTATTAATTTCTGTCTGCCTTTCATTGCACTTAATAGAATAGGGTATAATCCTTCATTGATGCTATGAGCTGCAAATGCATCTAAAAAGATTCTGTTTCTATTTTCTGTGAGTTAGTTGTACAAGTCCAGGTATGCTCCTTTCTCTTCTGTAGGAGTGTTGGGCAGTTTCAGGATAAGCAATGAATGTACCTGAGCAGGTGGTATTTCATAACGACCGTGGTCCCTTTTGGAGATCCTACAACTGACCTTGAAACTCTCACAAAGCAAGATAATACATGCATCCTCTTCCCATACAGCCCCCCTGCCATGTGTGCATGCACACACTCATAAGCAAAGTGAAATTGTAATTCTTAGTTTACCTGCACATGTTTATTTAAGCTATTCCATTGTACACGTCGGACCACTACATCATGCTAAGATTCTGAAAGGTCAAGCAACAATCCTCTAACTGGCTTCATAAGATGTGAACTGAGCTACAGCCTAGAAATATTTAGTGCTATAATTACAAATGAAATCTGCATGATCTCCAGAAACAGGTTTATATCCATGTCAACTGTTTCTTGAAAGTGCTCAGCTTTCTTTTAAAGTTGAAGGGTAGAATAAAGATTAAATAACTGCTTTACAGAGATAGATAATGAATGTGAAAGTCTATCATATTGTTCAGACGGCTTAATAATGATGGTAAAAACTGACAAAACTATTATTTTTATAATATTGTCTTTCTCTCCTTTGAGGTGTTATTGAAATCAAGCCATGATTAGACTTTTATGCACATTATACATGTTTAGATCGAAACACAAGAAATTCTCTTTATTCAGTAGGAGACAGCATCACCCACAAGTTTCCTCCAGCAAACAGAATAGAAAGTGCTCTGGAAAGGGATGCAGTATTCTGTTGACATAGTTCCAGTTTTGTATAAATGAAATTGAATATTCATAGTTTATTGATTGAAGAGTCATTTTCTTTGTGTGCATTTTCATCTGGAGCACTGAATATTTAAGTTGAAGAAAGAATAGTTTAAACCAAGAATGCTACATCAGAATGCCATATATTTCAGTGACTTGACCTGAAAAGCAGACAGAAGGAAAAAGAAAAGTAGAAGAATGGATTCTGTCTTGAATCATATAGAATGTGAATATCAGCTTTGGTTTCAGATTTTTAGGTGAAACTGGGTATTTATGATACAATTGGGTGCTCTCAATAATTGCTGTTGAAATAGTTATGTTTGTGTGACCCAGTTGCACCTTAATTGAAGCAGACATCAGTGTTTGAGAGCATGATTCAGTCAAGACATCTGTAAAGAATAATTGTTTTCCAGCTTCTGTTGCAATGACTGCATATTTGTACAAGGTGGGAGAAATGATGTATTTATTATGAGTCAGGTTGGATTGAGCTAAAACCAGTTTTTAATGAGATTCAAAGGTGAGGAGGACTGGAAGTCATCTGGTAAACAGAGTGAATCTGAGTCTTCTTTTTGGTAGATTTGAGCAGGACAATCACAGATATATCAGACAAAAGGGGTGTGTCACTCTGACAAACCCCTACATACTCTCTCCTCTTACAACTAGTTGGAAAGACATTTTTATTTGACACAGGATGTCTTAGAATGACCACATCCCTTCCTCTTCCCTCCTCTACTCCCACCATAAAGGATTCAAACCTGGGTACTGCTAAAAGGGAAGGAAGGGAGGGAAGTGCTATTGAGTGGAAAAATTCGTTGTTCTTACGGCTCAAGCCTGTGTTCAATGTAATCAAGTACCCCATGAATTTCTCTTCTTGTTGGCAGTGAACAAGGCGTGAATTTTATTCTGAATATTAGGAATGAGTGAGATGGAGTTATAATGAAAACATTGTGCTGCTTTATAGCTTTCACAGCAACAAAACCTTTACATGAAATGACAGTAATCGGTATCATAGAATAACAGTATTTAAATGAGTATATTGAATACAGACATGAATTATATTTATATAATATAAGCACTTGACTTCACAGAAAATAAGAATTACTTTAAAATTATGTTAGAGGTCTGAGATAAAGCAAGTGAAAGCTCTGAATTTCTGCTAAGGATTAAAAATCCAAAAAGATAGGCACAACAGGCCATGGCAAGATAGCATAATAGGGCACCCTGTAGTGCTCAGCTACTAAAAGTTTAATCCTTGATTATGAGTTTTATTGCTTTTGTGTATTTGTCTCAGATGCTTAAAATAATGTTGTCATGGAAGTTTGGATTAATTTTTTTGCATAATTTATTGCAATTACATAATTTCTCTGGTTTCTGCTTTTCTTAAATCCATCAACTGCTTCTGATTTCAGAACCTCAGCAATCATCCACAATCTACTCCACAATAACATTCACAAAAAATTATATGTATCTTATAAAGAAAAAAATGATGGCTGGAAGTTGGTAGAAGACAGAATAATTTGTGTTCAGATCAAGAACTTTTTTTTTTTTTCAGTATGGACAAGCTAGAAAACATAGCATAATTGCTATTGCAAAAATATACAGAAAATTGGCAGGAGAAATTCGTTAAAAAGCAAAATAGTTTTAATATTAAAAATGTAAATTTAATATTAAAATTATAATATTAATAGAATGTTAGGATAACTTGATATAATAAAATCCTTGTGTATATTGTTTTCTATTTCGTGGTTCTGAATCTGAAAAATACACATTTTTATTTCTATTTTTCATGATGTTCACTATATAGATCACTGCCAAATCTGGTAGTTTCTTTCTGGTATTTTCTTTCAATATTTCAGTTCATTGTGATAGTTTATACTATTCACCAAGCTGAGCTACAGTTAAATTTTAATATTCTATTTACATTATAAATCTCTTCTTCACCTCACAGTCTTTCAATATTCATGAGTGCAAACAAAGCCATTGTTCAATGGGATTTAGGGTCTTCCAACAAGAAATTATATTGTGATTATTTTGTATTTAATTCAATTATTTTAATTAGTTATTTAACACACATTACGATTATCTGATTGGAATAAATGCACTGATGAAAGCATATTTATGAGATACTATTCTTTGGAATGTGTCTTTTAAAAACAAATTCCCAAAGTTTTAAGAGAAAAAAATTAGGTTAGAGTTTTTTCTTCTTTAAGAGAAAGTAGCCTGTGTTGACTGTTCTGCATGATAGAAAAAATTAATTGGGAAGATGTAGAATAAAGGTAGAGAAACAATGGGCTCTGGAAGAATGAATTCCATCTTTTATTTTCCTCTTTTTTTTTTTTTTTTGATATTTTCACTGGTTTTGCATCCATGCTTTCATTATGTATATTTTAATTACCCTTAAGGCCTATGTAAGCATGAACTACTTCATACCTTTTTCATCTGGTGCAAATTAAAATGTGTATAATATGGCATAATTGCCTCAGAAATTATTTTTTAATGGAGGAGTTCCTTGCCTTGTTCAAAAATTTCATAAAAGGAAACAGAGAATGTTTAGAATGAAATTCAAATAATAGATGAATAATACTGTAATAGAAATTGTGATCTGATGATTACGAACTGCTTTAATTAACAAAATTTCTGAATAATCAGGATATGCAACAAAACAAATTTGTGTGTGACTTTAATGAAAAGGACCCTCTTAAAAACCTTCCCCATGAGACTTTGGCAAAGGGGAAGAAGCAACTTCCATCCATGTAGACATATTACCAACTATTAGTTGAATAAGAAAGCTAATGGAGTAGTGGTGGAAATCCAAGTTTCTGGCAATGATTGCAGTATTCAGGTTCTACTGTCCAATTAATTATTTGGTCCACTATTAGCCTCTTCCCTGAAGTAGAATGTCGTGACGTCAAAACAGGTTATCCAGACTGTCTGATACTTGAGCTCTTCCTCCCCAAAAGTTAGTAGCCATTTCCATTTAGTAAGAATTGAGAGTGTGGTTTCAGATGGAATTAGCGAAAGTGAATACTCTAAATATTTCACCTCCATACCTCTGCCCCAAAGTAATGATAGAGCTGCATATCCTGGAACCATGGTCTTCCTCATAAAGCCCATAGAGCCATTCTTCTCACCTTGAGCGAAAGTGGAACCTACTGAGCTCTTTTCAATTAAACGAAAACAAAATGAAGATTAAGAGATAGAATTTAAAAAAAATATTTTATTTTGACATACCCACATACAAGGAGTAAACAAAGTCCAGGGATATAAACAACAGAGAATGTGTTTATGGTGGTTGCAGTGAAGTAGGCAGTCATTGTGAACTGCAACTAAGCTACAGATGTCTGCCACTGATGGGTAATTATTCTTATGGAAGAGAATTCAAGATTTATTTGTGCAAAATGTGTTAGTGCCAATAAATATACTCAGATGTCCAGTGCAGATACTCATGCGTATATATAACTATGAGGTGCCATGTTTTTCTTTAATTCTGCCTTTATGAAGTATTTTGATCTGCAAAAGGCATTTGGATTTTGACAGAAACCTGCTGCACGAGACCTCGTACTGATTTCTTAATGTCTTAATTTCATTAACTACAGGAGCCCTTTACAACATTCTTTCTAAATGCAAATGATGGCAAGTTTGACCACCCAGATCGAACCTTCTCTTCAGTGGCCAGGTCCTGGAGGAACAGTCAAAGAGACACCTCAGATGTGAAGGTAACATATATGTTAAATAAATGGATAAATATGCAATTTCATTATGATATTTTTGTTTATGTAAAAAGGGTGCTATATCTTTTATATATTTAAAATCTTTATTTTCAGTACACTAGGAATAGTGTAAATAAATGGATGTTACTAAAGTTTATTGTTCCAACACAAACAAACAAAGATTCTTTGAAGTTGAGTGGACAAAAGGTGTTTTGTTTTTAGAGAAAAGCAACCTAACTGATCTAATTTAGATCAGATAATCAGGAGATGGAGAAAAGCCCAATAAATTGTTCTTTCCTGCTGTTAACTCAATATTTGGCCCACTCCATAAAACACAGCAGGAATTGGATTTGACCTTAAAGTGTCATATTGTTATAGCTTGCCTAGCTCTGGGTTTGCATTGCCTGGGGCAATTAATAAAGCATTAATGACAAGACCCATTTAAAATGTTGGCTTTTCTGTACAGCTTTAGCTTTTACTTGAATGTGCCTGGGGATATTATGCAACAATACACATTAGATTAAAACAACTTCTACACAATATACAGAAACAGCCAGAGAGCAGGGTGATTTTACTGTTGTTATTCCTTACCTTTGTATTTGCCTTGTTAAATGTAAAGGGTTATTGTTCAGATACATGAAACCTTATCAGAAGGAATCAAAAATCTAGTAATATTTTGAATAATGTGGTCCTTTCTTGATTCTCATTTTCTAGTAATAAGGTAAGTAAAGGCTGCACTATACCTAAAATTGCTCTATTTTTAGAGATTTTTTTTTACAGTGACTTTATTTCTCTTCTATTTGTATACTGCCACTCATACTAGGAAATGATAAATTCAAGATCATATTGCCATTATATTTTTCACGTGTCCTGGCAAAGAAAAATAAAAAAGAAGATGTACATTGTTGATTTATTTTTATTCCAGAGCTCCTGTTTGCACAAATATTCCAATAGTCTCAGAAGAGTGTATGGGCAAACCTTGTTGGTTTTATACGGTTACTAGTTAGAATAACTAATTGTAAATTGTATGGCCATGCTAACATATGAGAGAAAATACTTTTTAAAGAAAAGAAATCAACCTGAACTTCCTACAAACCATTTTATGTTCATTCATGATCTTCTGGAAGTTAATACTATTTTAAGTACCATCACTGTTATCTTTGTAAGAAAAACAGAGGAAATTTTCAAATTTGGAAGTAATTTGAGGAAATAACTACTATATTTGATAAATCTTGAAAGTGCTGACATTTTGATTTTTCCCTTTCAATGAAATCTGGTTTTGCTGGAATTCCACTAGGATATCTGGGAAAGTGACTTCCTAGGAGTGAGGCTCAAGCAAAAGATAAGAGCCTTAACCTGAGAAATAAGGGAAGACAGTTGGAAGTGACTGTAATCTTCTTGTCTGGCTTTAGTACACAGGAGGAGGGCAGTTAAATACATCAAGGCATTGCAAAAGATAAAGGAATATCTGTGGACAGACGGAGAGATGGTATTCAGCTAGGTTATATAATTAGTGAAAAGATTGTTCCTAAACTAGCAGCCAAATGAGTTATCAGTAAAAAAATGAACTGAAATGTTTGTATGAAAATACCAGGAGTCTTGTGAACCAAATGGGGTAATTTAAACTGCTGCTGCCAGCTATTGCAAGGATGAAGGTATTATGGATGGCTAACAGCTACATTGTAAAATGTATTTGTATTAACAACCCCCAACTTATGAAAATAAAACAAGTATTACAAAGATGCTCAAAACCAGATACCTTCAGAAAATAACAGGAAAAGGTGAAAAAATGAAGTAGCTACATACTTTAATGCCGTTGAATTTAAAAAATGGAGTTAGGAATAACAGGTAAAATGGTAGCAATTAAGGGTCTGAATTGCTCCAGGGGAAAGACTGTAAAACAATGTGTTGCAGAATACATTTGGCAGTCTACTATAGAGCCCCTGAATCAGATTTAGATATATATATACATTTCTGTTATGCCATTAGAAAGAGAAATACTACTTGGAGCTAAGTCATTACAGAAAATCTAATATGGGCGTAACAGATGAGGTATGTTAGCCAATAAATGTTTTCTCCAGATAATCCCTGACCTATCTGTTCAGAGATACATTAGGCATTAAAGATTCAGTTTAAAATATGGGTTTGTTAATCAATGAAGATATAGGGAAGGTGGGTTTACAAATTAACCTTGAATTGATTTATTATGAATTGATTCATCTTAGGATAAAAATAGATAAACAGCGGATTCAAAATAAGCTGAATCTTAAAGGGATGCTAAAGCAAATAGAAAGCATTCATAAATTATCGAACCAAAAAAACAAAAACCATAGAAATTAGAGGAGATTTAATACCAGCATTCAATGTATTGCATCATCAAAATAATTTCTTATATATTAATACAAAGCCACTACTGGAATAAGTGCACTGAGGTACACTGCAGTAGTCTAAGCAAAATATGTCAATGCGTTGCTGTTTTTTCTTCAGTTTAACAAGGAAAATCTAAGATCAACAGTATGGCAGAAAGCTTATTGTGAGACCAAAGGTTTATCCTTAGATTATAACAATTAGAATGAATCATGGCATCTAATTTCCACCTGAAACAATCTGATCAGTCATTCATTTAGGGCTCTTGTGTTCTCAGAGAACACAAGTTATTGTTTTTTCCTTTTACTTGTCCAATATATGGTATGTATTCTCTCTGGATAAAGCAAATGCTTAGTGCTTTCTTCACTAGAAACCATCTAGCGTAAGATATACCTAAACTGGAGGGAGCCATAAGAAGAAACAGAGAATGTGTTTAAGGAGTTGGATACAGGAACAAAAATGTGTGTATGTGTGGGGTAATTAATGTCTAAAAGTGAAGTCACATAAATGCTATGAAATATGCAAACATGAAAGGGAAATGAATTGTTTGTCAAAGAACAAAGAGATAAATCTCAGAGGAAAAGGATCAGAGTGGAAAAATGCTTACTTAAGCAACAGGGTATGAAAAGTTAAGTTGAAATTGAGTATTCTCTGAGTTTGAATATCCCCACAAGGAGGAGTAGTAAATTCCTTATTTCTAAAACTTTTATTTTTGGTAACTAGACTGGCAAAGTACTGGAAAGGTCCTTTCCATTTGCAGACTCTATGTTTCTCAGTGATCAATCAAGAATGAGTACAGCAGCTAATTGTTGCTTAAGATCTTAATGAACTACATTTCTCAATGCCATGACATCAGGACCAACTTTTCCCTGAGGCTTTGAAGCTCATTCTGCAAAATGATAGGGAAGTGAACTATTATTAATATTACAAGTACCTCATTTTTTCAGATCAGTTGTGGTACTGCTTGGAATGCCTTACAGGCTTTTAAAACATTTTAATCAAGTTTTTAGAGTCTTGAAAAGCAATAAAGTTTGGGGAAACATCAAGAAACCTCCTCAAAATTTCTACCTATTTTTGACACTCTTCTAAGAGCACCATCCATTGTCTTGCAGAATAGAAAACCTTCAGCTCTGGCAGTGTGAATCATTCAAAAATTAATTGTCAGTTCTCTGGGAACTTCTAATATTTATCCAGCAGTCCTGTAAGAAAGTAGAGTGTGTGCAAAAGAGAAGATGTATAGCGGTCACGTGTGGGTGCAAAATCTGAAGGCATGCTCTCTGTTAAATATTTCTGCATATTTGTGTAGCTTCTTCTGATTCCACATGTAGTTATAAATAGGGGTAGGGGCTTGGCAGTGTGGATTTCCATGTGGTATACATGCTGTAAATTGTTTTCCCATCCTCAAGATTTTTTGAGTCTTTATAGTAAATGTTTAGTGCATGAAATACAGGCTATCCATCAAAGTAGCAAACTTTGAAAATTGGTAAGACTAGCAAGTGTTCGTTATTCGTGTGTTCCTAATCATACATTTGAAATTCATCTGAGCTGCTTTAAATACATTTATCTCTGATCTTACTAATCTCATTAATTACTGTGGCACAGGTTATGAAATAATTTTAAAACAGTGTGTGTAAGGAATTAATCTCATTGCTGTGTGTTGTAAGTTGACCACAATTTTTTCTTTCAAGTACTGTATTAAATAATCTAATGAATTGCCTTCATTCTTTATTAAGAAGGTCTAATTAAAAAAATTTATTTTTTTGGGAAAGTAAAATCTGGAGGCTTTTTTCTTCAGTTACTTTTTAAGAAAGAGGACTATGAGGCACTTTATTTTCAAGTGCTATAGTCAGTGCTGAAGTAGGTCAATTTTAATTAATGAACTGAGGGTTTTAAGCACTGCAGACACTTTCCACAAGTTTCTTTTATAGCCTCAATGTTGTACATCCAAACTACTTTCACAAAATTCTGCATTAAAATTTAATAATCAATACCTGAAATTTGCAGAAGAATGTATTTCAGAAGCCACATTTCTGTGAGTCCAGCTCCTTTTCTGGCATGCATGTGTCCTCCCTGACATACTCTCCCTCTGTTTCTCCCTTTTCTTTCCCTCCTTTCCTCTCCCCTTTGCATTTGTGTAGTCTCCTCTGGAACTGAATTATTTCACACTGAGCTAATGAAAATAGGGCTGTGGTAGTAGTTTGATCAGCCTGAAAAGCAAGCTGTAGTTCTGGCATCTTGAATTGTGGCAAAAAGCAGACCACCTTTGAAAAAAATGTAGTGTATCATAGATTATTGCTCAACAAAGGATTAAAGATATACTTAGATAATTTTGTTCCTTACACTCGGGCTGTTTTCATTTATTTTCAAGAAACTTGCTCACCTACAGTGGATTAAACAGAATTAATGCAGTATGTGCTATGTTAGAGTGGTAACACACTAGGGAGAACCTGGACAACACAGTTTATTTTATTGTGTCTCCCTTCATCAACATCGACCTTCTCTTGAGATAATCAGTACAAGCTGGAGGAAAGAAGGAGCATTCGCGGGGTGACCTTTGAGGAAGCAAGTCACCCGGAAATGACCATAACTTGGCCAGTCAGCTTTCACATTTTTTCCTTTCCACCTCACCCCCACTCCAGTTTTCGGTAACATTGACTTCCCCAGAACGTCCTGTTCAGACACTAATCTTTCCTAATGCCTCTCAAACTTGCTATATTACTTTTTGAATAGTCTGTTTAGAAGCTAGAAAGGTAGCTCTGACATTAAAGTGTCATTAAAGTGCCTTAGTGTGAAATGGAGGTACTCATGACTGGCTAATTGATCCAGTACTAGACTCTTGTGGAATTAATGGATGCCAGGGAATTAGCCTTTTGGGTGGAAAAGAAAGAAAGAAAAAGAAATGGAAGCTTTAAAACCTTGAAGTGAATTATACTAGAAAAGTGAAAACGTCTGGGTCGAATTTGATTTTGTTGGGAGACCATAAAATGGTATACCCTTAGCAAAACATATGAAACAAAAATGTCAGATTTGATGGAAGTGGTGTACAATTATGATAGTGTTAATAGGGGTCCTCTATCACCTGAAGACATATTTTTAAGGTTTAATTTCTCAGCAGTTGGATTTGCCACGGGCTTGTAAATTACAAAATTCATTTGGGTGATGTTTTCTTATATGAAGACACAAGGCATATAATACTGTTAACTATACCTTGGGGTTTTAGTATAGCTATTAAAATAAACTAGGGATCACATTTACAGACAAGAAATGTCTGTTATAGTATCATTTTACTTTTTTTTTTGCACCCTTCAGTAGCTTTACTGCATCTTTCTTCTTCTGAGAGGAGTCAAGCTTCTCAGGCGGTTTGAAGGGTAGCTGACTATTAAATGATAGAAAGCTAACCTGTCTTATTAGAAGTGTGAAGGAAAGGGGGGCAGAGGAGGTTACCAGCTTGTGAAATGTCAAGGACAACTAGACAGAAATTACTGCAAATAGATTTAGATCACTAGAATCCCTATTTTTATTAACTCTTTGAACTCTAGATATTTCTTGTGGTAAAAAATTACCCATGACAGGTTATGTATTCAGAAAGATTTATTTAGAACCTTTGATACCTTTTGGCAAGAGCAATGAAACTAATAATATTTACTGCATTGTATTATTTAATGCAAAATTATAGATCAACTGACTTACATACAATACTATATGCATCTAAAATGCTTAATTGGTTTGTGAATATTTTAAAAATACCAGACTTTAAAGAAAACATTGGTTTTCTGTGTCTTCTATCTTTGCATTCCCTCGTTTTATGCCTGCTAAATTTTGTAACTTGTAGGGAAGCTCTTTTATGGGTTTGTTTGTTTATTTGTTTGTTTTGATATTTTCCTTCATATTTTGATTTGCACTGGCTGACACAATGTGCATATTGTAGGAAGAAAATATTTTCAGATTTGTCTTTCATGAACATTTGCAACTTGAAACATAAACTTTTCAAAGACATGGTGCCTTCAAACAAGTGTTTCTTTGCGTAGACCTGGCTTTACATTGACCTTCTACCACGAGTGCCAGTGAAGGTGCAAATAAGAGTTTTGAGAATCCTCTTATCAGCTATTTTGACTGTCAAGTGAAAAGCAGATTGGGAGACAGAAGGTTCTCTGTGTCCTATCCCTTGGTGTAAATACCATCCCTGAGATACATTTTTCCCCTGCTAATTTTTGAGTCTCCTTGTCCCTATCTTCAGGGTGAATTTAGTAGCGACAATTCTCAAATAGGAAGCTGGTGCTTTGTAAAAAGCTGGGTTGTATGACAAATTACACTCTGTGCTAAAATGAATGAAAAATAACAGATGCTGTCAGAAAAGTATGCAATCTCCATCTCCGATCTAAAGAGTACAAAGGTTGATAAAAACATTTATTTTGGCTTCTGTGTGATGAACACATGACAAAATATAATAAGGCCAAAGTATATATAGAAGTAAATTAAGTTATGGACTGTTTAGCAACAATTCTGCTAGATAATTTGTGAAGGTTAAAGGAACATATTCCAGTTCTGTAACTAAAGCAATCGAGCATTATTGTCCTTCATTTGGACTTTTAGGTGCTGAAAGGCTGTAAAGCTGGTAAGCAATGTTTTTCAAACGTGTAATAAATTGCAGAGAAAACAGTAATTTCTTCTCCATATCTGGGATGGATTGATAGCTAGGATAAGGGAAAATGGACTTAAATTGTGTAAGGAAAGATTCAGACCAGTTGTTAGGTAAAAATTCCCCAGATGAAGAACACTGAAACCAGTTGATGGAAGAATTGTGGAGTTGCTGTCACTCAAA
This sequence comes from Climacteris rufus, assembly GCA_013398175.1. Classification (NCBI taxonomy): domain Eukaryota; kingdom Metazoa; phylum Chordata; class Aves; order Passeriformes; family Climacteridae; genus Climacteris; species Climacteris rufus. The sequence goes on from VZRZ01001990.1 coordinate 2,047,422, forward strand.
TTCTGGGACAATAGGGTAGACAGATATCTTGCAGGATAGATGGCATAGCTGAACCTCATCTGGAATTGTGGGCTGGACACAGTCACTCACCTCTCTAAATGTCACCCTGAAACAGCTTTTTATTTGAGGTATCTGTTTCCTGTCCATAACAGGAAAGGCACCAAAAGAGCTGGCTCTCTCTAGTGATAATCTTTATTAGAATATGAACTGGCACATACCCATTTGTGAAACAAATAAAATCCAAACTCTGGCTGAGAAAAATGTAAATAGGTTCTGAAAATAACTCTAGCCCTTGCTAGCGTTATCTTTTCCTGCGTTCTTTAGTGCATTTGTGCAACTTTCAGTGGCTTCTTGGTTAGCAGAATTCTTTCTGGGCCCCAGTTGTCATCTTGTCGTCTCCTCTGAGGTTCAGTCCTGTCTGTTCCTTCCTTTTCCCAACAACCTCCCAGGCTCCATCCTTGCTGCCTCACTGTCCTTGCTAATCCTTCCTCTCTCTGCTTCTCCCAGTTTATACTTCTCTTAGTGAAACATGGTCGAGGGCCCTGGGGAAGACAATATTTGTCCTTCCATCCCCAGCCACTGCCTGCATTGGCATGAAATAGAAGAGACAGCTTCTTCAGTTTTTCAGCAGAATAAACAGTGAACACATAAAACTTAACTTTTCTATCACACATCTCTAGCTTAGTTGTATTTTCTGTGCTTCTAAGTAGCTAAATACACAAATGTTAAGTTCATACATATAGGGTACCACAGGCTTTCATATTGGGCCTGTGTTTAATGAGAAGGGGATGTATTTATTGGAGCTGTTTTTAAATGCTGTGGTTTCTTAGTCTAATCAATAGTGGAGACAGCAAAATTACAAGTGGAACATCAAATGCAACAAAAGAAAACTGAATGGTTAATACAAAGTATGGGAAATATGTAAGCATCTGGGAAAGGTCACATGCAACATGGCTCATATTTCAAGAAAATATTCAATTCATGCTATATAGTACTCAAACAAGCAAACATAAATATAGGCTGCACTAAAAATAACATTGGAGAGAATGCTGACACATTACAATACAACACAGTGGGTTTATTAATTTTTTTTAAATACTATGTGTAGTTTTGTTACTTCAACTAAAAAAAACCAAACAACTACCAGGAGATTTGTAACTGAAATTATTAGAATTCTGGGGAGAGTGTTATTTGAAGAGGATTTAGAAGTCTGGCACTGGTTAGTTTCCAGAGCACAGGAATAAGACAGTTCAAACTAAACATACACAACACGATAAATCTTATGAAGAAAGTTAATCACATACTTTTGTTTATTCTATTTCTATTTATGTTTTCTGCTATACCAGACAAGGGAACATTAAATTACCCTGAAAGCAAAGAGCAACAAAGATAAACATACTAAATAGAAATTCCATTTAAAATACTCAAGGACTTAAATCCCTTTGTTTCAAGATACCCCTGAAGCCAAAAGGTTAGTAGAATTCAGTTAAACACTAGATGTGTCTCTGGGTAGCACAAATCTTTCAGGTATGTTAGGTGTAAAAGTCCACAACTATATGCTATGACATTTAAAACTGAAAAAGGAAATTTAAGAATTAACTTTAATGGAATCAAAAAACTTGTTTGATGTGACATTACAGGTTACTATGCCACCATATTGAATAAAAATTGATAAAAATTAAACCAGTAGTATGTGTTTCAAGGCTTTTATACAAAATAGAAACAAACTTTGCCTAATTTTTCCTTAATAAATTTTGTTTAATTTGAATATTGGCTTTTAATTTAATTTTGAATTTATGATATTTCTGAGGTCCTTATTAAATTTTCCGTTTTTTAAGGCAATGCTGTTAGTTTGTCAGTGATTTGTGTGCCACCATATGTTGGTTGTTGCTTGCTCCTCTTTCTGAGTTAGTAGTGGTTTGTTGAAGTCCTAAAAGATTTCTGTATAGTTTTCTCCACAAGTGGGGATCGTTCATTCTTCTTTGGCCTCCATTAGAGAAAACCAAAGGGCTTCCTTTGGAACCTGAGAATCAGTGAAACATGTTTTGGGGAAAGGGGAGAGGATTGCCTTTAGAAATACAGTGAATAAATTAGATGTGTATATAGCAAAACTTAAGATGGTAACTAAAAGAATCCTTTTTGTTTTAAAATTGTAGGATACTCAGAATTGCTTTTATTTTGGCTTTGTTCTAGCTGTTGTTTTATTATTTACTACATTTAATAATTTTTTTTTCTGTTTGAAATTGCAGCTTGTTTCATAATGAGCTATTCAAATTGAGGCATATCTCACTTGGTTAGTGTTTTGTACTGGTTAGATATTGATTGGCATTGCATTTTAGTCTAACCTGAATTCAGCCTGTAGTATATTAATATGATGTGAAGAAGCAATTAAATTGCCTTCCTAAGCATACTTAATATTGTAACAAAAATGCTTTTCTTTTTACTTAATAAATTTGAAAGGACCATATATGCTTTAACTGCTCTATTCTCTATGGAGTTGCAGATCAGATTTAATTAGATAAGTTTGTGTCTGCAGTGGGGCTTTTTATACTTTGCATGTCTGCAGCCTTTGCAAGGACCACAAAAAGACTCAGGTTTCAGGTGCTGTGTCATCAGTTTTGATCATATTGCACAACTGAATACCATAATGCTTTTAATAATGTGATTTGGTGAATTTAATCCATATCTTGGTATTAGAGAAGAGATAGTGGGCTTTAAAGCCTTTTTGTTGTCATTGCAGTTCAATACTTCCTGCTAAAGTAATAGCAGCAATTAACAATATTCATTATGTGAAAATGCATTTCTGCTTAGCTGTCCCGGAAATTGGGAAAAATTTCACACCCTAACTTATCTATAATGTATTATATTTTGCATTTATTGATCTTTCACATTTTAAGTGTCATGTATATCTGTTTGAAGGACATTTGTTGTACTGATATTTTTCCCTCTGTATATTCTTGAATTTTTCTTACAGTAGAAAAAAATCATTCACCCTGTATTATTTTTCTTTATATATGCAATCAACTTACCATCTTTTCTTATGCGATTAAAGAATATACAGAAAGTGAAATCAAGACACTGTTATGTCTGCAACTTTTTCCCAAGTATTTTTGTTAAATAGTAATTAAAAAATCCAATGTATTTTCATGTTGAAGACTTAGCATACAGTTTCTTGTACCTGTTATTCTGAAGAGGCCTCCTTTACTGATATGAACTGCTTTTCCAAAGTTGTGCTTCTAATAAAAGCAGATATGGGGAAAAACGATTGAATATTTGATTATGAGTACTACATTTGACTGTAAGTACAAGAAAAGAGATTATAAAAATTGTTTTGAAAAGGTGCACGGAAATTTAAGCAACAACAGGACTGCTTTAATGTCTACTACAAGAGAGCCTGATTCTAGGAACATCATTTAGCATCTCTGTATGAATGTGAAGTCTCATTGTGTGTTTTCTCTCTGCTAGGAGTTAATTCCAGAATTTTACTACCTACCTGAGATGTTTGTCAACAGTAATGGCTATAATCTAGGAATCAGGGAAGATGAAATTGTTGTGAATGATGTTGACCTCCCTCCATGGGCCAAGAAGCCTGAAGACTTTGTCCGAATCAACAGGATGGTAAGCTGTACTTTAGTTTAGTCTGACTAAGTAGTTCTGTATTTTAGCAAGCTAACCTAATTCTGTTTTTCATCTCTTTAGAAGTGGATTTAGAGAAATAAAATAAAAACTGATGAAGAACTTGAATTCTGTCTTGCTTGACAGAACCCTTTTATTTTACAGTGGATTTTCCTTCCATGTGCCCAAATTATGAAAAGTTAAATTCAGTCATTTATTCTCTCATGAGAAAGCATCATATATGCATGAGCTGGGCAATAGAAGATAGCTTGAAAAATTTATGTCTATTCCTCCTCACCATCTTCTACATCAAAAAATAAAAGAATACTGTAACTGCTGGTATCTTGCAAGATATCTCATATTCCTTATTCACCCGAAAATGTGCATTTCCTGTTCATCAGAGATGAGCTGGAACTAGAATAGAAGCCAAAGACTGCAGTCTCTGCAGAAATTTTGTAAAATAATTGCTCTGACGTAAATCACCATGAGGCCTTCAGAATTCAAGCAGAAAGAACAGTGATGTTTTATATTTTTTCTTTAATTTGATTGGTAATTATTTTCTTACTTCTAGAGTTAATATGTGTGAATGTTTTTAGTAATTTTTAGGAACAGCAAGGTATATTGGGATGTTTTTGCCAGCAATACTTCAATTTATGGTTCTGTTCTGGAAATAGTTCTTCCTTAAAATGCATATTGCTTTCTTTGTTATAGAGTCAGGACTATGATTTCAATAAGCTGTATGTTTCCATACAGCTGCAGAACTGTTCATCTTACACATTATTCCCAATAGTGCTTTTGTGGTAGCATTGTAAATCTAGCTGTGCTGATTTGTTGGGTTGTTTTCTGATCAGTTTGGCAATTTAATTTGAAGAACTGTCAATTTAAAGAAAATTGTTCTTCAAGAGTTGATAGAAAAAATAACTCTGTGAAGTTCAAAAGAATAGAATAATATTATAAAAACAAACCTACTCCTAGATGTAAATGATTTAGAAGGGTCCTCCATTTAGACGAATAAATGGTTTGACATATGTACAACAGTCTCCTAAGGAAGTGATGGCAACCTCATCACTTGAGACATATGAAATGTACTACACAAGGCATGAGAAATGTATTCTGTCATTGACAGAATAGTCTGTCAGTGACAGGAAGAAGCTGAACAATATTTCTTGACTGATTTCTCTTATAGTGCATATATTGTAAAACTCTTTTTAAAAACAAGTAATTGTCACAGCTAATAAAAATAAATTCAAGTGCAATTTTACTAGAATAGAAGAAGGTGTAGCCAAAGGATTGCTGTAGTCCATTAGAATTCTCAAGTGTGGGATGTGCAGTCACAGGTATGTGTCTCTGGAGTGCCCGTATTGCTGCACAGAGCCCTTTTCTAGGTTTGGTTGTGGTTAAACCCAAACTGAACAGAGGTGTAAGCACACTAAAGATGACACACAGGTTCAGCTTTGACATCTGAAAGATCAGAATTGTGATTCCTTAGTGAAAAAGGAGAAGCAAGCTGCCACCTATTGGGGGATATAATGAGAGATGCATATTAAGGACTCCCATTTGGAAATTTTGTAAAGAATGACCCTTGTATCTTAAATCGCATTTTCTTCATGTTTCCCTTCCACAATATTGGAATTATTTTTAGGAGGGTAAGGGGCACTGTGTGATAAGAGATCACCTGAAGAAAAGCTTAAGCTTTAGTTTAATTTCCCTTTTAATTTCCCTGTGTAATTTCTGCCTTTTAGAATGTAGCATAACAACTTTCTACAGAAAAGTGTTGTTCTGTTGAAGAAAACAGCTGCTTATGTGAATGTAGAGTACAGCATCTAGGCCCCTTTAGGACTATACTTCTTGATAGTCAGGTAATGGCTGGTTCCATATGTGTGTAAGTATGCTCAAACTGCCAGGAGGCAGACAAATGGATGTTTAGAACTAGAGTGATATTATAATTACAGGCTTCAACTAATTAAAGATTCTAAAATCAAACATTATCACTCATATATATCAGACCCTTCTTCTACTCTTTTCCAGCCCTTTCCCCGCATTATGCCATTCTTACACAGGTTTGCTGGGAGGCAGTTTCTGCATGGCCTTTATTCATCCCATCATCTACTTTTAGTAAGAGCATGATCACTAGTTAAAATTCATCTCTACACAGATACATACTATCTTCAAGTGAGCAGTCTGAGGAAGCTTGCAAATGATAATAAAGTTAGGAACTGCCTAGAAAACAGGAGAAAGGGTCATAGATTTATTTGAATTAGATGCAGAAAATAGACTGAAAATCACCTTGGGAGGAAAGAATTAATAAGAAGCAGAAGTCTGGAAATAAAAATAGTACCAAAAATAGAGCAGTAACAAGGTAGGGGTGACAATGAGCAGCAATTAAATTAGATAAAACTCTGTAATTCTATATCCACGAGAAATAAGTGTATTTTGATGCCATCTGTGGAGAATCATTGCGTCACAGAGGATGTAAACAGTTGTACCTCTCTATGGTCCTTATGAGACTGCACCTGGAATATTGGATTCACTTCTGGGTGACTAGAAAACAGAAGCATTCACATTTGGATGGAGTTCAGAGGATAAAAGCAAAGTGAATAACTTTGTGAGTTTAAAGAGCATGATATATGCATAGTATTTTACAAAGCTTATTATAAAAGAGCAAGTAGCTAAAGAAGGATAATCCTTTTCATGAAAATGCAGACAGTATGTGTAGTAAGAAGTAATGGAATTACATTTTGAAAATGTAATAATTTGAATGTGTAATAATTTTTCAGAAAAACTTTCTCATGTAGGGTTTTATTAAGGCATGCAGCAAGCTGCCAGTACACTGTCTTTTTGGTCACTAGAATGGAACTGGTCAAAGGAAAAAATACAAAGGGATTGGAAAGTTTGACATTCCCTATCTAATGTCTGGTTCCATTATTTGAACCAGCCAGCTGATGTATTATTCAGTTAGGTCATCCCCAGGCCAAGCTTTGGCTGTTATACAAGAATCTATCTTTAGGAAAAAAAATAGCCTGGGTGTGATGCTGATGTGTAAGACACAGCAAGCTTGTGCAAGTCTGGAATTTCTGCAACAACTTAGCAAAGCCAGTAGAGAACATGTTTACAGAAAACTGAGGAATATTTCAAGTAAGTGTTATCCTGACCCCTTATCTAATAAAATCAGCAGTAGTTGTTTCATTTCAGTGGAAAATTGTTTCATTTCATTTCATGGTATTGCATACCATTCAGTGAGATCTTTTTTTCCTGTAGCTGACACTATTTTCTTCTGTTCATACATATATTTTTGTTCTCTGCAGTCATATATTATATGTAATTTTATGTGGGAATAAATACAAATCCTTATATACTACTTGCACATTTGTGAATGTAAACATTTTCTTTAAATAACAACAAGAATTCCGGCATTTCATCCTGATACTTGCCAAAGAAAACACAGAACAGCCTAGAAAACATCACAGAGGCACAGTGTCATAAATCAATGCAATTTAAACAATTGGTTAACAAGCCTTATGAAAATTCTGTGCAAATTAATAAATAGCAGGGAGAGGTTTTGTATTGTATCATTTGACTGTTCAGCTGGGTGTTTTACACTTCAAACTAAACACAGAAATGGAAGTGGAAATGGTTTTCCATCAATAGAGATTCCTTTAAACTTGTGAAAATTAGACTTATTTTAAAGACTGGAAAAGACATTCAATCAAGTTACGTTTAAGACCTATTACAGTAGCTTCTGAAACACTTGATGTACACACCAGGGATTGTTGTAACAGTTTTATTTATCCATACAAATCTAGACTGATTACTATGGAGTTACTCATGAAACATTAATAAAGCACTATGTTCAATGCTAACATGATTATGGTCTGACCTCAGCAATGGTACAAAGGACAGAGGCAGAAAGTGTCCCTGATAACATTACCCTAATGCTGGGCTCATCAATCATAATCTCACAGTTTACCAGGGGGAAAAAAATCCACGCATAAAACCTTCCACAGATGTGCATCTGTAGTCCTACTCAGCCTCTCAGTCCCCATAGACTCAGAGCAGTCCTGAGAGCCAGAAATAGAACAGATTCAGTCAGTAAGTCAAGCATGTTAAATCAAGGCAGGGAACACCACTGTGAAACACTGAAGCAGAGCTTTTATAATAAGCGTTCTTTAGTTTTGAAACAAAAGATGCAAGATTGTGTAATTCAAAGTTAATTATAATGATATTTTCATTATGGCTTATGCCCATATTAAATTACAAATTGCAGTGCTGAGTAAAATGCATTCACTATAAATTATATTTTTGAGAGACTACATGGTGTCCTGTTTTTTTTATACATATTTTGTTCCTATTACATAACTGTTACTAAGATTGAATTTTCTTTCTGTCTCCAAAATGATTTATTTGCACTCCTCTGCTGCCAATTACATTTTTGTACCATTCCCTGGCTATTCAGAAGCATGCATAGTATTTCATAATTAAAAAGTTTCTTGAATAGTCGTTAGAAATATCTAGTATGAAATCTCTGTGCTATGAGAATCTGGAAGACCTTTCCCTCCTCACCATTCAGCAGCAGTTGACATTTCTTTTCTACCAGATAAGCAGTAGATAAGACTAGATATTACTTCCTCAGTAGTAACCTTGATTTTATTTTGTATATTGCCAAAGTTATGCAATTAAAACCTCTTCAGGCAATGGGGTTTCAATCTACTTTGGATTTTTAAATCACTTTTAGCAGTGATTTTTTTTATTTGCTATATTGCTGAAGAATCTTATTTATATCTTGAAGATGCTTACATAAAGGATCAGTTTCTCTGCAGACATCCCTGAATAACCCAAATCTGTATAATGTACTTCTGTCACTTCTATTAAAATATTACTTTGTTTAAATGAACATAACTAATTTCAGATAGCAGTATTGCCTGGAATATTTTATGAGAAAAGTCAAAGATTTTACTTTGATAGTCAGTAAAAGGAATGGTAACTGAGGCAGAGAAATATTAGGTGAATAGCATCTGCAGTGACTGCAGAGGAGCATGGGTGTGAGGGGAGAAGAGAGAAACCCATCTCACAGACTGAAATGACTGATAGTCTGTTATTGAGCAGATCTGTAAAACCAAACTGCCTCAGAATCATTGTAAGAAAATATTTTGAAATATACTATATATAATTTAATAGCAAGATAGAAGGGTTTTTGGAGAGACAGACAGCATATAGAGATGGAGGACAAGGCAGGAACTGCAGAAAAAAGACAGGTGCAAATATGTTCCATACAAGGGGCAGCATCAGAACTTTCCACTTCTCTGGTGAAAAAAAATAGCTGGATAGCTCAAAAGGTTGTGTTGTAAAGAGATTGGAATAGCATATTTTATAAATGTAAAACTTCTGATATTTAACACAGCCCACCCAGTCTATACTACAATAAAAACCACTGCCTCCTACTGGCATGTCTGTGAAAAATACTTTTAACATCAAATTAGGATGAGAAGAGGGGAAAATGTGTAGCGTTCATAAAGGTCTGACAAGAGCTATAGTAAGCAGTAACTTGGTTTACAGTAGCTTTATTTAGTGTATACATGAACTTACTAATACGTCTTTCTATTTTACAACAGCTAGAGGTCAGATTTTCAGCCTGTGGAACATGTGTGCATGTATGTTGTATGGGGAACATACAAACCCCACAAAATATGTGTACAGTAGATGTATAATAACGCTTGCAATTTACTTATTATCAACAAAAGTCACTCCACTGGAAACAGTAACATGATAAGCTCCTTCCTCAAAACAAAACCTGTAAAAAACTTGACTGGAATTTGAGAGTAAAGCCCTAATAACAGTTCAAACAAGTTCATTTTGGGAGTGCCTGAAAAAAACTCTCTTTTGTGTAGATTTTAATTATAATAGATAATGAGTTGGATGTTAGCTCATTTCTGTTTAACTGTAAGAAGCTTAAAACACCATATTACATAATTATAGAAGTAATAGTTATTATTACTTTTAAAAAAGTTTTCTTATATTTCATATTAAAAAGATGCTTAGAAAATTGAACTGCCCAAAATAATTTAAATCCAAAATGTTTTTGAAAAATGCTGATATTTAGGGCCATCACCAGCCTATTTTAAGGATATTACTATTATCTTTTCCTGTATGTTTTTCCTACTGTATCTACAAATTATTTTTATACAGAAAATTCCCTCACCCAATTCCCTACTGAGGACTGCATATTCTTGAGAAACCAAACGATGTACTGTTGATGGTGAACAGCTCATAAATTTTCAGGAGGCATTTACATGGAGAGGGAGTAGCCTGTGCATTAGAGCAAATTAGGGAGAGGATTCTGCAAGTATCGCATGAGTAGTGTTGCAGAAGTACTTGGAAGAAACACCAGCAAACCAGGTCAGACCTTACATAAGAAACTTTCTCCTGACTAAAATAAATCCAGGTTATAAAGCCTTGACCCTCTGAGGGCTAGGTGGGACTTTGTAGCATTTTGGTGGCCCGTTTTTGAGGGCAGCATAGCTATTGTTCATGTGCAGTGCCTTAGCCCTCAGGATCACACCACTGATCACACAGCACCCACCACAGCCTGCACCTGGAGGCTGTGTGGTGCTAAGGCCTATGAAGAGCCATTCTCCTTCACAGTTCTGGCTCCTCTCTCCACCTTCTAGTCTTTTCTCTGCCCCAAATTCTGCACCATGCCAGTCTTACACCACACAGCTACCACTGTTCTGAAATTTATAGTTCAAAATATTTAAATTCCCTTGTTACAATTTCCCCAAAGTTTCCTCGAGAAACTAAGGTTCTTCCCCAAGGAACTAAGGACCTCAATGTTCTTTAAAGAACCATTATACCTGTAAACATAGTACAATAAATCTGTTTAAAGAATTAGAGACAAAGACATGATATGTAGGTGTTAAAAAGCAGCTCATTTAATAAGTTATTAATGAACCATTAATCCATGTGAAATAGAAGTTCTCCAAACCTGCCATGGTCAGTAAGACCTTCTCTGGAATGAAAAGCTGCTGAGTAAGGGCTGGTCATGCAAGTGGAAATTGCCTCAGGGAAATATAACATAGGTGTTCAACTCTCCTAACTCTTCTTACTTGAAAGGTCAAAAAAAGTGTAATCCCCCTCATGATCAAGGCTGACAAGCACAAGAAGTGGGCCCATGGGAATCTCATGAGGTTCAAAACGACCAAGTATGAGGTGCTGCGCCTCTACTGCTATCAGTACAGGCTGGGGGATGAACAGACAGAGCAGCCCTGCTGAGAAGGACATGGGGGTGTTGGTGAATGAGAGGCTGGACACAAGCCAGCGAGGTGTGCCTGCATGTTGGAAGGCCAACCTCATCCTGAGCTGTATCAAAAGCCAGCAGGTTGGGGGAGGTGATTCTTCCCCTCTACTCTGCTCTGGTGAGACCCCAGCTGGAGTGCTGCATCCAGCTCTTGGGTCCTAAGGAATTACATGCCCCTGTTAGAGTGGATCCACGGGAGGGTCATAAAGATGGCTGGAGGTCTGGATCACCTCTCCTATGAAGACAGGCTGAGAGAGCTACGTTTGTCCAGCCTGGAGAAGAGGAGGCTCTGGGGAGACCTTAATGTGATCTTTCACATTACTTAAGTACTTAAAGGGGCCTATGAGAAAGACTGGGGCAAACATTTTAGCAGGACTTATTGAGATATGACAGAGGATAATGGTTTTAAATAAAAAGAAGATAGATTCAGACAAGATGTAAGGAAGACATTTTTTATAATGAGGATGGTGGAACAAGTTGCCCACAGGTGTGGTGAATGTCCCATCTTTGGGAACATTCAAGGTCAGGCAGGGACAAGGCTCTGAGCAACCTGAAGTAGCTGAAGATGTCCCAGTTCATTGCAGTGGGTTTTGTCTAGATGACCTTTTAAGGTCCCTTCCAACTCAAACTGTCCTATGGTTCCATATTTCTGTGATTCTAATGCCAGAGAGAGGATATTAGATGAGAAAATGTGTGAAATATTTTCATTTAACCCAAGCATCGATTTTTTTCAGATTTACTGCCTCACTTTTGAATAATCAAAAGTTTTGCAGTTTTCCTGAAATGCTCTTAATATTCTAGAAATAAAAAGGCTACTTTTGACCAAAGGAAATACCTAATTTTTTTTCTGTTAATTACATCTTAATAAATAAATAAAATATACAGATCAAAAGAAATGTTATGCAGAATTCAGATGCTCAAGAGAACTGTTAGGCTGATTGCTGTAAATTGATTTCAGGTGGATACTGGGAAGATAACAGGCTTTAAAATCTAAATTCTTAACAAGCTTTACTACATACAAAAGAAACATTAAAAACTGAGCATTTAAAAGTAAGGAAATTCTTTATTTGTTGTTGCTGTGGCATACTTAATTTTATCTTTGCATGCTAGCATCCTGCGTTCTAACTAAGGTAAAAGACCTATGCAAAAGATTGTATGGGATGATGTAGTTGCTGACTGTGTCATATTGTACGTGTGCAATACAACATAATTAAGTGTATGGCATTTTAAATTATTTATTGGGAGGCATGCTTTGAAACTAAATAGTTTAATAGTATTTAGTATTAAGCAATGTTAATGCTATTTAAATAATATTGTATCATGGCGCATAATGGCTTCTGATTTTGAAGAGGAAAAAACAAAATTTTATATGGTTGTCTGCAATGTTTCTTTATAGCTTTTTGTGGTATGCTGAACTTAAGCACTTGAAAACTGAGCTATGTGTCAGCTTTTAAGCCTGAGCCTTCCCATCCATTTTCATCAGAAATAATTGTCACTGGTTTTGACTGAAGAGGTTCCAGTTTTCCATCAAAGCACAGTGTTCCTCTTCCATGAGGAACGTTACAGGCAAAATCTCTGAGGAACAGTTGCATGACGACCCAGGAAACCAGGCCCACATGGTTTGCCTTGTCTGAGGCTATTCCTGTTTGTGGGGTGGTGAGGTGTGGGCTGCTGACAGTGAAAAGGGCATGCATGGCACAGTACTACAGTGCCTGATGATTAGTTCTGAAGCAGCCTCCTTTTGATGTAAATGAACAAAATTAATAATCTTTTCCCAAAGTTTATCTGCTTGTAAAATCTGAGCTTTCCTCGGGAAGACCTGAAGCTCTGTCTTAGCTGGGAAGTGTTTGTGCTGAGTAGTGGCACTATGATAAAAACAACAGAGGAATTTCCATTTTGGATATAAGACTAATTACAACTAGTTGGAAAATGAGTTGGAAGACTGTTTGTTTTGGGGTTTTTTGGTTTTCTTTTTCCCAATTCCATCATTTTTTGGACAGATTACCTAACTTACTTGAAAAGCCCAGAAATTAATGATTAAAACCTTTTCAGCTAGGAGAAACCAAACACTGAGAAGAAAATTAGCATGGTATAAAGGTGAAGGAAAAGAGAATATCCTTTCAGTGCTTCTCTCAATAACAATACTTACATTTTTTAATGTTTGAAGGATTTCAAATATATCAAAGAAACCTGAAGAGAAATGTAATGATGCCCACTATGTGTTCTCAGTTACTTCTTAGTCCTGAATTTCATTTGCAGGCCCTGGAAAGCGAGTTTGTATCATGTCAGCTTCATCAGTGGATTGACCTTATATTTGGCTACAAGCAACGAGGACCAGAAGCAGTGCGTGCACTCAACGTTTTCCACTACCTAACATATGAAGGCTCTGTGAACCTGGACAGTATCACTGATCCTGTCCTCAGGGAGGTAGGTGTTTACTGTCATTTCATGCTAAAAACTGTTGTCATCTCACAAGAAATGGTCCTTTTTCCGTTTTTCACTGCTGGAGAAAATTGATATGTGTGAATTGATTCAGAATTTAGGCCCTAGGTGACTTCAGAAGCAAGTATGAATAAACTAGAAATAAAAGAAATTACCCTAATATATTTAATATTCAGATAGGATGTAGGAAATCATAATGCAGTGTATATTCTACAATATATAGTCTGCAATTTTTTATAATTTACTTTTATTAAGTTCACTTAGTAGAACTGAAAAACTGAAAAAAAAACCCCACATCATAGTCATAGGAGGAAAAAAATCTAACCTTTACAGTCAGATAATGTTGGTGAGAATGTGTGTCTGAGAGAGAATGTATTTGCTGGAGTGAAAGCAGCCAATATTCAGATTACTTTTCTTTTAATTGCTTAAGGTATAATAAAACTGTTAGCAAGAGAGAGAATGTTTGCTTTTTGTTGTGCATTCAAGTATTTTTGTATATATGCATGAATGAAATATATATATATTTGCACATATATACAAGTGAGTATTTTAAATTAATCAGTATTTTTTAAAAAATGTTCTAGATATGCTGGTGCATTTTATTCCAGTTACTGTGTTTGTTTTTAATAAGATTAATAATTTTAATTATGGGTTTCTAGTACCAATTAATTTGAATGATGATTTTCTAGTACCATTCGTTGGCTAAAACAATTGAAATTTGGAGAAAAGTGTGAAGAAGCAACAGCTGCTAGATGAGTACTGCTGTGATGAAGCTCTACACACAATCTTCCATTCCCCCAGATAGCTGCCATCTGCTGTATGCAAAACAGTAATAATATACATTGCCAGGCAATGGGGTTTTGTTTGTTTGTTTGTTTCCAGTCTTGGAGACACAAATCTACAGATTTCAGAAAGAAATATATTCTAAAAATCATTCATTCAGCTAACTACTGAGTTTTATCATGTTGGGTTTTTTTGTTTGTTTGTTTGTTTTTTTTAGCAGTGCATTGCTGCATCCTACTACATTTGATGATTTTTTAGGAGCAGAACTAAAAAACCATTCAGACCGCTGGCTTCCTAGACCTGGATTTTCTCTACATGCACTGCAAAGCTTAGATTTTCTAAACAATTAATATTTGCTTAGTTTTAAGAACAGCCAAAATAGTTTTGATTCCCTCTGCCTCAAATATTTAATGTCAACATCTACATAACAGTTTCCTGGATTTAAAATTTTGAGCACAAGAAGTCACACTCTTCTAGAGATATGAAAAAGCAGTGACTTTTAAAGTATAAAGCAGGTGTCAAGCACTATGAATACAAGGGATTTGCATGGCTTAAGTTCCCGATTTGCACGGGCATACTCCTATGTCTGGACTTTAAGGGTCTACTCCCACAGGGCAGCTTGTAGGATTGAGGTCTATCTGTCTGTCTGTGCACCTTATTTAACATCTTATGACATGATGAGACTCTTCAGCTCTCCCGTGGCTCAACTTACATGCATAACTTGTCATCAGAAATTTAAGGAAATTCATGGAGATGTTTCTGTTCACTCACTTGTGCATCTAACCCATGCCCTTTAAGTCAATAACACATAAACCTCTTCTTAGACTATTTACACGTAAGCTTCTAAAAGCACAACTTCGTCTTCATTGCCACAAGTTATATTTGTAAATAAAATTCATTGTTAGCAATGAGAAGGCAAAATGACTAGAAAAAATAAATCCTCCTTATTTTTGTTATACATATATAATAAAGTTTTATGCCTCCATTTAAAAATAGTTTGCTTTCTCCTCCAAGAGATTTCAGGATTGTTGATTTTTGGTTTGTCATAAGAAGGTTAAAAAATACTTTTTATTCATTTTTAATCAGAATTTACAGTACATGTTTAAATGTAGGTAGATTTAGACCTGCCTTCTGTTTTCCTGGGTTCTATTTATGAAACTAGCAGACATTCTCTGGCCAATAATAAAGCATCTGACAGCTTGATGACATAGAGGACCATATATTTGATTGTCATATTTCTGTTACAAGTATATATGATGGGTTATTTGCTTCTTGGTTGTTGTTTGATTAGTGTTTGTTTGGGTTTGTGTTACTTTATTCTGGCTTTTGGTCAATATTCTAGAAAATAAATTAAAGCAGAAAGATATTTTAAAAGCCTCTGAAGACCCCTTGTAAATGCAGAAATGTAAGGATAAGAACACTAGCACCTTTAAAAGCAGTGATAACAATTAGTTATCATAGTTTACAGTGGCAGGTGGTGGTGTCTGGCATTTTAATTTAGAAAAACTGCAATTTAGAATTAATTGCACTCTGCAGTTATCCAGGAAAATGCATCTCTCAGTGTCCAAATGCTCTCAATGTCTATTTTGTAAATAAACAGAAATATTTTGGTCCTGTGTCACAGAAGATGGTGAATGTCCTCAATAAATGGTGTAAAATAAGCCAGTCAATACAACCTTATTGGCAGCAGCCATTATCAGACCAGTGGGCTCAAGTATGGCAGTAACCGTGACCGTAACTAATTTCCTATTGAGCTGAGTCCCAGCAGTGTCTATCCAGCAAAATCAGTCTCCAAATAAAAAAATACCCTCCCATTTAAGTCTGAGCTGATTGAAAGACATAATTTAAAAGGTGGAGCCCTGTGACTTGTTTAGAGCCCTGTGACCTGTTTATAATATACCTTGGCCCTTTCACTTTCACCCTTTGCTTGAGCAGCTCACTTAAACACTAAGAATTGTGTTCTTAGCTTTGGGTGAAGAATGTTAAAGTCACTTCAGTAGTCATCTATCTAAAAAAAATACTCAGTGACGGAACGACTGAGCCCTGCCATTCTTTACATCTTTCTCACATGCATTGGGAGCCCTCCAAGAAATCTCTACTGTTTAACATTGGAAAAATGGCCATCCTGTGTTTTTGTTCTGTGTGGATCTATTTAATAGATTTTCCATCTGACTTGCTTTCTTCATTTTCCATTTTGAATATTCACAATGATAGAAACCAGAATACTGGGATAGCATTAGGTTTTAGATTACTACAGTATATGAAATCACATGCAACTCTTTGGCAACTTAAGATCTGCACTGGATGGGTAAAATAAACTGATTTCATTTCAACATACTGATTTTGATTTTTCAAACAACTTCATAATGTCTGATACCACAAAAAAATACTTGGTTACGATAATTTCTCTCAAGTAGTTATGAGCGCAATATGGAAGTCCTAATTTACATGTCCCACAGAATGTATAAAATTGAATTTTGTGGGTTTGAACTTTCATGCTTGGGAATTGATAAATTCCCCAGTTCTATCAGGAGTAATAGTCTTAGTCTGCACACATTTCAAAATGGTTTTCATATTGTAATGAGGAGGTGAAAAATTGTGTAACAAAATAAACATTTCCCAGAACCCAAATTATTCTCTTATTTTTTTTTTAAATTTCAACCTTTTTTATTCTATTGCTAAATTTTTTCTTTTTTTTTTTTTAAAGTAAAGGCAGTGAGGTGAAAGCTAAAACTTGAAGAACAGCTTAAGGATATTGATTCATTCTTACTTGACAGGTGGAATAATGGTTGCAGCACTAACAACAGCAATTACAGCATTAAAATGTCAAGAAATTAGAGGTCAGAATAACAGATAATTTTCTTCCTTTTGTCAGATTAAAAATTGACATTCTTTGACAGCACAGGATTTCTGGCTGAGAAAATTATGACAGCTTAACTCATCTTGTACTTGTAAGGCAGTAATTGATAATGAACTTTACCATGACAGTCTTCTCCTGTGGAGAAACATGACAGAACATCCCTGGTACAAAGCCTGTATCTCTTTTTAATATGTAAACAGTAGTTATATTGGACATTAGATGTTATTTGGAATTGTCTTTACTGTTAGTTTACATCATAATCCAAATCCCTTCCACTAGACAGACTTGGCTGACTTCAGGGGATAGATGCTGAGAATGCTAATGTGTAAAGAACAATATAGGAAACCTGGTTTATTTATGGTGCTTTGATGTTACTGGTTACTGGTCCACTTCTTTGGTAAAATATAGTTCCTGCCCTGGTTTCTCCCAGAATGTCTATAGATTTTAAGAGCCTCTTTTTTCCCTGCCTGGAAATGTGGGAACTCAAAAATCCATCCAGTAGTGCTTTTTTCAAGTTAGGAACTTGTATGACACAAAGTGTTTTGGTTAAAAGGAAACAGCACAGCCATACTGATTGTTAGAAAATGCAACAGACAAGATAAAATTATTTTTATTTATTACTGCTTTAATTTAATGCCTTGTAGATTAAACACAAAATAATTAAATGGGCAGTTTAATGCATAAAAGTTTAATCACATGTATTACGGAAAGCACCCCTAATTGCAGAAAAGTACAATTTCAGGTTTTCTGGGTTTTTTTTAATTGTAGCCAGATATCTGTTTATTTCTTTTTTAGACCCTTGTCTTATTTGTGATTAGAAATATTTTGAAAAATAATTTCAGCTTTTAGTTTGTCCTGAGCTTTAGTCTGTGTATCATCCTTGTATTGAGCTTCAAATCCAGTTTAGCAGTGCAGTACACTGACTGCTGCATCTTCACCACATGCTTGCATCTCCCCAATCCAGCAGGAATTGTAAGGGTGTAGTAAAGCAAGACAGTGTGAACCTAGTGAGCTCAGAAATTTTTTCTGAGCACCTGTCAAGATACTGAGCATACTCACAACTCACACAGCAAATTGAAAAATGATTAAAATTGCTAGTGTTTGACAGGCAGTTGCTGTGCCCATAAACTAATCCTGGTAGGACAGTTTTTCTGGCAGCTAACAGAGCATATGGCCTATGCAATATTTATTTCTTTGATGATGACTTGATATTTAGCATATTTAAATAATTTGAAAAGTCATAATGATGCAGTAGTCTTGCAGTGCTCTTCAGCTACCCTCATTTCTGGGTTATATTTTTCCTTTTATTTTCTTCTGTTATCTCTTTCTTTGATCTGACAGGAATAACAAAGCATCCCTCTGGATCTGCTATAGTGAAATATGCCCACAGGAAGCAGAGTAGATCACATCAGTTTTCACTTCTTTTTTTTTCTCTTTTTTTTTCCCCGCTCCTTGCTGAACCACTTTTTGCTACTACAGAAGGCTGACATGATAGGGCTGTCAAGACTCAGCAAGATAGATATATCTTTAACAAAGGGAGCTGGAATGCTAGCCCTTCTCTGGTGACTGAACCTGGCAAATTTATGAGGAAAAAATTAACAGGCTATTCTAATAACACTATATAACACTTTCAAGGTAGTGCCAGCCCTTGCCACCATGTGCTCGATCTTCCTTTCTCTCCGAGTTATTCTTATTTATTCTGATTTCATTTTTAAGTTGTTAAGATCTTTTCCTTCTGGGAGCCATTTTTTTGATGTGACAGGAATATCAAAACCACCCCTATGGATCTGCTTGATTGAATTGTACCCACAGCACTGGCCACTTATATGTTCATTTGTATTTAATTGCCTCTGTACAAGGGATGGTCTTTGCTTCCTTTCTAGGAGCAGTCCTGTTTAAGCATGAATATGGATAGTGGTGAAATTAGTGGGAAGCTGCATGTACTATCAATATCTACTTTTTTCAAAGTTAATTTAAGAAATTCAAGTAAAAGCTGTCATCAACGTACAAAATTATTTTCCTATATGCTAGGGGTTCTGTTCTTCTCTAAGAAAGATGTATTGCCGCTTATCACCGCGGGAATGCTGGAGACGCAGAAGAAAAGAGACGGAGCCAGCTGTGTTCACGTTCAGAGCAAAGGAAGGAAGGGAAGGGGGGGGACCCACCTTCTTTTAATTCTTATATACACTTTTAGAAATCACTGTTCATTGGAGAAAATTAACACTTCCATCTTTAACTACAGTGGTCAAAAGAAATGCCCATCAAAGATCTGTGTCCATGGGAAAGGAATGCAATAACAAGATAATTCTACAATAACATAGCTATGTTTATAGAACACTAGTCCTTGAAAACTATCTAGTAGAGACCTAGCTATTTTTAACAGTAAAAATCAGGCAACAAAGATGTACTTGCATTCTATTAATTTTTGTCAAGAAATCTACTTCTCTTTTATTCCCAAATATTGTTTTTCCTAGATTTACAGAACAAGAATTTTTTTTTTTCAAAATTTATACTGGTTTGGAAAAAAGACCCCCTTGATTATTTTAAACTATTTTTGGCCTGTGTGTTTTGTTGTGTTAAAAGATTATCAGCAGAATAGTAATGGATTTTTTTTATGTTTCACTCTGGGAGCATCTGTGGATAGAATATAATAATTTTTATGTCTTTCCAGTGGGTGTTAGAGCTCAGTATCATTCTCTAAATGGAAAAGGAAGAGTTTTTATTTGCTGCCACTTTGGTATGATAACTCTTTGTAGATCGAGAAGAGAAAAACAGGAGTTTTTGAGGGTAAGATACTTATTTCTGTAGGTAAAGATTCCTGTAGAAGACACTGAATACAGGAAAAGACAAATAAATCAGAATATTCAATAAGGAATTAGTAGAAATTGCATAAACTCAGTTACCACACAGTAATTGCCCAATGTATAGACTTCTACTTGAATATTATTGTGTGCACTTTCATTTGTTTGTTGTTCAGAGGAAAGTGCTTTCAGAAGGTGTTTTCTTTATATAACCTGAAACATTTTAATTTTACTATGAAATGTAACTATGTAAATATGTAACCAATTTAACTATGAAATGACTTTTTGGGAGCATCTATCCTATGTAACACAAATGAGTTATTTTTTAATTAATCTGAACCATAAGATTCCAATTTAAAAGCCTCCTTCTACCACTGTTTAAAGCAATTATCCACCGTTGGATCAATGATTGATCATGATATTTCCAGTTAATGAATATATTAGAGATGATTGGTGGTCAGTATTTCAAAGAACCTGTGATGATCTGGGTTCATGACCATTCCTGGATCATGCTGTTACATGTTTATTCAGAATTCAGAACCCTTTCAGAATCAAGACACAGTCTCTTAAAGTAAAACAAATGGAATTTGTTTGTGGCACACGGATAAGGTTTTTGTCCAAAATGGCATATTAGAGGGTTTGGGATGGGTTTATTATTTATTGTACAGGGGATTAAAAAGCTCATTATCCAGACAGAGCTGAGCACTGACACTCAATGTACAGCTTTACACTGAGCATTCAAATTGAAGAAGTGATTGTAACTTATTAAGCTGATGAGACTTCAGTCAGCTTATTTGATATATATTTCAGATAATTCAGTCATCAAAGGAATACTACGGTGAATTTGTAAATAACTCATACCCCAGAAAAATATATTCTAATACTTCAGCCTACTTGAAATATTATTTGGAATAAATTGTTTGGCCCATTCTCATCTACATTAGAAATTTCATATGCATTTCATATCCCAGAGTCTTACCCAAACTGAGTTCACTCTTTTGCTGATATGAAAAGAACATTAACCACGATTGCTCTCCTTTATTGCAGAAATATATAAAATGTAGGTCTTGTACATGAAAATTTCTTCTTTATTGTCTGGGGTTTTTTTGTTTTTCTCCATATGGAAGACAGGTACCACTTATTGATTTTTAAAATTAGCAACAAACATTTTCACATACACTTAAAGTAATATTTTATGTAAGAGAGAGAGATGGGGTGAAAATTACTGCAGCTGATTGTTGCAGAAATAGCTGGAAGGGGCTTCTTTTTTCCTATTAGCACAGATTTCAGTTGTATTATACTGTCATTACCTCAGCATAAATTAACCATTATTCAAAACATTTCCCACACAGTGGTTTATTGGAACAGATATTACTCAGCCTAAGTATCTAGTCATTCACTTAGAAAGATGCAAAGCTGAGCTTTCTAAATGTTTTAAACATATTGATAATGTGCCTCTTTAATGCTACTTTGAAGCCTGTATACAGTATATCTATATTATTGTTTCAATTTATGTCAAGAACAAAGTGAAGTTTTGAAGAATGTGTTCTGGGAAATAATCCAAACAGAATTATTTCTTTATAAGCTAAAGCCTGCAAATAACTAAGAACATTTATTTTAAATGTAATGGTATAACCTTGTTCCAAAACTGAAATTCTAATATACACTGAAACCTGATGAATACTATATGTGACACCTTTCAATATGTATGTTTTACCTACTTTCCTGTCAGTCCTTTTTCAGCTCTAAGTTTTGAAGGTTTGCCTATTCTCTGAAATAGATCTTATGTCCTGCAGTGGATAAATTGGCAGATGGTTGGAGCTTCATCATAAGCACAATTTGTACTGAAGAGTATGTGCTTTCAAAATCTCAGTACACCTTCTTAAGCTGGGAACAAGACAGATGACTTGTGATAGAAAGATGAAGCTGAGAGCAACAAGATAAGCCCGCACTTTCTGTTCAGACGAAAAATGAAAACCACTAATGTTATATTGCCACATTCTTTACTTAATTTTATTTCATTATCAAGAAAAGATTTTATTCAAGGGTTTTGTGACTTTTTTCAGCAAAGCAGAAGTAGAACATGAAGTCACATTTTTGATTTTGTATAGTTTTATGTTTATAAAACAAGAATAAAACACACATACTAGATACCTTGGTTTACTGAGCTTGTTCTGTTTTCCAAGCATTGAAAATGTCTTCAGTCATTATGTTTTATTTCAATCATAAACCCGAAGAAAAAACATCCCAGCTAAAATACATTCTTTGATGAAGTACCCTTTCCTCTTTTATTCCTGCCCAGCTTTCAGAAGGCCTGTTCTGCTGTTTGCTTTCCTGTTTTCCTCATTTTCTTTTGTGTTTTCCCAGAGTGGAAGTTCTTAATTGTAAATAAGTAGAAATAAATATCATCTGTATGTTCTGCATAATGGCTTTCTGAAACACGTGTAAGTTATTCTTCTGGCAGCAAAGGTTTCTAATTATTTAAGGTATTAATAACATTCATTTTCCACAACAATTATATTCTCTAGACTTAATCTTATACTTTCATTTGTTTATTTCTACATAAAAATTGACAGTGTCCCAGTAGTTCAAAAGACTACCTGCTTATGATTATCTGAATTCTTCTCAACTACTGGCCAAATTGCCACAGGGTATGAACAGGCACCGATAGAGCTCCTTTCTTTTGTGTTTTGGTTGAACTTCCTCACAAACATGGTGTGCTGTTCTGTATGCTGGTTTCCCAAAAAGATCTCAGAGAGTTCAGGGAAGAACATCCTAGTTATGAGAGGACAGAAGGGACTGATTTAGGAACAGGATTTCAAGAGCTTAACAGAAAATAAGAGTCAAAGCAGATGTGTAGTAGAAAGGCAGGAATATGGAGAGTTGCTCATGCCAGCTGAGAGAGGGATATTGCTAGCTCTGATGCCAGATTAACTTGCACTTGCAGGGTGAAATTCAGACACAAATGTTAAGACATAATGGCAGAAGTGTCCAAAGTTCTATCAGCTATTATTTGACTGTACACATCTCATAAGAGAAATTGTAGAAGCCTTGTTAAAGAGATCATCTCAAACTGGAATGAGCAAACACTCTGAAAATGGATTATTAGGAAGAATGTGCAATGTGGGAAGAAAACTGTTACTTTTTTACTTGTATCTTTTATTCTGTCATGTTCTATTATGGTAATACCTGTAAGCACAACATGAACACAACTGTTTTGTAAATAACTGCATTAATCTATGCCTCCCTTGACTACATTAACTTCCATTGTAAGTAAATGGGATTTTCTTCTGTTGGTTTTAGTTCAGAATCATCTTTATAATTTTTTTATTTTCTGACAAGTTCATGTAGAATTTGGGTTTGGGGTGTTGGTTTTTTTTTAAGTGATACATTATGGATGGAAACTTTTCCAGACAGCCAGGTCTTTGGAGCTCTTTGTAGTTTAAGACCCTGGGTCTGAGTGGTTGATCCTTTGGTGACTTGAGTAGGCTAAAATCAATGGGTTTAAAATTTGTGGTCAGTAGGTGTCCTGAGCATCCACCATGCATTGCTATCCAGCAATCATTCTTTATTACACTTCCTATAACCAAACCCAGTTGCATGTAATTTACACCAAGTCACAGAAATTAAATACTGTCCCAAATACTCACATTCATTTTTTTATTTCTTATATTGCCAGTTTTGTCAGGATGTTACACAAAATGTATAAATGTATAGTAGTCTTACAAAAGAGAATGCAAATCTGTGTGCATTTCCTAAGACAAAAAAAAGAGGACAGTATAGAGGAGGGAGATGTAACAGAAGTGGAAGAAAAGTAAGGAAATAATGAGACTTTTTCTTAAAAAAAGGATAAATTCGGTTGATGAACAGAAAAATAATGAAAGAAGTGAAAGGACTGAAGAAATTTTGTTCTTTAAAATATCATTTCCTGCCAAACTAGGCTTGTCATTGCAGAAACTTTACATACATTTATTGTTGATTTTAAAAAGTTTAACTGTTAAGTTTTAAAGCTCACAATTTAGCTTTTAAAATAAAAAACATAGCTAAAACCATTTGTAAGCATGCACTGTTAAAGCTCTAAGTCATGAAAGAATTTTGACTAGAAAATAATTGATGAGGTTTCAGTAAAAACTCCTGCTGGTATTACTGTTGCGTTTTTATGAATAGGATGTCTATGCTTAAAGGACTCTGTGCTACTAAAAATGACAAAAACATACAGTGTCTTAAAACCAAAGATGAGGGTAGCTAATAAATAGTATTAAACCTGCTGAGGTCCTCAACAAATTCTCTCTTCTATCAGCACAGATTAAAATTTTGCAATGTGTAAGAGGCAGTGCACTATTTGGATGACATCAGCATCTCTGAAAACCATGGGAAATAGCCCAATACTGCTTCCTTGGCTTCACTCCCAATTACTCCCCAGGCACTTAACAAGTCTAGGGTACTTGTATTTTATTCTCACCCTGGTTAGTTTTTCCTTTTTTTTTTTTTTTTTCTGGCAGCTGTTCAGGAAGCCACAAGCCAGGCTCTTTCTGCTTCTGTGGCCATTCATGGCTAGCAGAAGTCACAGGCTCTTTAGTCACCCATCTTGAAAGTCAGGGATCCTTTTAAAATATTAAATCCCAACGTTTCCTCAAAAATACCACTGATTTTGTTTTTTTTTACTTGATGCATTGGCCTGTTGAGAGCTGTGAGTGGAGGTCAGGTTGACTGCTTCTTCTTTCCTGGCTGTGGAATAAGGCTAGAGCTGCTCAGTTTTGCTGTTTTGTCCAAACGGGAGTTTGCTCCACGTCTTTTTTCCCCAGGAAAAGGAACAGTAGTTCTTTCTTCTGCCTCAGTGGACAGGAAAATAACAAGAATTTTTTCACTAGTACTTTCTCTGTTTTGTAACATTTTTACTTGTACACAACATCTGAAGCTTTATTATTGTAGCATGATCAGTGTGTAATACCACTATTTTCATTTCCATAGAATAACTGGGTTCTGCTTTCGCCTCTGCATTCTGGTTAGTATAAACGATGTTAGTATCAGTGATGTGTGAGTTTAGGATATTTTTAATTTTTTTTTTTAAATTGGAAAACCAAACCCAGCATCAATTTTTACTCAGAACAAAGCCTTGCATGTGCTGTAGAGTTTAACTGGACAGGTCAGGGTGAGCAGCTTCTCTGTCTGAAGAAAAGAAATAATAATGAGGGATGAAGGAGGGAAAATGGAATTGCATGGGAGGATGGGCATTTACACAACTCTTGTCTTATTGAGGTAAGAATCATGAGAAACCAGATGAACAGCAAAGGCAGGAAAAGATTAAAAAAGACATTTGGAGCTTTTGTTGCAGAGGAGGAGGAAGAGAAAGGGTTAGAAAGGCAGACACTGGGAGCCTTATAGAAATGAGGGAATTACCATAGGAACAAATAGCTCTTGGTATGGCTAATGGAGAGAAATTATGTTTGCAGCCTTTCCAAAGCTTTATGGGTTTTTTAGTCTTGACCCTTAGGACTTATTTTTTAACTACTGAATTCACTGAGCTATTGTATATAATCTAGTTAGGCATTTCTAAACAAAAAACAAGACTTTATTTTACGTGCTTTTGACTTACAAAATTTAGTAGACTTCTAAATACAGTTGATGGTGTATTGAACATACTACCAGCAATTTTTAGCCTGGCACAGCTGGAACTTCAGGTTTTCTTGCTGTCACACACTGCTTTTCACATGTGGAAACAATTGTAGCATCCCAGACAGAAGCAGTGGTTTTGGTTTTTTAAAAATGCCTTTAAATTTTAGTGACTGCCAACTAAAGGATGATAATGAGGGGGTCTTTTTGGTTTTGTTTTTTGGTGGTTTTTTTTTGTTTTGGTTTTGTTTTTTTAGTTATTCTTTTACTTTATCTTTTGTAGACTTTGAAAACCTGTAGTGGTTCCAGTCAGAAGAGAACCTGTATTTAAAAATTCAGAAGATTTTTTATTTCTTACTCAAGAAAATGTAACAAATTTATCTATACTTTAGAAAAGCCTTGAAATAACCATTCATTACTAGAGATAGCACACTTGGAATCCTAGGAGCCTTTTCAACAAGGATTGTGTGTTTCATAAGTTTCCTCTGTTAAAAAAAAACAAAAAAACCAAAAAACAACAACCAACCATCCCAAAGATCTAAATACATAAATTAAGATTTCATCATCCTTGCTTGTATTTCATATGCAAACGATAAAAATAAATTAATTCAGGAATGACATAACAAAAACTTGGCTTAAAAGCAAAAACTCCTGAGTAGGAATGACATGTAAAAGATATGTAAAAGCTAAGATTGTAACAGTAGATTTAAAAAAAAAAAAAGAAGAAAACAGAAAGATGCAAGCAAGAATGGCTTCAGGAGTTTCAGTAATAATAGGAACTTGAATTTCATGAAACTTAAAACTGGTGACACAAGCTCAAGAAGAAAGGAAGAGTTGGGCCAGACTAGAACATGATGTTCTGAGAAAGATCTTGCTAAGGCCTCAGTGGAGGACTTTCTCTTAGTAACAGGATTTATTCAATAGGAGTCACATTAAGGAAATGGAGCTGTGTTGGTTTGGTTTGGTTTGCAAATACAAACCAGGACAAATCTGTGTAACGCTGTATTTACCATCATGTAAAGGAGTAACACAGAGGAGTCGTATCAACAAGGAAATTCCATGTTACAGGTGTACTTTTTAATAATTTGCATTGCAGGATCAAGATGTCAAAGAGAAGTTTGTTCCATAGATCTAAACACCAGATGGGAAAGATCATCTGGATTGGCCTCTCACCCAACAAATCACATGGAGCTTTTGCCCACTTAGCCTTTTGAATCTTACCATCAGGCTTGGTGTCTGAATAATGAAGAGAGTATGAAAATGTTTCCTTATATAGGTAGTGCTTAGGTGATGAGAAATTATTTCAGTCTCCTTAAATATTTATAATTAAAAAAATGTTATTTTAAAAGACATTAGGGAATGTCTTTGTGAAAGATTTGTCAAATTGAGAGGAATCCTTTTTTCTGAAGTTGATCATTAGGTAATATTAGGAAAGTGGTTTAAGGGTAATTATCAGTCATCTAAAAATAAAAAATCTGGATTGCCCGAGTTTCAAAACCTTAACTATTTATGATATGAAATTACATATTTGGTGAATTATTGCATCATGCTAATACATCTCTTACAAAAGTAATTTAGCAGTAAAATATTTTCTAATGTTTGTATTCAGTAACTTAATGATCAAAGAAAGCAACATTCTGTTTTATAAACTTAATGCAGATTTGGAAGAATGATGATAGAGCAATGATTTCATTTGGCATGACATCAATGAACACAAGAATTTCAGTAAATGTTACCAATCTGTATGGGACAGAAATAATTACAAACATGAGCATAAGAAATACAATAGTTCAACTGAAGAAAATAATGACATGAAACGAAAATAATAAAGTGTTCTTTATATAAAGGGTGACCTCATTACTTTCTAAATCTACCTGAGATAGGGGAGTGGAGAGGAAGATGCTGAGCTCTTCCCTCTGATATTCAGGGACATGTAAAAATGGTTCAAAGATGTGCCAGGGGAAGTTTACACTTGACATTAGGAAGCTTTTCTTTACTGTGTGTATGTTCAACCACTGGAACAGACTACCTAGAGAGGTGGCCAGTGCCTGAAGCCTGTCAGTGTTTAAGAGGCCTTTGTATGATGCCCTTAGCAACATGCTTCAACTTGTGGTCAGCTCTGAAGTGATCAGGCAGTTGGACTAGATGACTCTTGTAGGTACATTTCAACTGAAATACGTCTAGGCTGGACTGTACAAAAGAGAAACAAAAAAGAAATAATTCTGAATGTATTTGTAAACAAAATTATAAATAATTATATTACTTTCTTCAGTTCCAGGCTATGTTTAGAGTTTTGCACAGCATGGACTCTACAAGCAAAGGGGTGCTCCCTGTCTGTCTTGTATACAGGCAAACAGCGTGGAAGAAAAGGCAGTGAAATTGTCATGGACTGGGAGCAAGACCCACATTTCAAAAAATTATCAGAGCTATAAAAAGAAGGTGATGAAATGAGCAGTGTGGCCTGAGAAGCCCCTATAACAAGCCCCCTAGTCCTCCTTGTCAGAAGAATTTGGAGTCAAAACTTTTTGCTTAAACCCTACAACAGGGTTTTGTATGTTTTAGTGCAATTTAATGGAAGAATTTCATTATACTAGTTGTAAGCTCCTTTGTTCTAGGCTGAGTTGGAAGGGACAAGAATGAGAAAAACTACAGGAATCTTCTTTTCCTTCTGGTGTAGTTAGAAAGCGAGAAGAGTGCTTAATTCCTTAATATCAGCCCTTTTCAGCCTAAGGAAGTTCTCCATGATTTGCAGGGGAATGGAAGCATTTGTGCTCAGGCAACTTTACTAGTGAGAGTATGCATGAAAGAGTAAGGAACACTTTCAGCTAAACCTGCCCTGGCTGCAGGATATCGGTCTTTGTGGTATTTTTGCTTCATCTGCTCTGTTTCTGTTTGTGAGATGTATTGAATTTATTTCCCATTTGCAGCCCATTAACCAAACGCTTGCTTAAGCCTGCAGAGTGTTTAAAATATCTTTGTGTCATGAGCAGCATATTGGAGTACCAGGGGCAAGGATGAGAGGGTCATAAAGGTGAAAGAGAGCAGAACTAGGTGTCACAATTAGTATCTTAATGAGGTAAAAGTGAAAGTTAATAGGCAGCACTCCCTGAGACAAAAAAGATCACCGGTTTGACTCATGCCTGTAAAGAGAATGGGAGATCTTACCTTTCACATACTCATTCCTTTCATAGTACTCTTTCCTTTCACAAGGGAATGAGGAAGAAGCTTAGGGGTGGGCAGATGTGGAGAGAAGCTGAAAGTCAGCTTTGAGCTGTTGGTGTTCTGCTAGAGCCATTTAATTGCACATGGGATCCAGTGAGATACCTCCTGTGAGGGGAAGGAGCTTAAGAATGCCCCTTCTCCATTGTTAAATTAATAAAGTAGTGACCTATGGAGAAAATCCATTTTGGTGCCCATCTTTCAATCCCTTGAGTATTCTGATTAAATAACTGACTGTATTGAAGCCTCCAGAGTAGTTGAGTCATTGCTTATGTTTAAACTACAGCACTTTTCTCCTCCAAACATACAGTAATAAAATGGAATTCAATACTCTTAATCTAACTTATCAAAAATCCTGAAGATATTGATGCTGTTTAACCTCTGTAGATGCAAAGAAAAAAGCAATATCTCACACCACTTGTACAAAACCAAAACATTTCAAGCTGTTTTTGTATGAAAGTGCTGTCAGTCATATTTGCTCTGAAGAAGGCAGTGCTTGGGGGCTGTTGAGTGTGCCAGTTGCATGGGAGGGAGAGAACATAAAGGATTCCTATGTTTACTTGGATGCAAAAATGAAATAAACTTTCAGGAAAGGCAGATTCGGATCGCTATCGCTATGGTGCATGTTAAAAAAATGCCTACAGATTTCTACTCTTCTTTGGACTCAGTTCCCATGCAGAGGGGAAAATGGATTATAGAAAAACCTGAATGTGGTAACAAAGAATAAAGCACACTAGGATTATGGGAATTCATGTTAAGAAGTCTGAATATGTAAAAAAAAAAAAAAAAAAAAAAGCAACAGAGAAACAGATAATAAATATTTTAGAAATGTATTGATTATTGTATTAATCAGTGATGGTTAATAACACAAGAGCACTTCACATAAGAATAAAAATATTGTCTATCTGCAGTACAGCCTGTTCTTCTGGAATTTCTTTCTTCCCTTCATGATTTATGGTGAAAGTGCTCATGCTTTTATGTTTCTTGTGTTAGGTAATCACCAGGCATCTCTCTCAGCAAAGGGGATTTTGCAAATGAAACGGACTGTTAATATCTTCTTTGGTGATTTTATCTGCATTTCTAAAGAATGTTTTTAGAGAAAAAGTATGTTAAAAATAAACTGCTTCATGGCTTACCCTTTTTACAAAGGTATGTCAGAGAGCAAACAAAACCTTCATTTCTGTGATGTTTCAGATTAGTCAATTCTAGAATTTGCATTTAGATTAGGACTGTGCTTCTGAAATGAATAAGCCAGCCATCCCTATTTACCAAGCTTTCATCCAGGCTGCAGAGCAGTTTCGGAGTGTGTGAACTGGCTCCCAAGCCACAGAAGCCGCGTGTCCCAGGGGAACAGGCAGCAGAGTTCAGTCTCTGTTGGGGACCGCAGCCCTCGGTGGAGCCAGCCTGGTGGGAAATCCTACTGTGGGTGTTTTCTGCAGGGCTTCCTCAAGAGCTTCCTCTTCTCTGTGGTATACAGTGATAGCACATGTGAATAGTTCAGAGTGGGGAAGTATTAACTGGTCAATAGGAAGCATTTCTTTCCTGAGAGATTGATCAAACACTGGAACAGGCTTCCTAGAGAGGTGGTTGATGCCCGAAGCCTATCAGTGTTTAAGAGATTTTTGGACAATACCCTGAACAGCATGCTTTAACTTTTACCTGGCAGTCAGGCCATTGATCATGGTGATCGTTGTAGGTCCGTATTAACTGAAAAGAATATTCTGTTTTGTTCTATTCTATTCTATTCTATTCTATTCTATTCTATTCTGTTCTGTTCTGTTCTGTTCTGTTCTGTTCTATTCTATTCTATTCTATTCTGTTTGAAGACCAACTCTTTTGTTCTGCAGCTCTGTTTCTGTTGCATTTCATTTCTTGCTGGTGGAGGCATTGCCATTGACCACTAAAAGTAATTCTTGTACCTACAGAAACAGAGTGCTTGAATTATTTTATAGCATACTTGTATTTATTTCAATCAGTATTAAGAAATAAAACCAAAATACTTCAGTAGACTGCATAATGAGCAAAGCAGGTGTATTGAACTCTTCATTACATGGGAAACTGACATTAAGGCCTCATCAGTAATTCTTGTACCTACAGAAACAGAGTGCTTGAATTATTTTATAGCATACTTGTATTTATTTCAATCAGTATTAAGAAATAAAACCAAAATACTTCAGTAGACTGCATAATGAGCAAAGCAGGTGTATTGAACTCTTCATTACATGGGAAACTGACATTAAGGCCTCATCAGTAATTCTTGTACCTACAGAAACAGAGTGCTTGAATTATTTTATAGCATACTTGTATTTATTTCAATCAGTATTAAGAAATAAAACCAAAATACTTCAGTAGACTGCATAATGAGCAAAGCAGGTGTATTGAACTCTTCATTACATGGGAAACTGACATTAAGGCCTCATCCTCCAGGGTGCAGGGGAGCATCCCAATATCCTTGTGAATGTGCAGTCTTTATTTAAGCATACAATTTGGAAGTCAATAATTTATTTTCTTTGAGCAAAATATATTGAGGACATTGATCATTGTACCTAAGCTTAATATTATTGATAAGATGAGATTATTTGACATATTGATTTCTTGGCCAAAATGTATGCAAATGTATAATATATATCTCTTTATATTATTCTTAAATGACCAATATTAAGTTCTATGAAGTTGTGTTTTGTTTGAGTGCATAAATTAGTTTGTGTTGATCAACTAATTTCAAAATTTGAATTGCCAACAAATTTGCAGATTCTTTTCCTTTCCTCATTCTGACCTACTATTATCAAATAATATGCTAAGAGCCATTTTATTTTTCTGAATACATGATCATATACTAACAGATACTTCCTGAAGTGTCTGGATCTCAAATCTCATTTTATGTGTATTAAAAACAGTAGGGAATCTCAAATCAGCTCACTAAATAGCTTTTCTACTATACCTTATTGAGGAAGAGAAAACTAATATAATTGCCATTTTGCTGTTCTGAAAGCTTTAAATCTGGCAGCCACTCAATTCCAAGCTTATATTGTTTCTACATGAATGCCATTTGAAGGTGAAATGAGAATAAACTTGATTTTATTAAAATTTGTGTTAAATTGACTAGAATGTGTGTCTCAGGGAGTGGTGTAACACTTTGCATACAGTACTCAAGATCTGATGTGGAAAAGGAGTGGATTATTTAGAATGAAATGTTTAAAACCATTAAATAAATCTAAAGTTTGATGATTTACAGCTCAAAAAAAACCCCACAGTGTACACTTACCAGTTTTCAGATTAATTTCATATACAACCACAGTTCTCTTGTAAACAAATCAATGTGTTACATTATTATTCACAGATCTGTTCTGTACCTGCTTTTCATTTTGTGTCAAGTTATCTGATAGGAGGCAGCATTAGGAATACCCTTGGGCCAGTCACTTTATCTCTGTGTGTTTATGTTTATCTTCTGTGTTAAGTTTTGACAAGGTTTTTCTGTCCTTTGTAAGTATTGTGAGCTCCAGAGAGCAATACCAGTTGTAGCTGTAGCTGTGCACAGCAGTGGTGTTGTGCAGACTATAGTCTCAGTGCAGTAGCTGAATGGCATGGCTATTTTTTATTAAACATTGTTCAGTTTCTTTAATACTTATAGGAAGTGTCAGTTTTACAAATGGTATTTTGAATGAAAAGGATAGCATTACTATCCATGGGGTGGTGGAGAGGCGATTGTGCAAGCCAGAAAAATATTCAGTATTCCCTGAATAGCAAGGTCTTGATTCTGCATTTGTTCTGGTTACAAAGGGACTTGAGTCTAGAGTATGTGAGGGTTTATCAGCATATCTTCAGATGTAAAATAAAAGCTGCTTTTGATCATTATGTTTTAAGTGTCCATTCCTCATAATCTGAAAAATTCATGCGAGTTTGTTATTGTATTCTGCTTCTTTTTCTCCTACTCTATTGCTTCCATAAGTCTGTTTGAACTGAGAGGGAAAGTCAGCAAAATTTATTTGTGCAGAATTTGCAGCCAAACAATCATAATTTGCCAAGACTGGACATCATGAAAGTAAATGTGTAAATTAGAACTGGACTGCAGTGAAAGAAAATTAATAATTCATTTCAGTGCTCCTACGAGAGAACATAAATATCATTTAAGGGATCATTATAAAGGGTGAGAGAGGATGATCTGGGGTTTTTTCATTATTGCTGCCAAATACAATTCACACTCTTATTTCAACACAGAATTCTTTCAAAAATGAGAATTAAATTAACCTTGATAATTATTTTGGAAAAAAAAGAAAAATGGAAATTACTTTTCTGAAAATATCATTGACAGATATGAATGGAAGTATATACCACACAGTGCCTGATATTGTTAATATTAGTGTTTGCAATTTTGAAAATAAAATTCACAAACCAGTATAATTCCTTTCCCTTCTTCTCATCCAGCAAATCAGTTCTAAAGTACTGAATGTAATAGAAAATACTATCTTTATGTTACCTAAAGTGAATTTTGTATTTCTGTAAAAAAAAAAAAGGTCTGCATGAGTCAAAGTATCTACACAGTGTTTAAAGAGATACTATTTGTATGGTACATACAGATAACTGATGTATGGGCATGTACACATATATACACATATGCCCACACAAATATGTTGGTTTTGTATAAAATTCATCTGTGATTTTAAATTAATTCATGATTAAATGATGTTAATAAAACCTGAGATGCTCTCCAGTTCCCAAGAAACACTCTGTGCCTTGGAGGCTGAAGTTCACTCTGAATTAGTCAACAAACAAGAAATCACCTGTACCAGGATAATTACAGCATCAAATGTGCTAGGGCTACAATCCATTGAAAGTCCTTCAGCCGCTTGACTGGACTTTGCATTAAGTTTCTTTTTCAGCAAATATTTGTTTATGGTATTCCATTATATACCTGTCAATCTAGGGCATTAAGAGTGGTGGACATCAGTGACCTGTTAGGAAATCTCTCTCTGACATCTGTCCTTACATCTATGCTGTGAAGTGGAGGAAAACACAGATTGGCTTGTAGGAATGACAAAATATGTACATTAAAAGGATTCTTCTGTATCATGAAATATTTATTGTGCTTCTTACCATTTTATGTCTGAAAGAAATAACAAAATTTACCGAGATAGTAACGTTTTTGTAGGGTTTTCCTCTTAATTCTGTGTAGCCAATGAAAAATTCATAGAGCACACAAGAAAAATATTAAGGGTCAGTAGTTCAGGGTGCAATATATATATAGGTACATAATGCACTATGCAGTTCAAAATCTGACAGTTTAGTTTTCTATGGATGCTTTATTCAAGATTTTACAAGGTCAAATAAAATAATGCCTGTCTGAAAAATAAGGAGTGTTCTTTAACAGTGTTGTTTCTAAAAGTAACAATCTTTCACTAAACTTTTAAGAATATGTCTTAGATATATTTTTGTTTGAATGAACTGTTCGAGTAGCAGAAGCATTTCAGTATATGGGCTGTATTCTACTACCTATAGAATTAGTCAAGATTTATTCTGAAATTAGACTTGTCTTGAAGAATGCATTGAAATTGCTCAGTTTTCATTTCTAATCTGTAAAGCCTGAAAGCCCATGAAAAAATGCAATAAAATTAAGGATGAAATAAACATTCAGTAAATGTATGCATATTGGAAAGACTTCTACATTAGTCTTAATGTGCCTGACAGTATTTGTTTCGAGTATTTTTTTGTTTTCACCTACTAAAGTCGTTTAAATAGTACTTATTTTGTTTTTAATATCTTTTAAAAATACATTTTATTTCTCAGTTTTCTTTTCTTTTGTCCCATTTAAGATTCCAGAGGCTTATTTTATTAGAGATCCTCATACTTTCCTCCTTACAAAGGACTTTATTAAGGTATATATGTTCTTTTTAGTGCAAAAAAAAACCTCTCAAGACCTGAACTGCATGTCCTCACAGGTTAACATTTTCACATATAACGCCAGTTACTGGAAATGAGAATGGTTAGTTGGTTAACTGAAGCATGCTTGAAAGGAGAAGCAAAGCTTGTCTACAAAATACTAACACTTGGATGAGTCTGCAGCCTGGGAGGAGAGCACCGGGTGAATTTTCTGGACTTTTTTCATGGCTGACTTGGGATATGCCTGCATTGTCACACAGTGTGTTGACCTCTCTCCTTGATACATATTGCTCCTGACAGTCCCTCTCCTTTGCCTGCAGGCCATGGAGGCGCAGATACAGAACTTTGGACAGACGCCATCGCAGTTGCTCATTGAGCCCCATCCACCTCGGAGCTCTGCCATGCACCTGGTGAGACATGAGTGCTGGCTGGGAATGCATTCTCTTTGAACCTTAGGATCCCTTGTAGGTTGTAAAGTACTCATTAAAGCAACACTTTTAATGCTCTTTGTTGCCCATGCAGCCATACTTTCTTTGAGTAGCAAGAGATCACAGTGCTCTAGCAGAGCAAGGTGGAGGTGTGAGTAGCTTTAGCCTCATATAGTCCTGACTTTTCCTTTCTAATATTGTAAAATAAATCCCCATCTTAATAAGTGTACGCTTGATAAATCATATTTGCATTCTTGTTTCTGCAAGTGATGGGAATGACTGCAGGCTTTCCTTAGAGTGAGTATGTTGTTTTGTTTTAAAGGATGCATTGTTAGGGGCTGATTTATGAGCAATGTCTGCTTGACAAAAATGAATTATTGGAGTTCAAATTATGCTGCAATCCTCCCACTCATTCCCCCAGGAGAATGCAATGTATATTTTGAATTTCAATTCAAACTCCAAAATTCGTTCCCATCACATACTTCTCTGTGCTTCTTGCAAAGAATTGTATGAAATAGCCAGACTGAACAAGACAGATCTCTGTGCCCCTCAGTGCCTTTGATAAAATGATTAGAGCTTGATATTTAATTTAAGCTTTGTAAATCACCAGTAACACATGCAGTAGTTTGAATTATTTTATCTATCTACAAATAAATTGCTCTATCTGATTTTGCAATGAGAAAGTGGAAATTGATCTGGAAGTGGTTGTTGTGTTAAGTAATGTGTACAAGTCAAATGTACATAATATTTGGTTTAGATTCTTAAGATATGGATAATATATTTTTAATAATCCAAAGTGATAAGCAGAAAAGACTACCTGAACTTCTAGAAATAGTTCTTTTTGTTATAACAGTGGTTGAAAAAAATCATTAAATCCAGTACTCAATAATTATTTTTGTCCATGTACAAACAGTTGTGTCATTTGTAGAATCATGAAACAGGCTTAGGTTATTATAACCTTATTGGGTTACAGACTCCCTAATAAGCATATGCTGTACATAGATTTAAATTGTTTATGTTTGGGATTGCTGTATTTCATATGAGGAATTCATTAAGAAAAATTAAATATCTGTGAGTTTTTGAGTCACTCTGAAAATTTCTTTTTTCAACTGTTGTAGTTTAGAGAACTAATATATATTATGTATCAATTGATTAAGTAATTATTTAACACATATCTCCTTTTTATAAATATAAACTACTGGATAATATTACGTTTTACTGTGTACTAATTAATGTTAATGGTCATTTTGTGTCCTGTAATGATAACCCTTACCATACCTATTCTCTACTTATCCTCATGTAATGTTCCAACAATAGCTTCTGATCTTGCTCTCCTCCATCACTAGAGTAGATGCGCAGGTAGTGTTGTTTTCCCTGTATGTGCACATGCTTGCCTGCTCTTTTTTAACCTCGTTTTCCCTCAGACCTCCTCACTAATTGTGTTATCCCTTCTGTTTTCTTCTGCTCTCTTCTCCTTTCTACTCAACAGTGTTTCCTTCCACAGAGCCCCCTCATGTTTAAAGATCAGATGCAGCAGGATGTCATCATGGTGCTGAAGTTCCCATCAAATTCCCCTGTCACACACGTGGCAGCCAACACGCTGCCCCACCTGACCATTCCTGCCGTGGTCACCGTCACCTGCAGCAGGCTGTTTGCAGTCAATCGGTGGCACAACACAGTAGGTAGGTCCTCACAGGCACGTTTCATTCAAATTTGAAGACCTTAACAATGCAGCTTTAATTTTGAGTGCAATTTAGCTCACTCACGTGCCTGTGCACCAAAATGTACTCTTTTTTCTGGTTTGTGTCAAATAATCACAGCTTCTGTTTTCTCTGGTGTCATTCCTAGAAACACTCTCCTTAACAGCAGCACATCATCATGGCAGCCAATCGATTTGTGGTCACTTCAGGATCAGTCTTTGATATAATGCTTTTCAGGAGAGTGCTGTTGTTCTTGACACAGCCAATATTAATATGTCCCAGGTTTCAAGAATACATACTGGCATGCTAGACAGCGTACATCCCTGTGTGCTGCTTCAGAGAGATTTCAGGATCCTGTCATAAGCCTTCCCCTGGGTCACTCTTAGATTATCTGGGACCCTAACCAAGCCTAAGCAGCTGACCACTGAACTATCCTGAAGAGAATTTTCCTCATTCCCTCACAAAAGCCCATCCAACAAGGTCATCCCAAAATTCCCTTCCAGCCCTCTGCTCACCTTTCCATATTGCCATTAGGACTGTCCATGTCACCTGGACATGTAGGTGCTGAGATAGTTCCAGGCATTTCTAAATAGGAGGTGGGGCCATTAGGTCCATGACAGAACATACAGGTTTCATTTTCTCAGGTAGTTTCCTGCAGTGATAACCCTTATGCTGCAAAATCTGGAAACTTTTTGAAGTTTCTTACCACCTGAGAAAAAAAAGTAGATACCTGTTATTTGAGAGTGTGACTCAATATCTGGCTCAAAGATTTTGTAGAGACTAAGAAAAAAAGAAAAATCCTCCACTCTTTATCCATGGGAGAAGACCCTGGGCAGAATTATGTCCTCCTGGTGAGGGCTTTGTGATATTTAATATAGATGTCTACCTCCAGTAGACCTATAAGGATTCTAAATGTCACTGACTTAAAGGTAAACCTTTTGTAGGTGAATAATTCAATTCAGGTGAAATGGGTACCTCATCTTGTGCAGAAGCTTGACAGATTCCTGTTAGAAGCAATAATTAGGTGAATGGAAGGGAATTAACCCTTATAGGCATGCTTTAGAGGAACTATCAGGGCAGCTAAAGTTAATATCACTCTGAATTCTTGAATAGCAACAAAAAGTTCAATATCACTTTTATTCTAAATATCTGAATAATGATAGCATGAATATTAAATTTTGCATGTACACAGAACGTACCTGTTCCCTGTTTCCAAACAAGCTCTATGCAGTGGAATTTAGAGAATACAACAGGAGAACAGGATATCTGACTGCCTTTCACATACATTTATGATACTCCATCAGGTACAACTGCATTCCATGTAAAAATTGTTTTTCCCATTTCTTTAAAACAAAAGGGTAAAATTTGAAAGGGAAAAAAAATTCAAATAAAACATATTCTAGAAATATTTTGTGACAATGTCCTCAGTGGAAGACTCCAATGTCAGGAATGTTTCAGAGGTGCAGAAACTATCCTGTGTTATTTTAATACTCCTTTGACTAACATTGATTAAATAATTCCTAATTATTTGCCCTTGATTTTTCAAGGATTCTGTCCCAGTACTCTATACCCATCATCATTCATGTCTCCTCTATTTGAGGAAGCTTATTTAGTTTTGGAGTAACATTTTTGCATCCAGATTGTCAAGCGAAGGGAAACCAAAATTCCTAAGCATATTTTACTGTGAGGGACTCAATCTCATTGATATTGCTGTATCCTGAAGTTCAAGGGTTTCCCTAAAAACTGTTATTTGAAGTCCTTTATTTTAGCTGGAATCATGTGGATCTTTATGATGCACGTGACTGTAAGGTTTCAGTTTTTCATCTATGCTCTTGTAAAACATAAGTCATGTTGCAAACATGCAGAATTCATGGCATGAATCAACCGTAAGTTAAATTTCACACCATTTGTAAACCTCTGGTTTAAATTGCAGAAAAAATGAATACTTTCTAAATATATATAATAGAAGGAGATGAAAATGAAACTGTTTAGACAATCAAAACTCATTGTAATGATTTTCTTAACTTTTACATCCTGCCTGGCAATGCCATTTATTTTGCAGGGACAGGGTATCAATTTGTTGCTATTGACATAATATTATTTTAGTAAATCAGAACTCTAGTATAAAGGATAGTTTTATCTACAGAAATGTGTACACAGACCACTTGTTGTAGAATGTATGTAGAGCTTTAGAGTTTATAAACAGCAGGAGGCATTTACATAGACATCTCATAATAGAAGTAAATTAATCTAAGTTAATACCAGTAAAGATCTGTCCTAAACTGTTTTGATTGTAAAAGAAGAGGCAGAAAGGAAGGAAGGAGATATTCTCAGAGAAGTGTCTTTCTGAAAATGGCAGAGCTACCTGTAGACCCTCTTTTCTTTTACCTCCTCCATCTGTCTATTGCAGTAGTAGAAAATGGACTTTATTCTCCAGAAACCTGTATCTCCTATTATAGAGGGTATTCTTGTGCAACACAGCAGTTTATGACAAAAATTGTGTTTTCAGTAATGTCAAATTGATTTATATACTAGGGAAGGTGCTCAGAAGAGCCAAAGCAGTGCTACCTGTGCATGAGAGCGGACAACACTAAATATACAACTGCTGATGCACATTGAAACATCTTAAGGACTGCTCAGAATAGAATTAACAAGAATAATGGTGGCACATTTACTGTAGTCTGCAGTTTTCCAGCTATTTTTTCTAGATAAATCCATGAAAAGGTCCAAGTTTCTGTCACATACAGGTTTCCAAATGTAAGAAACTCATAACAATGTTTAATCCAATTAACTTTGCTTTCTGTGCTAAGATCTCAGTGCTCAAATGTAAAAAATAAAATTATTATTTGTTACACTATTTTAAATGACTCATTTAATGAATGTTTGTAGCTGCAGAAATTGTGAAGTGGCCACTTTTACATTTATAGTTACTTTTAAATAACTGAATTAACAAATGCATATTTGTGTAGCACAGAGGAAGAAATCTTAAAAAAATGAATAGGACAAATAGTAAAAAGTTACTTTTTAAAAATATATGACAATCCAATAATGAAATTTTAAACCTAGAAAAATCATATCAAAAGGTTTCTATGTGCTTGATTCTTCCTTTCATGTGTAGGCCTTCGGGGAGCCCCAGGATATTCTTTGGATCAAGCCCACCATCTTCCAATTGAAATGGATCCATTGATTGGTATGTCAAGATGAAAATGTACCAATATATTTGAAATTGGCATTTTCAGGAATTATTGATTAAGCTGTATTTTTATATTATGCTTCATTTAGCACAGAAAATAGGAAAATATTTGTTCTTGTCAGTCCTGGAGAACTAAAAGAATTAACTATTGATGCTGAATGAATTACATGAGTGCTATTTACTATTAACATCACCAGCAACTGGTATTTAAGAAACAACCAATTAAGTCAGTTACATTGTCAGCCCATATCTATAACTCTGTTCTCTTATCAGGTCACATTAGTAAAATAAAATGTGGGGGTCTGGTGGAGTTCACATATTTTATTTTCTTACAGCCAGCACTATGTTTATCAGTGCAGATGCACAACCACTTATTTTCACTGAATTTATGATTTAGATTATTTTAATTGGCATTAGTAATTTAATAATGAGAAGGCTGCATTTTCAGTTGATACTATTTTTTTAAAACCAGGAGTTCTGAGGAAGTGAATTATTTGAGAAATAGCATCTGCTGAAATTAGTAGATTGCAGGACTTCCTAATGGTCGTAATTTCTCATTAATTGCACCTATTTGATTTTCAGTTGGGTTTTTATTTTTTCCAGTAATTTGAAACAGAATTTCGGGATAAGGAAGGTTCTTAGAGACAAATTTGTAGCATTGGTGAGAAAAAACAAGGCGTTTTTAAGCATCATCAGATAGAAAGTTCCATTTTTGTCTGTGTCAATATTCATGTTTGAAAGATTTACACAGAAGTACCTCAGGAGAGTTGGCTTTCTCAGTCTGTGTGCTTCATTTGATCTCATATAATGGCAATGGTTTTCTCTTTAGTTTTTTCTCTCAGAAGCTAGAACACAACTATTGCACCCATCTGTTCTAGAAGTCTGAGTAATTTGTTACTCATTATCTTTCAGCTGGTGAACGTAGAGGTTCTGGTAATTTACATATGTGTTCTTAGAATGTATGTAAATATGACATTAACTTTCGGAAGCAATTTTAAAATATGGTGTTCTTTGTTTTTTGGTTTTTGGTTTTTTTTGGGGTGAGTCTCTTATTTCATGCAGTTGTGAGCAATTTAAGTAGAATAACAAAAAAATAGGGGAAAATCAGATTATCATCTGCATTACGTTGTGTTCTTATGTTAGGAGAAACATATTTCTCAGAGTGATTTTTATCTCTCCTAACTTCAGTTAGCTGAAGTTAGCTGTCAAGATTTCCTTCATAAGTACTGTAGAAAGACAAACTTTCCTCTGGAGTTGTCTAGCCCTTAGACAGCTATTACAGTGTGAGATGGCTTGTCATGTGAAACAATGTCTTCCTCTCCAGTGAGACTGGATGGAGCATAAAAAATTAATTTAGATTATATACTGAACTTCTAGAAAGGTGATATTGAGATGGAACACACCTTTGTTGTATTGCCATATTTTGTCTGTTGTGTCACAAGGAGTACAGAGCACATCAGCTGGGGACTCCCAGTCCTTCTTAACAGCTGTGTTTGGCAGTCAGGGTGGTGGGATTCTGCATGAACCATTCCTTTTCCCTGTCTCTGGGGGAGTTTCCAGCTGTCATTGCCTGTTTTAAAATTACCACCCATGGCCTGGCCCCCTGAGTGAGGAGTAGGTGATAAGACTTAACTTTTCCTGTATTGGAAAATCACATTAGGTTTGAATAGATTCATGGAATCATAAAATATGCTGAGTTGGACAGGACCCATCAGGACCATCAAGTCCAACTCCTGATCCTGTGGAGGACACCCCAAGAGTCACACCATTTGTCTGAGAGTATTGTCCAAATGCTTCTAGAACTCTGTCAGACTGGTGCTGTGACTGCTTCCTTGGGGAGCCTGTTCCAAGGCCTAGCCACCCTCTGGGTAAAGATCTTTTTCCTGATATCCAACCTAAACCTCCCCTGACTCAGCTCCATGCCTATTCCTTGAGTCCTGTCACTGGTCACAAGAACAAGATCTGTACCTGTCTGTTCACTTCCC
This sequence comes from Climacteris rufus, assembly GCA_013398175.1. Taxonomy (NCBI): domain Eukaryota; kingdom Metazoa; phylum Chordata; class Aves; order Passeriformes; family Climacteridae; genus Climacteris; species Climacteris rufus. The sequence goes on from VZRZ01001990.1 coordinate 2,089,229, forward strand.
CTTATGAGGATGCTGAAGACTGCAAAGAGGTCTCCCCTTATTCATTGGTTGAATCTTTAATCTGGTTAAGTGTCTGAAGGTATGGGGTTGTCAAGGCCACACAACACAAACTGAGATATTTTCTGTAGAAGAGATACAAATCAGCAAGAATTTGCTTTCTGCACTATAGTTAATATTTACTTCATATTTTAAATGCACTTCCACCACTTTGCCCTAGTTCAGTTTGGTTTGGGGGACTACTTCAGCAGAGCACTTAAATTATTACCACATATTATGCAGTGCATCAGGCACCTTGTAAGAAATTGTCATCTCCTGTAAAATCTTTTCTCTTATTCAAAGGGAAGCTAGAAATCTCACAATAATTTTGTATTTCTGACACCCATATAGACAGCTCTAAATGTTCATATTCAAAATGCTTACTCAACAACAAATTCACAGTTCATTGAAAGCTAAATGTATTCATTTTCTCCTGTAAGCGGATGACAGGAAGGTGTTGGAATGGCTTACTTGTAAAATGTGTTTTGCATTTCGTTACAGCCAATAACTCTGGTGTGAACAAACGGCAGATCACAGACCTTGTGGATCAGAGCATCCAGATCAATGCGCATTGCTTCGTGGTCACGGCAGATAATCGCTACATCCTTATCTGTGGTTTCTGGGACAAGAGCTTTCGAGTTTATTCTACAGAAACAGGTGACCTCAAATACAGCTCTCTGTTTCTTCTTGGGTCACAAAGTGGACAAAGACTATTGTCTCAACAGTACCATATGTAATGCCCATGCTTACCTGTCAATAAAATCCTTCACTATTGTTTCAGCATGATAGCTTTAAGAGGTTTTTCTAATGGAAGATAAAGGATGTAAAAGGAAATGGAATACAGCTTTGTTAGTGGTAACGTTTGAAAACCATAGTTATTTTCAGGAAATTGTTCATACGAAAAGGATCAATCAAAATTTTTGTTACAACAGTTTCATGGATGTATTGTTTCTAGCTCTATTTATTTCCTATAGTAAGGAAGTAGGTTGCATAGCCTGCTACAGGAGGTTGCTTTGTCTGGTTACTTAGCTTAATATCACTCAGTGTGTTGCTAAAAATTACTTGCAATAATAGAAAGAAGGAGGTGATAATCATAGTAAATCTTAGTTTGACATTAACATAGAACAAATATACATTTTTAATATAATAATGTAGCACAACTATGGGAAAGGTCATGTGCTGTCATGCATATCACTCATGAAATTCATAAATAGTGTTCTAACACCATTGCTTAAATACTGATGGATCTGTAACTCCACTTAATATTCAGTGACTGCAGCACTGACTTGATTTTCAAAGATAGGGGTTAGACTATGGATTGACATAGAGCACAGCCTTCAATAGGAATAAGAAAAAGAGGAAAAAAGTTTTATCTTTGTGATTTTTTAATCTTGTAGCATTTGGTGAACTTCAGTTAAAGGACATGAGGGGAAAACTACATTTAAACTGAATATTAATTATATCGTTAATGATTTCTAAATGCTGCAAATATCTTAAAAAAACTGAATTGTATGACTTTGCATTCCCACCAGGAAAATTAACTCAGATTGTATTTGGCCACTGGGATGTCGTGACTTGCCTTGCCAGGTCAGAGTCCTACATTGGGGGTGATTGCTACATCGTGTCTGGGTCCCGCGATGCTACGTTGCTGCTTTGGTACTGGAGTGGCCGACATCATATCATAGGTGACAATCCCAACAGCAGTAAGTGTCCTTTAAATAACACCTTCCTGAGAGGTCTTCTGTCACACCTATCCATTTTAACATTCCTTCAGTCCGTTTCAAAAGTTATTACCAAATATATTGATTACTTCAGTTAAAGGTTGAAAGTTGAAGAAGAGCACCACACGCTAAGCAGTTCTTTGATTACTCACCAAAGAAATGTTTAAACACTCTGTGTGTGTTAACAATATTAGGATGGGAGTATAGTTCTTAAGTTTGTGATTGCCTTCATCACTTAGAGCATCATGTCATCATAAACTAGAACAAGATGGTTATGGGCTTTAAGTGACAGGACATATTACAATATATTTTGACTTTTCTTTCCCTAGAAATACTTTTTGGCATTTTAACTTACTCCTTTTGTGCTACAGCATGCTATATCAGCTGCTTGCCTTTTCAAAAAAAAGAATGTCTCACATGCCATCGAATTAAATGAGAGTCTCTTGAGAAAGGTCTTTCTATAGCAAGCAAACGTTTGGAGAGGCAATATGACTGAATAAAAATAGGAAAAGATAAAATGTCAGGATGAATTTAAATTTCATTTGCATGGGACTAACTATCAGTGCTTTGCAGAGTGAAGGGGACACAATAATAATATTAATTTATATAAAAGGGCACATAAAGTGCACTACTAATTTAAAAGTCCCTTCACCCAAGCCAGAGATATGACTGGAGCTAAGGACAAGAGCAACTTTTATCCATATACTAGAGCTGTTTTTTGCAACGCTAAATCCATTTCATTTAAAGCTGTTTCTGAATTCTGATGATAATTTTCTACACAATGATTTTATCTTTGGATAAAAATGGAAGAATCCATCCCTATCCACTTTGATCGCTGATTCAAATACTGACTGGAGGCAGCATTGTTAGTTACAGACATCTAAGTGAAAGTATTTCCTCAACTGAATGGGTGGTAGTAAAATGTTTTATTAATTTCAAAGTAAATATATTTTTTATTTTGCATTAGCAAAATTTTTATTGAATTTTGATTTTTTTTTTCCATTTGTCTGTAAGTGGGGTAAAGGGGAGACAGATAAAAGCCTCACTTTCTCACCAGATTTTATTTGTTTTTTTAAAAGAGGAACTGGAGGGGAAAAAATAAAATCATGTTCCAATAACATATTTTGCTAATTTTTGCATATATTCCATGACTTTTTTAGTATGTAATTCTCCAGTATGGATAAATTGTCTGACAAGGATTTTCATGTCTGAGCATCTGTTCAGGTTGATGCCATTTTTCTTCTTTGAACACCTGTGTGATTCATATAAAATATTAGTAATTTCTGTGTTAAGAAACAAATGAAAAGAACTTTCTACTCTCATTAAAGAAAAAAATGTAAGACTTTTCCTTTATCTTTCCTTTTCTTTGATTACATAGGGCTTGGATGGCCTTGAAATTAGCATTTCCTTTCCAGCTGACACAAACTGCTTCAATTCTTTTCCGGATACAATTATTTTAGTTCTGATATTGTTTTGTCATCACTTACATATCTGAATGCACAAAAGTGGTACCTTTTGGTATCTCAGTTTTAATATCTTAGCTGAATAACTTTGGAAATGTCTGCCTGGGAGATCTTTAATTTTTTGAAAGGAAGGATATAAATTGGCTGACAGAAATAAATGAAAACAAAAATGAGTTGTATGATTTGCTCTCTGTCTCTACCTCTATGTGAATAAGGTGTTGTTTTGCTGAAAAAAGTCCTTGTAGTCAGATTAGTGGGAGACTGTGCTGCAGGTAGTCATGTCTGGTCAAATGAAATCTTACAGACACAGGTAACAGATTTCAGGAAGATTAAATACCCAAGTCCACTGTGATAGTTTTGAAATATATTTATAAGATTTTTTAATATTCATGTTGAAGACATGTTTAAGACTCATGTTGAGGAAGAGTGATGCCAGCTCTATTGTTGGATTAAAATTACCATGGCTATGCTAATTATGTAGTAGTAGTGTACTACAACCAGACGTCATTTGTTGGAAACATATCATTATTAAGAGCTACTTTGACGTTTCATGAACATACCTTAATGCAGATAATGACAGAAACAAAAGACTTTTAAAAAAAGGACCTATAAAAACTTCTAGAATTACTAAGTGTTTCTGCTGAAATAAAGACTCTCTTCGCTACCACAGACATGATAATTGTCATATCACTGATGTCCTGTAAACTAAGAGAGTGAAGCATTCTCAATAATCCTTATAAAAATATGTTTGAAATGTTACCCAATTAAAGCCACCTAAGTAGTAAAGAAATATTTCTTAACCTACTCTTCTATGGTTGCTGTTAGAAGATTAGGATTTACCTTGTAAGAAAAATGAAAGTGAGATGAACAATGTAGGTCAAATCCAATTACTTAACATTTTTAGAAAAAATTTCCAGAAAGATGTAGATCATATTTTTAGAGGGGAAAAAAGGGGTATTGGCTTTTTTAAAAGCTGTCATCTGGAGACACAGATAAGGTATTTTATACCACAGGATATAAGAAGGTGAAGAACTCAAAGAAAAATGTCAGGTATAGTAATTATCTGGGTTAGATGCTTGACTTTATAATTATCTTTTAAGCTGAAAGACAGTTAATTATCAATTTCCGTTTTAATACATCCAATTACCAAAAAGAACTTTAGTTGTTTCAGAAAATCTTAAGGGGGAGAAAAAGCAAACCTCCAATCCTAAACGGTTTGTGTAGTTTAACATTTGTATAGAATAATGTAGACACCAGTTCATTCAAAAATATAGCAATCACAATCATTTATTATTAAATACTCTGGTGCAAAAGATTGTCAAATCAAACTTCCTACAGGTTCTGCTAAAATTCCATACTCCAGAATCCATAAGGTAGATACAACCTTTACTAAACATGTATGTCAACAACCTAACCTATCAGACTTGTGTAGAGCCTTCTGCTGAAACACCTGCACAGACATATGCCCATTGGGTCACCTCAGCTGTATCTGTGGGAAATACAGAACGAGCTCTATTTTATAGGGAAGAATTGAGAAAAAAATTTGTCTTGGGTAAGACTCTTTCAAGTGATTTATCTAGCTCAGTAGTTGAAAACTTGCCTATGAGAGCATGGAAAGCTTAATTTTATAATTTTAAATTAATTTTTCCAATAGATAGCTTTATTAAGTTATTGCTTTTATTCTACAGTAAGTATCAAAAATGAGTTTCTGGTTTAGTTTGCATCTGTCACAATTTCTTCACTCTTCTCACAATCACTGTGAGAAGTCTGAAGTTTTACCAGATTTTAAATACGTTTCCCACAGAGTAGCTTTCTGAAATAGCCTGTAAAACACCTTGTGGTTGGAGTGTCTGTCCAGGAAGTGGGAGACTAAGTTCTTTACCTCTAGAGACTGGGGGAATTCAAGCCTTCATTCCCATGTTCATAAGCATATGAAGACTGACAGCTATAAATCAATGCACGTGGGACCCCTGTGAACCTACAGATTTTGTAGAAAGCAAAATTCTTCTCTATGCTCTTGTTTATGGATCTTAGTGGTCATGATGATTGGATGTGGAGAATAATCAAGAAATCAGGAGCAAAAACTGCATACCTTCAACAGCAGCATATAGGGCAAATCTTCTCCAAGTTTTACTTTATCTGTTCCAGCAAACATTGGTTTCATGGCCATGCCATTGCTAAACTCAAATAGCGGTGATAAAAAAGGTCCTCTTCCAGACTTTACTAGAGGCTGGTGTTTGGAAATCTTCCTGGAAAGTAAAAGATGTGGCATGATTTCCTGTAAACTGAAGGGCACTTGAATGCAGAGTTTAATGTATGTTTGAACTTCCCTGTATTTCTTTATGCTTGTTTAGTTAAGTACCACCTTTTGTAAAAACACTGAACTGAATGAAGCTTAGTCTTCTTGCCAGGGTCAGATATCTACTTTTTAAGCCAAAATTGGCCAACTGAAATTGTTAATCTGAATCTGCACCTTATTAAGTTGATGACCACATTATATAAATCTGCTGCAGTTTCAAGAACAGTGAAAGGTATCTATTTTCTCTTAGTAAGACACTGCACATGCAAAAAACATAGTTTGCTTATTTTAATTCTTTGAAGTGATATGGGAAATGTAAATCTTTGCAGTTCTCAGAGACTGAATAGAAAAATTATTATGATGGAGTTTGACAATTTGTGTTTTGATTTTTTTCTCTTGTGATATATAGGGATTTGTTTTAGCTGAGTGCTAATTTGTATACTAATTTCTTCTCACATGGCAACTGTATTAGTCATCACAAAAAGGAGCAAAGAGAGTACATGATATGCCCTGGAGTTCAACATGTATCTTTATAGTTGTTTTATTTTTATATTTTATGATTGCCTTATTGAATGTCTCTTTCAAACAAGTGACTTTGAAAATGAGAATTATCTCAGAGTCTTTGAACAGATATACCAAAGTAGATGATAGAATTGCAGAAAAGTGAGGGACAGATGCTTTCATCTGAAACAGACACAAATTCAGAAACTAATTTGGAAGTGATAAAAATTAATTTGCACACTTTAATTGGAATCAGACTCCAGCATTAAAGAAAGGAAGGGTAGGCAGCTTGTGCTAAAGGCTGATTGAATTTTTTGTCAGGTAAGTATGTTGGACTTGGCCGCTTATCCTCTTGAGCCTCTCCGTGCAATATATTACATTCACCCTCTGACTGGTGTTCTTTAAAAGGATCAATGCTATTCCTGTTTTTTCCCTAGAGCCTGAAATTTCATTGATCTTGGGACTTGACATTTCTCATTACCTATTGTAGCTTCCAAGAGGATGGTCACAAGAGGTGTGAGAGTTAACCCCATTTTTTCTAACAGCATCTGTGCTGACCATTGGAAAATACTGTGTCTGTCAGCCCTAAGCTGGGTTTGTTTAGCATCAGAACATAATCTTCACTGGTGCTAACAATTCATCTTGTCCCAGTGAGTGTATTCTGTACATATCTGAAAGGAAGAGTAAACATTACCATAAAAGATCTTTGTCAAGTCAACATGCCTTTTTTTTTTTTTTTGAGTCTGTCATGAAGTATACCTTTATGTAGTCATTTTTCATAACATAATCTTGAAACAATATAAAGTTGTGAACATCCAGGATTCTGCAGGATTGTATCTTGAAAGAGTAGTTATTCTGAAGTCAGAACATTCACTTATTTTTTTATATCCCTCTGCATTTTAATACACCCTAGCTTAACCTTGAAATGGCAGAAGTTTGAAAATAGTTACCAGTGTGTTCTGCACCAAGAGGACTGGATGGTTGTCTGAAGGTCTTGCACTAGCACATGGGCACACCTGTTGTGTGCTTTGTCTATTTAAAGAGTCATTATGGTATTGTAAGTTTGTACAATTTAGGTATAAATTTTTGAAATACAATGTCTTAGCACAGTTCTGCCAGAGTAGAAGTTCTGTGAAAACTAGTTTGTAATTTTTACTGGCACCATCTCTACTCTGGTTGCCAAAGACATCTCTCTTCTTAGACTGCTGTGTAAAGGTGAAAGAGCCAATAGTCCCCCTGTGGTAATGCAGTTATCTCTAGTATTTTCTCAATAGATGTCTGTGCCCATGTTTTGTTTCATATTCCATAGGAGTTGTACAGTGCAGGCCAGTACAACAACTTGCCCAAGATTCCAAAGCAATTTAGTGCTTAAGAAAAGTTGCTAGAAATCCATACTCTCCTGTCTTCCACTATATTTTACCTTTTGATGTCTGCATTGGTGCAAGGTACCTGAAAGCCCACTCACCTGGGTGAATTGTTTGTAGCTATATACAACATTCCTCAGCAAATAAACCAGCTCTGCTTCCCAGAGCTGGGAATATTTTGAATATATTCATATTTTTCTGTCAGCAGTCTTACTTGTACACCCATTGCTCCCTCATGTTGTGGACACTGTTATTGACTATTTCCTGTCTTAAGATATTCATATTTTTTGTTTGTAGCTTTATCTTTTCTCCAATATGTTTCTTTCTGACAGTAAAATATCAAAAGGCTATTACATTTTTGCTTCCATGAAAGCCGTTGTATTTCCTAAGATTTTTTTTCTCATGAGTATTCTCTCAAAAGTCCTAACAGTCAACCTAATAGTAAAGTAAATTATTTTCAGCAAGTAATTCAGTTACAGCCTTGTACTTGCTTTTGTCAAAGTCAAAGATGAAATGGAAGCTAGAATTTGTCATGTGCTCTCATGTTTCTTTATACAAAAGACTCCTAGATGTGTCCCCATAGCAATATGTACATAATTCCTGGAAAAGGACAATATGAGAGAAATAGTAACACTGTCTGTTGTCTTTCTTTCCCTCTTCTATTTTTTCCTTGTCATGCGCGGGCATCATCTGTTCCAGAAGAACCTTACAATAGTATTAAGCATTATATTTTTCAGCAAGGAGGAAAGATGTGTTTTGTTTTAGACTTTGTAGAAAAACTTACTCGTTTGAAAATACAGCACTTTTTTTTTTCATTCTGATCTCTGGTAATTCAGTTCAAAGGTGCTCCTTTGGGGAAATTAGAGGGAGTTTACAGTGATGGTATCTCAGTTCTTAGGTAGGATATTTTCACCTGCAATTCCCTTAGAGCTGCAGCCTTTGACCTCTAGCTGCATCTATCAGTGGTGAAGTGACAGTGACAGAATATTTTGCTAGATTTTGAATGATTCCTGGAGTTCACAGTTTCTGTCCTTAGCAATAAAACGTAATATGACTGAGGTTCATGCCACAGCTTTTTCTGTAGAAAGTATCAGTGAATAATTTTTTCTTTGAACCCTAAGGGGAGAAAATCGCATTTTTAATTACTATTGGACTGTTACTCTTAATATTGGTATTCCATTATTAATTTGTATTTACTGAAAACAGGACAAAATAGGACTCACAGATCTATATTTCAGGGCAGTTGTTTCTTATAAGCATTTTCCTTTAAAAATCAAGAAGTCAAGAAGATATGCTTATTTGATGTGTTCTGGAATTTTAGTTTCTTGATATTATAGAGCTTTCCTAGGAAACACTGAGGAAAATGTCTGTTTGAAAATCGCATTATTTGTTTATCTTTTAAAAATTTTAACCATTTGATAATTTCAGTTGCCCAGTTTGATGCAGTCTGATGACACCTCTGTAATCAGAGCTTGAGTCAAGATGGCCATTGAGCATAATTCCTCTTTTTTCTAGGACAATTTTTAACTTAGAAATTTTTTAACTTAGAAAATTTTAACTTAGTTAATTGCTTTTATTTTTTTGCTTTTATGTTATGCATTTGGAGAAAACAAAACTTCGAAAGGAGATGGCATTCTCAACATCAATATTGACAGAGAAATTATAAAAATCAAAATGTGGCCATCTTTTATAAGATACACAAAGCATCTCTCTGTTTCTTCCAACATCCATTTCTGCTGTCATTATACAGTTGCCCATGAAACTTTGCATCAATTTTATGTTACAAACTTATCTTACCAGTAAAGATTTTCTGTTATCCCATAGATAACATTAGTGGTTAGTATTTGATCAAGAATCAATTTCCAGTTCCTAACTGAAACCCCCGGTTTCCAATATTGTTATATGTAGCTTATAGTATACATCACTCTAGGGAAAAATAAAAAATAAGACTTCTCACTGAACAAGCTTCTGTTGCATCCATATTGTCCACAGTCAGTTGCATATAAAACTGTTTTAAATCAAAACATTGTATTACTAAGACAAATATCTTGGAAAAAATAGACAGAGCCTGTTTTAACATAGTCATCTTTACCAACTATACCCCTCATCCTATCAAAATCAGATAAAGCAGGACTTCCAGTCCAACACAGAATGGGGACTGGTATTAATGAGATTTTTGCTTCCAATTCTTGTTGACAGAACTGTGGATTAACCATTTTGTTATTTTATATATAATTAATGTTACAATAATTTATAGGTAGTTCCCTAGGCAATTTCTTTTATCTTTTTTTACTATTTGAACTACACTGGCAGAATGCCAGTCCTTTGGAATATCCCAATTTTCTGTATTTCGTTTGTACAATGCAAATATATTGATACGAACTCGATGTTATCTAGCAAGTTGCTAATTTTTTGTTGCCAATTGACTTTCTTTGCCAGACAAAGCAATATCAAATACTAAACAATTATATCATCAGCATCTGTTATTATTAGAAACAACACAAATCTTCCTTTTTATCATATAAATACTCCATAAATGCCCACCTGTTTGAAACTAAAATAAAATATATTTGAGTCCTGACTATAAATAATAAATACTTAGGGAGTAGTCTATCCTCCTCTTCATTAAATAAAATAATTAAATGTGATTAAAATGCCATAGGTATTCATATATATACACCCATAACCATTCTTAGGTATATGTTAATCTGTAAGCCTTCCATGTGTCTCTGAATCAATATTATCTCTGCAACAGTAGTGTTTCTAGTACAATTCTGTTCCTCTTCTTTTCCTACCCCCAGTTTCATGAAACAAATTATGATCGGTAATATAGGAACATCCTCAACTCTTTAGATTCATAGCATAAGTCTGGAGACATATGTTCAATAGCAGACCTTTACATTACAGCTGCTTTCAATACCATCACACTTTGTGTACTTTTAATTAATTCTTTAATGCTTTGGGAAGTTGTGCTTATGAAATTTTATGGTATCTGAATATATTTTCCTCAGTATCCTACATATGAGATATGCATATATATACACTGCACCTCTCTGATGCTAAATGATTTCATGCAAATTACAACAAAGTTATTTTGTTGATAAACCAACATTATTGGTTTGGCATTCCCTGTTGTTTTCTTTTTTTCTCACTTTTTTTTTTTTTTAAACAGGTGATTATCCAGCTCCTCGTGCTGTTCTAACTGGTCATGACCATGAAGTTGTCTGTGTGTCAGTCTGTGCAGAGCTGGGACTTGTTATCAGTGGTGCTAAAGGTCAGAAACGTTTTTATGATTTAAGTCTTAACATTTTTAGAGCCTTTTTTAGTGGTATTTCTCAGACTTCCCTCAAGCCACATATACTTTAATTATCCCTAAGATGTGTTGCAATTCTGCAGGAATCTGAAGCAGTTTACTCTGAAAATTGTTATTTACTATCTGCACTTATGAGTTTAGACACAAATTAAATTGATCGTTCCTCCCAACAATCTGTCTATGCAGCTATTCTGCCCAGATTTGGAAGAGTATTTAATAAAAAATATGTACAATAATTCTAATGACATCTAGTGATTTTTAATAAACCTGTTGGTAGAGATGTGTGTTTCAGGGAGGGCCAGCTCCCAATTCTCCATTCGAATCTTAATTGAATGGTAGTTAGTAAGACTGACCTCACTTTCCAGGGAAGCAGGGCCAGTTTGCTTTGGAATCCTGTGCAGCATTTTATCCAGTAGGGGTTTTTTTCAGTGGTTTCTCAATAATAAACAGTTGCAGGTTCTCCCTCTTATTTATCTATGGAATCCAGAGTACCAAACAATTGCTAATGCAAATGTTCAAAATACTTTTACAAGCCTGCAGCAATATCCTGTATAACTGGTAATCAATGTAAATAAAGCACCAGCCTCAATAAATGTTTGCTTCATCCTTCCTTACTCTGTTTCTCCTTGATTTGTTTCATTTTACTGCTTCTGCCCGTCTTCTCCTACTTCTCCTTAATGCCATGTCCACTTTTCTTCCCCCAGTGCCCTCTCTCATTCAGTTTCTTAATTTGTCAAACTGTCTCTTTTTCTCTTTTCCTTTCCTATTTGCATCTCCCTTCTCCCCCTTTTCTCCTAGTTTCTTTTGTGCTGTGTTATCTCTTCTCCCTTATTTCCTTTCTTTACATCACCCTTGTGCCTCCTTTTTCCTTACATATCTTCCTATCTCATTTCCACTCTACTGCTACAACCACATCCTGTGACTTGCTTTCTCTATCTACAGTGATGCCTATTTTAGTCATCCCCATGGATATCTTTTTACTCATTTTTTAAGTTTGCTGCTTCTGAGAGTAAGAAGGATGTGATGCTTGCTCTGCCAGCTTTTGCTCACAGCTGAACTCCTGGGTTATTGCTTCTTTTACTGCCTTGGAGCTCAACATTTATTTTTTAAGCTGAGTGTGAAACTTTTGAGTAAAGCTATTTTTAACAGGAAATCCTAATGGGTCATTAACTCTTGTAATGGCATACTACATAACAGTCAGACAAAGTCAAGACATTTGTGAAAAAAATGTACAGTGATGCTGAACCCAATTTCTTTTTCTTGAAGCACTGCTATTTCTTACTCCTTAAGGCAACTTCATACACTCTGGCTGCCATAAAAGTCTGCCCTTTCCAATTATCTTTTTGCAAATTTCCTCTTCTTAATATGGATGGAATCTGTACTCAGTTATCTTCTGATTCTTTAAGTATATGCTGCTTAGGTAACATACCTTTTTAGAGCTAAGGGCTGCTGGAGAATCAAAGACTTTTAAATCAAATTCAGAATCTGTTTGTAACTGATCAAGAGAAATGGAGGCTCAATCTCTCCTCTGAGGTACTCTTCTCTTGTTCTTCCTCTTGAAACTCTAGTCCACATAAAAACTGCAGAGAGAAGATTTTTTTTTTTTTTTAATTATTGCTGTTTTCCAAGAGATGCCTTTTTAAAAGTTTCTTCTTCAGTTCTCTCCAGTCCCTTTTCAGTTTCTTAGACTGAATCTCATGGCAGGACTGCATTGTCCTCCCATTCAGCCTGAGTGCAGCCTGTGCTTCCTGGTGGGCAGCTGTTCCTCTGGAGTTGGCTGTGGCACTGTGATGATATATGCAGCACTTGAGAATCTATTGAGGCAGGAAGACAGCACATATAGGACTCCTCTGAGGAAAATGCTGTGCATCAGATTGATGCTTGCATGTTCTTACCCAACAAGCCCAAAAAACAGTGGTCAGTCTGTATGTCCTTAGAGTAGCATCCTAAATCAGATGTGCCTTTTTTATCTTCATAACCATCACGCTATGAAGGCATTCGACTTTTCTTTTGAAAAATCTAACAAGGTAGTTATTCTAAAGGTGGAGGCATCACTTGTTGTAACATTCTGGCACTTCAGTATTTCCAAAGCTGAAACTCACCTATTTGATAAAAAAATTAATTCCATTGCAGCGATATCCCATGGATGCAGTCAAACTTGAGGTCCCTCTGCACATATGCAAACACAGATAAAAGTCTGTATCACAGGTTTCACAGATGAATGCATTGGGGTTGATTCATTCTACCTGGGCAAACCCATCTGCTGTGTGAATTTCAGAGAAGTTAGAAGCACTTAACCTGAGGTGGCTGAGTCTGCCAATAATGAATTTACTTTCAGGGTCATGAACCAGTTGTATAAGGAAGAGATTACTGTGCTATCCAGGATTATGCTGTGATTCATAAAAGAAAACATTTAGAGTTCACTGTGACTCATTAAATTTATCATAGAAGAGACCTTTTTTCTTAGTAGGAATACAGATCTCACTTTCAAAAAAACTTCTCATAGATCTTGAAATTGAAATAGCTTAGTTTTGAATCTTAAAATGTACATTGTAGATTTCATAGCTGTTTGTTTCTTTTGTGAGTGTAATAAAAAGACATTAAAATCTCATATTGAAACATCTCTGGACCAAACGAAGTAATAGTGTGATCTCCTAAAATCTCTTATAGTCCAAGTATCATTGTAACTCTGTTGGCTGTGACAAAATTCCCATTGCTAAAACAAATCAGGACTGAAACCCATGCATATCACATGTTCATTGGGAAAGAGGATCTACAGGAACTGCCGTTGTCTGTAGGAGAAATATGCAGTAATTTGATTATATGCCCTCTGGGATTTGCTCCCACTAGTTACTGATAGGGCCACATCTGTTTAATGTAAATGGGCAGGCTAAAGATAGTTCATGGTTTTGGAGAAAATCAGTAAGACTGAAGCTTCTGAAAGCTTGGAAAGAGGAAAGAGTATTTTAGAAGGTAGATCAAGGAAAACTCCTACCAGTCTAAGTAAATAATACACTTCTGGGCATGTTGCATCTACATTCTTAAAATGCTAATTCTTAAATTTTCTTTTCTGTTGTGTGTTTTAAATTCTCTAAGTAAACATTACAACTTTTTATATCTATGCAGTACTAATGTTATACAAATGTGTATTATGGATTGCCTTTGTGCACAGAGTATATAGTTTGTATAAACAGCAAATGTAATATATATTGTGTTTTCTTTTACAGAAGGTCCTTGCCTAGTACACACAATTACTGGAGACTTGCTGAGAGCCCTGGAAGGAACAGAAAACTGCCTGTATCCTCGCTTAATTTCAGTATCTAGTGAAGGTCACTGCATCATCTACTATGAACGAGGACGGTTCAGCAATTTCAGCATTAATGGCAAACTCTTAGCTCAGATGGAGATCAATGATTCAACCAGGGTAAATCAAAATGCAAACAAGCATTTGTTGTGTGTTGCCTTTATTTATTAAAATTAATTGAATTTACTTGCCATATGATTTAGGGGAAATCATATATGTAAAATTGCTGCCTCTTGGTTAAGTCATTCGAACACATATTCTTTCATCACCAACTCCAAATACAAAAATGCACTTGAGCTTTTCCAGAATAAATAAGAACAAATAGTTTATGAGCCCACAGTGTTCCCAGAATTTTTGTTTGGAATTAAATTTCAGTGGGAAATATATCTTTGAAACAAAAATGCTCTGAAAAGACTTCATTTTTCATTTACTAGCCAAGACATGATTCATGCCTTCAGGGCTCTGCTCTGTCACAAGCACTTGAAGCAGGAATGCAGATCGCTGCTCTGCTTTAGGTGGTAGTGATAACACCCCGTATTGTAGAGCAAATTGTGGTATGCAGAAATGAGCTGAACTCTAGTATTGGCATATTCAGTTAAAGAGCTTTTTTGTTTTCTACCATGTTTAATACCACACAATTGTTTTATTTAAAATTTGGTGACACAAAATTTGTTGGTTTGTTTTTTGATTAGGGAGAAAGAGTAGAGGGAGCATTTTTCTTCAAATTTAAAGTGGGCAGAACATAAGAAATGCTTTTAAGTCAATTCAATTTTTTAAGTATTGATCAATTTCCATAAAAACTAACAGTGTACTCGGTGTTTTTCTTTTTCCCCTAAGGCCATCCTCCTGAGCAGTGATGGGCAAAACCTGGTGACAGGAGGAGATAATGGTGTAGTGGAAGTATGGCAGGCCTGTGACTTCAAGCAGCTCTATATTTACCCTGGCTGTGATGCTGGCATAAGGGCTATGGATCTGTCTCATGATCAGAGGTGAATTTGTCATTCATAGCTGTATGTAAATGCTAAAATTTCACAAAGTATATGTCTCCATGAACTTTAAGTTGTGAATTTATGGTATGTAGTTATTAACAGAATGTGTACAAAACCATTACTCAAGTTGTTTTCTTGTTGATTTATCTGACTCAACACTTATTCTGATCCTGAAGTCTCATAATGCAAGCACTTACATTAAGGTAAGGTCTTATTTCATTGAAGGCAGTGAGCCAGACACTCAGCTAGCAAAACATTACTGAAATTGCATTAACTTAAAAACATAGGAATCTCTGAGTCAGATTGGCTCAGAGTGCAGTAGTACCTATTAAGCAATGTCTTAAACCAATTGCAGAAGTTTGTGATACATTTCTGGTTTTCAGCCATGTAGAACCTAAGAACTTCAGACAGTGTTGCAAAAAGTGCCTTGTTCTTTTAGCTTTTTTACTCTTTATTATAAACCATCACTCAAGAAGGCAAGGGAGAATTAACATCAGCATCCTTGATATCTTTTTCAGAACTCTGATTACTGGCATGGCTTCTGGCAGCATCGTAGCTTTTAATATAGATTTTAACCGGTGGCATTATGAACATCAGAACAGATACTGAAGTGCAGTGAAGAACTGAAAGCCCAGGTAAAGCTGAGAGCACAAGTGCTGCAATGAAAGGTGTAGTCTCTGGTGGAAAACCACGTCTGCATTGACCTCCGTTGTACATTCCATTACACCCAGCAATAGCTGTACATTGTAGTCAGCAACCATTTTACTTTGTGTGTTTTTTCACAACTGAACACCAGCTGCTGAAAAGCAAGCTTGTATCATGTAAATTATATGAATTAGGAAATGTTTTGGTAATTATTTCATATATCTTTGTTTATTGAGAAAAGGTAGTAGGATGCGCCACAAGAGACTTTTGAAAATTCTGGGGAACCTTGTGTCCAGTTATTTCAATGTTTAGGCTTTGAACCTAACATGCATCCCATCTCCAGCCTCTTTTCAAGCTGAGATTAAAAAAAATATGTTTGATACTTTGTACATCAGATGCACATCTTAACTTTAAAGGGATACTTTTGTAAAAGTAAAACCTTGTATAAAGAACAAAACTGTTTCTTAATTTTATTGTGGAGTTACAACTTGCATGTACTTTAAACCTGATGTCTTGAAGGAACAGGTGCATTCACACAAATCAGACTGGAGATCTGCCTAAGGGTACAGCTTGTGTTAAAGGGTTGAACTTGGGAGCAAACAGTAATTTTGACATTTCCACCAACATGTTTTTCACTTTTGAATATAAAGTTTACCCCTCTTAAGTGGAGTTCTGCTCAAAAAGCGTTTGGATAAAAAGCCATCATTTGCCATATTTATACTTTATAAAATAGAAATTAATTTCCTCCCTTATAAATTCAAAGACTAGACAGAAAGGGAGCAAAGATGGAAGTTCAGTTTAACGCTTTGTAATGCTTAATGATTCCCAATACAGACAAAGTGCTATACTTCTGGATTATTAACATTTGGCATACAAATCACGGGCAAGAGAGCCCCCAGTGATTTTTTTCCATTATTTTTAATCTGAGGAGCTTGGTTTATTTGACAGCCTTAGCTTCATTGTAGAGGTGACTGAGGTTATTCTTTTCAGTTCTTCTGAAAATCTCACCTGAAGCCACTCAGACTAAGGCACTTCATATTTTACAATACTGTAATGATAATTATCAGAATAATTTTCTGCACATTGCATTGATCAAATTACACACCCAGGGGTATATACACTTTAATTCATGTTTCTTCTTTGTATATTTGGTGACTGTATTGTCATAGATGTACATATTGTGTCGGTAGGGCTATGAGGCATGTAACAGGAATGTAATTTTCTCAGAATTTACACTCACTTGCAGTCATTTATTTAAAAAGATAATGGATTCTTTGTATTGGCACTTTGCACCAGAAACATATCATTATTTATTGATGTGATTACTTATTTGTTATCCACCTTGTATTAGTAAGTTTAGCCCTGAATTTCCTTCTTCATTGTTGTTTGTATTTATAAGGTCCGGAAATCATGGGGATCAATGTAATGATTAAGTTATTCATCACCTGTCTGTAAGCAATATCTTGAGTTTGTAGCTTAGAATTGGGAGACTATTGAACATCTGGAGGACAAGTTCATTTCATCTTGAGATCATGGTGAAATATTTTGGATATATAAATTCCTTAAGCTATTGTAACCATGTTTTATTGCAAAGATGTAAAATATGCCAGATGTGTGTGAGTTGGAAATCAAAAAGAAAAATAAAATATGCAAAGAATTCAGTGATTGTTTTTCATTTCAATGAAATATTTTTCAAAGCATTCACATTATCATTATGAACAAACAATTATTTTAAAAAATCCTTACTTATATGCTAATTATATGCCAAAAATTATGCACATCTGGGTGGTTGTATTTCCTGGGGTCTCAGGAAGAAAAACCCAGAGGTTAGAGTGAGTTTTGTAACTGTTTTGATTATCAGTACATAAAGAGAAGGTACTAAACCTATTTTGTTCAGCAGAAGTGAAAAATCAAAGTCTTTAAGGGATATTTAGGATACTTGTGAGCAGGCACTAATTGTATATAAGAGACCTTGCAAAAAGCAAAGATCTGATGGGAGAAATTTTGGATATCTCTCAATATCTGATAACATGGAATAAATTTAATTTTATTTAGGACATTAAAAGTTAAATATCTACACTACCTGCATAGCAGAACAGAACAGGTGGGATAAATCACCTTTTTGAAATGCTGAGGTCCCTACAAAGATTACAGCAATTAAATGGAGATAGATATATATCGAAATGTCAAATGTCCAATTTAAGGTAGCAATGGTAAGCAAAATACTTTCCTAATAATTAGAAAACTCCCAGAAATTTCCTAATTCTTAATAGCAGAATAGCGATCAACACTTCAATCTGTTGCCCTCCTCATTGCCTTTAAATATAGAAGGACTGCTCTTTAAACAATTATTAAAATTAACTAAAGCCAATATTTGAGAAACTTATACAGTATACATTTTAGTAGATATCTCTTTATATCAATCAGCTTTTGAATATATAACCTAATTTGATTGTTCTGGAGCTGGAGGAGATATGGGGAGAAGAAATGAGAGGATTAGTATGTTAATAGTGTCATGTGAAACCACTTATTGATAAGTCACAATCTCCATTCCATCATTATACAAATGTCACTCCTAATTTCATATTTTACTCAACAAATTGATTTAAAACTGCACCACTGCAATTAAACTAAGAATGGATATTGCTACTATTTCAATGAATACTGTTGTTTTCATGAAGTCTTTTGGGATAATGTGAAATACAATTTAGTCACAAATTAGAAGCTTTTGTGCCAATGTAAAAGTTTATATGAGAAATTTGTCATGGGTTACAAGAATAAAAGAAAAACATTCCCATCATATTGCATTCATTGGTAGGGGTACCCTAACAAGTCAGACTAGTAGTAGTA
>VZRZ01001990.1:2107899-2177246 GCA_013398175.1 Climacteris rufus
GAAGAAGAAGAAGAAGAAGAAGAAGAAGAAGAAGAAGAAGAAGAAGAAGAAGAAGAAGAAGAATTTATTATTATTTATTATTATTAACCATTCTGTTTAAATTCCTTTGGATTTTTGTTGATTTGTGTTAATTATATTAGTATGCACCCATATATTGCAGGGCTTCTTACAGTAAACAGACAATATACACAGATCTTCAGTTTATATCATAAGTCTTTTCCAACGATTCAGCTGCCCATTTCTGTCACAGTAAATCTAGGCTGGCTTGCCTTTTTTTTTCCATAGAAATTATAGCTACTGATCCCAGGGAGTCTGAGAGCTGCTTGTGGAACATGAAGCAGCTTTGAGCAAACCAGTTAAATGCAATGACTCTCTCAGCTAAGGAAGATGCAGCATTAAGGATACAACTGTGCAACCAAAATATGCCTATAATGTAAATAATGCACAGTTGTTGGCTGCATTTCTACCAGTTTATCCTAGGTTAAGCACTGCACTACAACACCTTTGAGGCACATTCCTCATCCAGGTCCTACTACTGTTGAGGACAATGCTGCTTTCTCTACATGAGCAATAATAAAAGAAAGGCTTCCGCATATTTACCCCAAGGAAAGACTAGTTAGGCTCAATTTACTGGGAGAGCTTTGGATGAATAATGATTATGTTGATAGAGAATCTTGCAGGTTGTGCTTGTAGAGCTAAAAATGCTGCCTGTGAGCACCAGTTGTGGAGAATGCTTTTTATAATGCAGTGCATCAACCCTGCTGACAAGCAAGCAGGATGAAGCAAGCCTCGTGCTCCCAGAGATAAAAGCATTCGAAGCAGACACAAGGAGAGAAGGGCTGACTTATGACAACAGCAAGAGAACCACCGCCTGATACAAGATGTTTAGTACATATAAATATTTAATTTGGATACTTATAACTGGAGTTTATGCTTACAATTTTTGAGGACTTGACTGTGGACTGGTTTTATTTAAGCTTTTCAGGGGGGGTGTGTGTGTATATGCGTGTTACTTGCAAACTCTACAAAATTTATGGACTAAAGGTGGTATTTAAAGAAGGAAAAAAGTACTGGAAATTTATATGTCTATGCAATACAGTACAGTTTATAGACTATGTAACCTAGTGATTTATCTTGCAACATATACAGTTAAGTTCCAATATCTGAAACTGGCAAGAAAAACAAGTGTGGTGATTGCTTTCTTATAAAGTCTGTAAGCTGTGGACATATAATTAGTTTACATAAGGCTTTACATACATGAAAATCTGCCAAACAGCTGACTTCGTTTATGGGTCCCTCCATGGTGATATCATGCCTAAAAGCACTGCAGCTCCACATTGTTAGCTAGAAGTAAACCCTCTCTCAGCAGCATCCCATTTGCACAAAAAAAAAGACCCAGGCAATCAATAAGGGTACCTATGTGCAAAATTTGGAGCCTGCAGTGTTTTTTATTCATACAGGGATTGGCATAAAGGCTCTGTGTGCCTAAGGGTGCCACTATGTCAAACCACCTTCAGCCTAACTTTTCTAACATCAAGCAGAGAACATGCTCTTAAGTACAAAATTAGATAGAAAAAAACCCCTCCCCTCTGGTGCCAGAATACTACAGACAGCTAAAAGCTATCTGCACCAGTGGATTTGGCTTAAAAGTTTCATGTCTATTTATTCTTTGAAGAGACTTAGTCTTGGCAAGATGCTGCAATGACCAAGCTCTGTGACAAAGCTAATTCTGAAATCACAGCTGTGCAAATTTAAGAATTATAGACTTATTTTCCTCACTGTGTAGCAAAACTAGTCATTGCCAGAAAAGGCAGCAGGACAATTGAAAGTAGTCTTTCAGTCTGTCTGTACACATAAACATGTATAAAATACATATAAAAGCTATACGTATAAATCCAGTGCCCACAGCTGTTCAGATGCACTAGTTTGTACAGAACTATCAAACAGGAAATAAAATAGTGCCTTGTGGCCAGTGTCCCGGCATCCACATCTTTTCAACTAAGAGTATAGAAAAAACACTGCTTCAGTAGGAAGGCAGCAGCACTCTAGGAAGTGGACGAGGCTTGAGGAAAAGTCAAAGGGACAGATTTGCCCTACAACAAATCAATTGACCCGTTTCTTCAAATAGGCCCGAACAGATTGTCCCACCTCAGCCCTACAATGTCTCTTCTGTCTCTCTTTCCTCTACTAAGCCCTTCTGTTCCCCTTGTTTTAACTTGCCACAAAGAGTAGGCTGTGAGTCAGATTTTCTCTCTCCTGTAACTGTGTCCTTCCTGATGTCCATCACATGCCCTCACTTCCCTCACTGGGCTCCAGAAAACCTACACAAACATCTTCACCAAGCTCCTTGCTGTACCAGTATGATTTGGAGGAGGTGAAAACTTGAAATGGAAAGGGTATCATATCTTTCATCTGCCTATTCGTGCAGAACTGGCGGTCATATGGGAATATTATTCTCCTAGTAATTAACACAAGTCACGACCCTTCTCTGACCCCAAGCAAGTGGCATGACAGTCTCTAGCCACATTGCCAGGCTCCTGTGATCAGCTGTTCACCCATGCTAGCCCATGTATGCTGCACAATGTTGTTTAGAGGGTGAGCTAGTTACAGTGTGCAGATGAGCACAGTACAAAGCCCAGTCCTCCACCTTTCATTGCTCAAGTTGCTTTCATTGCTCAACAAGGCACCTGCAAGGAGACCACTGGGCTCCATGACCATCAGCCTATCAACTGTGTCACAGAGTTTCTGTATAAAAATGTTGCTTAGAACTCACTGAAATCTCCCAACGACAAGTTTATGTGCAAGAGCACTCTATCCTTTTGGAGCACTACACCCTAAGGTTACAGGTTTTGGATCACTCATTACAGTCAGACACCTACTGTAGCACTTAGGAATGTGAGGTGGGAAGGATTCAGTTGGGACATAAAACTCCACATATGAATGAATATGGATCCTGTGCAGGAGCTGGCTACAGAAAATGTACTCACATACACTTCATTCCATGTGGGCTGTGATAAGTGTCCCAAAGGGTGCTGATCCTTACTCATTGACGGATCATCTGGCCTGCACTCTAGTCAGAAATACCTTCAGAGTTCGATGTCAGTCCGTAATGTATGTGATAGGGCAACACATACACAACCAGAGAGATTAAGGGTTATAGTTCTCTGCAAAATGAAACCTGTTAATTGAGGGAGGGGTGCAAAGATGGGTTTTGAATGTACATAAGGATAAAACCTTGGATAAAAACTTGAATAAAAAGATGGTTTCCCTGCAACTTTTCTTCAAGATAAATTGCCTATAGGGTAGTTTTCAACCTATTGCTCAACCTCTCTCTCCTAAAATATCTCCCTGTTTCTGAGATTTCTTTCATTGTCCTATTTTTGGCATGGGGAGGGAAGGCACCTCTGTGCCTTTCCGAGGCACTCACAGTACAAGCGTGCATGTGTGTGTGCAAGGCAGCTCAGTTATGGGTCAGGCTTTTTGTTACTTGGGGAACTTTCTAGCAATAAAGCAGGCCAAAATAAATAAAGAAATCATTAAATCATAAGGCTAGATGATACCAAGTAGGAGAAAGAGAGCAGTGAATAAAGAAATAAGGCATCTCTGCAGGCAAACCTAGAACAGACTGGGGACATCCAGATTAACAGGTGCACCCAGTCATAAACCAGGCTTTGAAGGGTAAAACATTTATATTGCCACTACTTAAATTATACTCATAAACTCTTTAAAGAATCTAATACCTCTCTATATCTGGCCTTCAGACAATCATATCACAGAACAGCAACTCATGCAAATGTCCATTTCTAGGCATTTAATGTGGATCTACATGCAAGTGCTTAAAAGCCCCAGTCCTTCTTGCAGACAACTTTTCTCTTCAGACATCAATGTTGCAATGATTTTTCTTAAGTATATTTTCAGTAAAAGTCCTCCTCCTTAATAGTGCTTTTCCACAACACTTAGCTGAAAATATTTCTGTATTTTCTATTAAAAATAGCATTCAAATACCAACTGTGTGTGTTTCAAAAGACAAAAGACTGAGAACAGGGAAACTTTAAGCAATTATTAACATAAATGCAAAGAAGATTCAATGAAAGGCTTTTTCCAAAAGAAAACATTTGAAATCCCAGGTTAATGAGAAATTTAGGAACTCAGAAACAAAGCAATTTTTGACAGATAAAATAAAAAAAAAATTGACTCTTCCTTTGACAAATGTGGGACAAGCAGAGTGTCTTCTTGCTGTATCCTCCTTTGCTTTTAGCCTTTGGAAGGAGGTTTCTAATCAAAACAAAACAAAAAGAAGAACAAAAAACACAAAACAAAACAAAACAAAACAACTTTCCTGCAGGATTGCAGTAGAAACTGCGTTTAGGACATTGGAATCAATTAGGTTTTGGGATACTGACATGGAAGTGACTAATTTCTTCATCAAAATAATACGCAATATTAGTTGAATGTCATTCATGAAGTCATTTTCACTCCTTTTACACATTTGAAAACTCATCATAACTGTGTTAAGTCTATGCATCTTTCACAAATTATGATTATAGCAAATAATCTCATTATTTAATTAATCCTTAAATTACTTATGAACTACTTTTTTCCATGGGACACTGTCATGATGGGCCTGTCATAATTTGATTCATTTTTCCTTTTACTATATTGTCAAGGATTTTGTGTTTTAATCAGTTTATAAAAAAAGAAAGGGAAAAATCAATAATTCAAGATACCTCATCCATACTCTTTGAACTCTTTGAAGTAAATTACAGAATACATTGCCTTGAGATATCTTGCATTAGCAGAAAATTTAATCACAAGCACATGGAAATTAAGTAGTCCCTATTATTTAATTTTTAATTTTCACAGCGGACTAAGTGACAACATAGAGTATTTTCATCAAGAACTTCTACATTGGTATAGTGCCAACTTTAAAGTCCCTTAGATAATTTCTTTGCCTTGGGTAACATCCCAGGCTAGAAAAATTTCTACAAGGAGTCCTCAGCTCATTTCAGAGGACCGGAATGCCACCAGCCAGTGGGAGAACAGACTCAGTTTGTCCTGGAGTTGAAGCACTGATGCTTTTCTCTGGTGTGGGTAATTTTCCAATGGATGCGACTTAGCTTGACTAACTAATGAAATTGATTTTTATATCAGGTGGGCTGGAATTCCAGAAAATGCTGACAAATATGTTACTAGGCCTGATTTCATGTTTGCAACCCAAACCTCCTCAATTTCCAGGTCAAAATGAGGAAGATCCCTCTTGCTGTCTCAGCCTGTGCACCTCAAGTGTCAGGTCAAACCACATTCCACACCCCTGGTAGCGGCGGTGCCGCAGGGCCAGGCGAGGTGCTGGGCTACACCTGTGCTCCCCTGGGCCACAGGGGAGGCTGGAGGCCACAGAGGTGTAATCCTGGCGTGGCGGCTGGGCTGGGGCAGTGTTGCTGTCTGGATTCATTACACGATTCTGTTGTTGATGTGTGAGAGGCACCAGCTGCTCCCTGCTGAGGTGTGGCACCGATGGCCCTCCTGTGCAGTGGCTGTGGCAAGACAGCTCTGACTTAAATCATGTTACTTTACTGCCACCCTCTCTGCTCCTTCATTTCTATCTAGTTATTAATCCCATACACATTTTGGGCCAACAGCATAAGAAAGTTGGGGAAGTGAGCCTGGGCTTCAAACCCCTTCTCTGAAGAAGCAATATGCCCACTCAAGGCAGGAAGAGAACAGTAATTTTGAGCATCTAATAGGGAAATCTCATATTAAAAAGTGTGTTCCTTGTTCACTGGACACTTCCTGGAGCTGCCAGTGGCAGGAGAGGGACAACACCCTCAGTCCATCTATACCTTCCTTTGTAGCTGGACTGCTCCCTTGTTGGATTGAGGCATTTGTGCATGTTATGGTACAGGCTGGACTTTCTGTGGCAGAAAGTGAAACAAAACAGCTTTTATGGATTTACAGGCAGGTACCTAGCCTAGCTCTTTAATAAGACTCATAGGAAGGTACTTCGTGGTTGACAACAAAATATATTATTGGGGAGAAAACCATGAAGATATAAAAGGCAATGTTTTAAATGTCACTGCAGAAGAATATACAGCAACATTTTAGACAGAATAATTTTAATTCCAAAACCAGAAGACATCTTTCAGTTTAACGAGTATCTTAAGTGCCAATGATGATGTACATTGACTGGAGATTTTTTTCATGTATTCTGGTGTCGCAGTAACGACACAAAAGAAGAGACGGAGACACCTGTTACCAGGAGGGGAGAGAAGGAAGGAAGAGGGGCAAGACCCACCATCTTTATTTTTTATATACATTTAGAAATCACTATTCATTGGAAGAAATCAGTTCTTCCTCCCTCAATCACAGTGGTCAAAGGAAATGTCCATCAAAGTTCTGTGTCCAGGAGAAAGGAATGTAAATTATAAGATACAGTTACAATAACATGGCCACGTTTACAGAGAAAAGTGTGAGAAACTAGCTACAAAAGAATGACAACATCCAGAACTGCAAAAATCAGGGCAACATTCTGGGATTGTCCAGAGTAAAACACAATTGGCAACTGACACTAATTAGCAAATGCATATGATCCTTTTGCAGCCTAAAATAACTAATTTACAAGACTGGTTTAGGAGGTACTATGGTTGCTTTTCTCTAACACTCTCTTCTCAGTGGACTCAAGAATAATTCACCTTTAATTTTTCAGTCTAATATTGATCTCAATGTCTTTTGACTTCTGGAGTGAAGAGATTTTACAAAAAACTTGGATTTTGAAATGCATCTCATACAATCTTAAATAATGAGTAAAACATGATGTGCTAACAAATGTAGTAAGCATTATTTTCTGTGGTAAGGTGGATCTGCTCTAACCATGGAAAAAATTTTAAAAGTAAAAAATTGTTTTTACATGTACAGTCACTTCTGAGAAGACTCTGGCAGGGAGACTTTATAGAAATACCATTTAGGTACAGACAGCAGCTAAACAAGGTTTAGAATGAAAACAATAAAAACAGAGGTTTCATTAGCAATTCTTTTACCATTCAACACTTACCCATTCTTGTGCTATGAAAAATTCTTCTATCACTTATGGCTAAGTTGGTATGTGCAAACTCCATCTAAATGTGCAAAGTATATCAAAAACAGGATCCTCACTGTTCTGTTTTTTCCAACAGTGTTCAAGCAACAACAACGACCAATTTTAGCTCAAAACCACACTTTTGGTAAAACAACTTTTAACCTTCCTTTGAAATTCTACCTTTCTTTCTATTGGCACATTTTGTGCAATCTTATTTTTATAAAATTTATTATATAATTCAGCAAAAATTAAATAAATAAAATATACTATATCCTAAGGTTACTATTGTTCAAAATAGCTGTTACTAGAGAGACTATATCTAATTGTACCTAATAGGTATAAACCAAATTTCAGAAACAAAAATAAAAATATATGGAAGTATTTTTCTATTTGAGTAAGTTGTCTGGTTTTGGCAAGTCATGTATACTATTGAAATTGTTTTAGTTCATGGTCTCTGTTTTTGTTAGTCATGCACCCGCAGCTGCAAAGGTGTGCTTAGCATAAACATTTTTATTAAATAGGTATGTTTAAATGGTACAAATACAGGCAACTTTTTTAGCCAAGATTACTCAAATGTTGTAGGGTCAGTAAAGCTACTTTCATGATTGGCAGTTGCCTGGATAAACCCTGTGCAATCTTACTGATTCTATCATGGAAGTGTAGGACTGATCAAATACTGCAAAATATTCATGAGGCTTTTTTGTAGGATCTTTTACAATTATTTTCTGGTGGTGATGGACTGGGCTGTTAAGAGGAGCAACACAGTCAACAAACTAGGATTCTCAGGCAGCAGGTGGATAGTTTATATACCTCTGATTTTCAAAAGACTTTTCCTGGGAATGCTAGATGTGCCAACAGAACTTGAACTGAGCAGCAACTAGGTCCTATGAGACAGAAAACAAACATGGGGAACTGCAAGCACATGGCAAAGTGCATCAATAACTCTCTTTTCTCATGGGATAATGAGGAGGAACAACTCATCCCTGGGCGTGGCTTTCCAAGACTTTGCCAAAAGCACTGTATTGTCCTCTTCTCAAAGCAAAGGAATCAAGTTGTCCTGAAGAACTCATACAAATCACTGCTGTTCCACATGTTGTTCCCTGAAGTAGGAATATCCAGATAAAAGAAATTGGAAGCAGCACCACCATTGTCTGAGTAATACAAGTGCCCACAGCCTCCTAGCAAGTAAAGCCATGTTGCTGACAAGCAGCCTATTAGCCCTGTCTTTCAAAGCCTTATCTAGGGATACTACTGTGAAATCAGGGAAGAAAATAAGAATTCAGCTGTCATAACACCCTGAGTGAATCACCTGACTGAACTCTCTATCTTCAGAAACCAGTCACTGTAACTGTGAAGTGGAGCTGGAGAGCCCACCTTCATGCCGGTTCCAGCTGATAAGTAGAAAGTGACACTTGGTAATGTTAGGCTAAATGCTTCTCAGAAAGCCCATATCTGAATTAAGGGAAGACTAGATGCATTCCTTGATTTCACTAACAAGTTCACTTTTCCTTATCTATCTAATACACTAAAAATCAATGTGTAACTGAGAATGAGAAGGCTATGGGGACCCAAGACACTTATTACACAAGACACTTAAGCTCAGTGCTATTTACAGTAGAAAATCACACGTGCCTACAAGGTAGTTGTGAGAAAGTGTTTCTTGAAATTTTAAAATTATTTCATGTGTTTCAAAAAATTATAGTCACACAGATCTTATGCAAATGAAGACTGATGGGAATTTAGATACAAAAGAGAGACATTTTGAATTGACTTTACCGCTACTAAATCTAGTTTACAGTGATACACTGGTTTACAGGCCTGGTTAAATTCCAGAGGAACACACTTCATGGCAACATGAAGTATCACACTTGACACTTAATTTATCATAGTTTTCTCTGTGTCTTCCAGCAGACAAGAAAACTAGGCTGAAGTCTGCATTTGTAATAAAAGTCTGATGTGACCCCCTGAATTAAATCATATAATCATTAGCATTTGAAGTGTAACATCTTGTAAAAACACCTCTTGAAGACTGAAACTCAAAGCTTACCGAATCCTATCTAGTGTGTCCCCAAATGAACTGATTCCCATAGAGGTGAGTTTGTGTCTTTGAGCTATTTACCAATACACAGGTGGGTTTCCAGTCTGTTGGCTAAGACATGCTCTGCATGGAAATGCACCCACTAAACCCAGGATATGTTTCACCCAATGCTTCAGCTGTGCAGAATCAGATATCCAAACCTGTGCATGTCACGCCAGGATACCTTGACTGCAGATATGTAAGTAAGATGTAATATGTAAACAGGTACTTGTGGAGAGGACTTATGCATCTAAGATACCTAATGAGAGAAATATTTCTCTGGTAATACATACTTATTTCTCTCCACTGATAACAAACACAACCTGGATTGACTGGTTTAGAAATAAATATCTAATATCTACACAAGTGAAGGCACGATAAACTTGTTCATCCTTTCCCTTCTTCCTGTTTGGTCCTGCCATATTTGTATTCTCCTTGCCCTGTAAGTATGACTTCTCCCATCTGTCAGGTAAACTGAGTCAGGAAGTACAAAGAGATACCTACTCTCCCTTTTTTTGTACCCCAGTGTCCTCATTCTTGACCAAGTGAGCTCTTTGGATGCATTAAAGCTTGATCACACTGTCCAACCATCACCTCTCAGAGCTGTTTTACAGGTATCCCTAGAACAATGCAGAAGGAGATCATGTGTAGAAAGGTGGGAAGTGGAAAGGAAGAGGAATACAAAGGACCCCAGCAGTGGGATGAGCTATAAAACCCGGCATGCTCTGACAAGAATGGATTGTCTCTCTGGAACACAACCTGAGGCACAGGTTGTGTACAAAGAAATACATTTGGGAAGCACCCACTGCAGGTCAGGTAAATACAAGGAGAGGGGATTTTCTGGTTAGATCTTGGTGACAGTAGTTTCAGCATGAATTTCTGTCTCCTGTGTTCCTAAGTGCCTGTAACTGTGATTTCTGTTTGCATGTTGTTAATGAATAAATGGATTTGCATTTTACTGTATCCTGATTTAAATTAAGGGTGATTTCATGCAACATGCCTACGACAAATAATTCCTTACACAGGATACAGCAGATTCAAACCACAAGGTGAGGGCTGCAGGAATAAGTACTAAACCCATCAAAACCCTGTTGAGGGTATTCAAAGAGCTCAGTAGTCCTCCATAAAAGGTGAGCAAACAAGAATAAGGTCTGGAGAGCAGGTGAAGAAGTGTCTCCCAGATACCAGTAATAGCCAGAAAAATTCCCCAGTGTTTGAGGACCACACTTGGGCCCAGAGAGGTGTCCTTAGCTTGTGCAATTTCTGACAATTCAAAACTAAGGGAAGGTCTTAACAGATTGGAAAGTAGAGTGTCCACAGTGGAAGTTTCCAGCCAGACCTATGATCTAGGCAGAGAAAGGGAAAATTGGGCAGGAGAGAAGCCTCGGCATGCTCCAACAGGTCTCCGATTTAAGGACAGGAGGCATACTGAAGGATAAGAATGAGACTATACCATCATACCCTAATGAGAAGTCAGAAAATAGCATATATTTTCTGCATTTTTTATTTGCCTTCTAAGCTCAGTTGGCTAATGAAGCATACAGCGCCAATACTATCCCCATTTCTGTTCCTTAGCTATGGAGCACAGATGCAGCAAAGAGAGAGAAAGCAGCATTAATTTGCTAAATAATTTAACTGAACAGGGTGAGTTAAGTAGGTTCTCACAAAATGAAATTCAACATAGCAGGTGGGCCTTACAGATAGCAGAAATATCTACCTGAAATACCTGAAAAACTCCACAGAGAAAATTTCAAAATCTCCAATGAAACTATAAAAATTGTCTTGTGTAAACTGTTGTGCATTTTGCATTTTATTTTTTAGATTGTGTTTATTTTATTGTTGGGGGAAAGAAAACTGGTTATTAAAAACATTTGATTTCAGTCCAATGTTTCTTATAATCTTACTTTGTCAACAGATGGGGGGATATATTCCAAACACATAATGGGTTTATCACTTTTCAAATGCAACAGCTGCCAAATCTCTAACATTAGAGTCTTCTCTCAGCTGTAGCATTGTGAACACCAGAATAATTATATTGAGATTCACAAATGTTTATGACATTTTAAATGAGAAAAACATTATTTAAAATTAGCATATTTGTGTTATTGTGTAGGCATTGTCTGGTAATTAATTAGCAAGTATTGTCATGAAAGTAGAATGATTTGCTGGTAATATTCATTAGGCAGAATGAGCTCCAAAATGGCTGTTGACCTTTGTTTTTAGGTAACTCTGATATGGAACTGTATAAAACACCAAATCCAATATATCACAATTTCTAAGGTTGGTTTGAATTACACTGTTGACATTTTATTATATATATTGGGTTGACCAGCTTTTAAAAATTTATGTAGTGTTTGCTTTGGAATGGAGGTAATTTCTGTGGTTATGGATTAGCAGTGCAGCTTGGCTTTTCCCACTCTCTGTTACCTCAGGCTATAGCCAGAGAATAATTTTTTTTTGATATTGCCAACTTGGAATTTATAGGTGCACAGCTGAAACCACCAGTTGCCAGAGGCACTCATAAACCCTTCTTCCTAGAGCAAACAATCAATATATAACCTGATCAGGAGCATGCACTGAAAGTAATGGCTCTTTGTTTCCTTCCAGCTGCAAAGTGCTGTTGCTGGCCACGCAGGATTTGGATAAGAAGAAAGCAGTTGTAGTTACAGTTCTCTGACAGATGCCTCAGCAATTTTAACCTGCTGATATTCAATGCAATGAAATAGCCCTGCTTGGAGCCATCCTACCCAGAAAATCTGGCCAAAACTCACATTTGGTCTGAATGAGACCAGAAGGACTCAGTGACTAACATGGAACTCTGAAGAAGAGGAGAGGTCAATGGGAAGGTCCTCCTCCTCTTCTTCCTCCTCTGCTTAAGCTGGACATTTCTGGCAAAGTGGACTTTCTTGAACAAAACACAAATTTTCAGAAATTTGACAAATCTGGAATTAACATTTTTTGTATAGCAATTTTACCAGAGAAAGGAAGCCCAGAGTTGTGTCTGTAAGGTGCTGATCTGAGATGTGAGGGAGTCCTTAATCCAGAGCAGTTTTTAAATGTCAAGACCAGTTTGAGGAAGACTGAGCAGGGTCTGATGCCTGGGTGGGTACTGCATAGACTCAGGCATGGAAAACATTCACTCTTCATCAAATGTGTTCAAAAGAGGATTTTATTGCATTCCAGTGGTAAGAATAACCTTCTCCTAAACCACAACAGTTATTACAAAAAAAAATATTCAAGTATTTGTCCTTTATTCATATCTGCCATGGGAAGACCTTTGCAACATCAATGAAAGCTAAGGTAGGCTGCAAAATTTATGCTGTGTGGAGAGGAGATTTTTAATAAAAGTATAAAAGGAGAAGGGATGTTAAGCATGACAAACATCTGCACAAGAACAAAGCAGGTGAAAACCATCTTCATCCGCCCAGGCCTACAAATGCTGCATGTGCCCTTCCTGCCATAGAAACAGGACACTATAGGCTCAGCTTTCACCATCTCCAGAGACTTAGCCAGAAATGTGGAACAGTTGAAAAATACTTCAAATTGTATAATTTAGGAGATCATAAAACCAGTAGGAGAGTTTGAAAATTATTCAGATTTATGAGCTGATAGAAGTTACTTAGACATCCACACAGTCAGAATCTCTTCCATGAAGTCAAACTGCTTAAAGATCAAAGTATTTGTATCAACATTATCAGCAGGCATTAAAAAAAAAAAAAAAAGCCACGACATACAACAGATGCTCCTTTGTCTGGCCTCAAATTGTCAGGAGTTAGCAACTTTCAGTGCTATTGGGCAGGGCACACACAGCATACACATGTAACATAGGCAGGGAGGAAGACCCTGGGGAAAGGACAAACCAGTGTTTGGATGGAACACCAAAAATGGGAAGAATTGCACACACCTCTGTGGACTTTTGTTCTTTAGATTTATAATTTGCATGCTATACATACCATTGTATGTAGAAGCTCTGAACATTGGGAAGTTTGCACATTTCCAGCAGTGGTGGTGATCAAAACGCATGACTCAACTAACGCAAAAAATGAAATAAACTATTAATCTGCCTACGTATATTCTACATTAGGTAATGAGGCTCTCACAAGTTAGAATATTGGGAATGACTCCCTGTAACCTCATGAATGTCACTTCAGCTGGTAATCTCCATTGTGGCTGTTCATTCTTTTCTGTTCTGACCTGATGGTTCATGAAATAAGGATAAGTCTGAGGGGATATTAGTAATCCACACTAAATCCTTTTACCAATCTACATTTAAATATAAACTCAGCTCACACATTTGATTTTTTCTTTTATAGAGAACAAGAATTCTCTAAAACTTAGTGGGGTTTGTATTTCTGAAAGTTGTTATTTCATATAAAGGGAGAACCTTAATTGTTTGCCTTATTAACAAAATTCAAAACCTGTTATGCAGAAATGTTGTGTGCAGAACAAAGCCAGTTGCTCACAGCCAGGTAAACACAGCACACCGCTATTACCCTCCACAGGCAATGAGGCTCCACTGATTCCATTGGAAAGAGGAATGCAACCCTCATTCTGAGAAAACCAGTCTCAAACACTTCTGTCCCAGAAGGACCTTGACCCTTCCCAAGGCTGCAGCCTTCCACTTGTAAGCCTACTGCTGCAGGTAAAAAACATGAGTAACTTGGAGCCCTCGGCAGTGGTCATGTGACCTGAGAGAAGCGATGCCAGCCTTTCCCGGTCTCTGTAGAGTTGTGCCTGCTTCAGAGCTTCCTTGCGGTGTTTGCTCAGTTCACGCACGCGGTTTAATTAAGCAGCAAAAGTAAAGAGACAAGGAAGGGTTCTTTTCCACTTTTTACCAGCAGGTTTTAATACTGGAGTCAAAGAGGTGCGGATAAAGATGGCCCAAGGCTGGTGGGAGCCAGCTGTCATGCCAGGAAAGCGAGGGGAAGGCAGTCAGGAGAGCCAATGGCTGCGGAGGATTGGAATGACTGACAGGGGCATTGGCTGTCACATGGCTGTCTGCACACAGCAGAGCAACCAATGGGCTGCCCTTTCTGGCGGGAACTACCCCTCCCTGCCGTGACTAGAGCGGCCCTGCGGCCACCCAGGGCGTGCCATCATCGGCTGTATGGGCGCGGGGAAGGAGGAGCCAGCCCCAACGGTCCAGCGGCTCCGGGACGAGCTCCCTCATGGCAGGCGTGGAGAAGCCGTTGTCGCCCGGCCCCGGGACCCCCTGGCATGCGGGATGCAGGGTCCAGCCCCCCACAAAGCCGGCGGGGCCGGGCCAGACTGCCAGCTAGACCCAGAGGCACTGCAACAGCCTACCTCATTAAATTCTTTCTCCTAACCACTTCTCAACCGAGAGCTGCCATCACCCAACACTCTCCCACTCCTTTACAGGGCAACCTAATGTGAGCAAGATGTTCAGCACGTCTGGGCTAAGGCAGGAGCAAAGTTAAAGCCACAGTGAGCTCAGCTGAAGCAGGGAGAAAAAAAGAAGGTTATTTCAAATAAGTGTTCAACAAAAAATCTCCTCCAGGAGACTCAGCACTTGTAAAAGATCTCCAGATGGAGAGGGAGCCTTTTTTTCCCCTTGTGAAAAGAATGGGTATCAGAGGATCCACCTTTACTATAGCAACAAACTGCAAATCCTTCCCTCTGACCATGGATATTACTGCTGCAGCACCCTGATACAGCGCAGTCCCGCAGGGGGCTGCCTGTGCTGCCCTGCACCGGGGCAGCCCCGCTGGTGCTGCCTCTGCTGAAACGGAGCCCAGGTTGCTGGACCCTAGTGGGGACAGCAGCGAAGGGTCCCGGTCTGAGCCGGGACAGCTGGAGCGTCTGCCGCCTCAGCACTGCCCGGGCTTGTCCCCCTTTGGCGGACACAGTGGCAGAAACCTGACGTTTCCGCACGCACCTGGGGCCAGCCAGCTCCAGAGGTCACGTGCTCATGGACAGTGGCCCCACTGGGCTGGCGACCTGTCAGTCAAGCCGTGTCCCACCCATGCGCTCGGTGATTGGCTTGGGTCAGCATTCTGCCTCTGTTCCCTAAATTTTAAAAGTGCATTGCAGGTTCAGATGTTTGCCTTTTTTCCTCCTGTATGTGTTTGCATTAAACTCGAACTGTTGTATGGGAGAGGCTCCTCCAAACCACCTCTTTGTCTCAGCTGTGTTTATACCACGAGGTGTGGAACTGCCGCTCCAATGCCCCTGATCTTAATGCTGCTCTACTTCTGTTAAGAGGAGATGGAAGCAGCGCTGGTAGGTGCAGTTTTCCAGTCAACCCAGTGGGCTCTCCACAGCATTTTAAACCCACCCTAGCCGTAGCATATTACCTGGCTACGCAGGACTCTGCTTGCAAGGTCAAGAACCACACATTTTCCTTCTGAATTATGAAGTCCATTGCGATGTGTCTTTCAGGACTTTTTCCTGAGTCCCTTCCCAGATGCAATGGGAAAGGTCCTGCCCCCCACTAAGATCATTGCTACTTTCATTGTTCCCAGAGAAGGCAGATGTTGAGGGAGAAAGGTAATGGGGGTTGTTGCAAAAGACAGCTCTAAACACAGGAGAAATATTTTGAAGCACAATCTGAATTAAAAACAACAACAACAAAAAGAACCAGAAGACAGGAACAGCATGTTCATATTAATATATTACTCAGTGAACAACCTTCTCTATTAGGATGTCTTGGAGCTTTACCAGGACAAGACTTTCACTCTTAATAGACTGAATGGCAATCATTAAGTATGAAAATGCACATAACTCTGTGCTCTTGCTATCATGTAACAAGTTCTCTTGGAGGGATCTACAAGAAGCACACACAGAACATGTATCCCATAATACATATTTAATGAGAGAGATACACTGTAGATCTGAACAGTCTGATCTCAGGTTTGCTGGAGCTGAACTTTAACCAGTTGCTTTTTTTTTTGGCAGAAGTGTCCTTTCAAAGGGCAGAGAGGGAAAAGCCATTGTCATTTTCCTTTGTGCTCACTCAGCTTTCAGTCTGGGGCAGACATGGGGCAGCCTTACCCAAAACAACCTATTTTCAGCTAGGTCAGGCATGGTTACAAGAGCTGCAGCTACATTTATGATTTCTGTTCACATATACCTTCCAAGAATCATCCTTCACATTACTGAGTCACTTCTCCACACTGACAGTACTTTGCACTACAGGGGCACCTTCAACATAAGGACTGTAAAGTACTCTACAATACCAGACTACTTATGAATTAAGCCTTGCTTGCACTGGCAAGCAACTCCTGTAGTGAATTAAATATCCCTTCCAAGCCCCTAAATAAATTCATGAGACTACAGAAATCATCTCAAAAGATATGTGGGAACCCTTGTCTCCCCTGCCCTCCTCCTCACCTCATAGATATATGCAGTGTTGCTTATTGCCTGGATTAAAACAAATTATATTTAGTAGACCTGAAACGGTACACATTTTCAAAGCAGACTGTCTCTGTGTGACTGTGTGAAGAAACTGTTCTATGCAGGCAGTAGTTCACAGTTATTGCTTGGCTCTTTGTTTTTTGGGGTTATTTTATTAAAAAAAAATAATGTTTCCCTATAAAACTTGGGATGCAATAAAAATGAAGATGAAAGAAACAAAGGGTTTTGCAAATGGTGAAACCAGTCAGAACCCTGATTAATGGGAAAAATCCCAGCAGAACTGAATTCTTTTATTCTCACATTTCTCTATTAAGAGAGACTTCCCAGGAAGCTCATTCTCACATCAGCAGTGTACCTGATATCCAGGGAGTAAATGAGCAGGAACTCACCACAGTGCCAGACTTCTATCAGCCATTAGAGCAGGAAAGATTTACAGCATGAGGCTGTATAATAAACCATACTTATGGTGATAAACCAATTCTCAGAAGAGAGAGAAGAATGTGCTCCTATGGGCTGATGTGGATAACACACAGGAGTGGACACCAAAAAAAAAAAAAAAAGAGCCTTGTGCAGAATGTAGATATACCATGATGGTGTTGCTGTGTGAGCTTTGGCAACTCATAAAACATTTTTCTGTGTAGTGCATCCTCTGAGTATGATATTTCCTTTTCTCTCAAGTATTCATGCCTGTGAAGGACTCTGGCATTCTTAGGTAGGAGCTGCTGCAGAAGAACAGTTTTGCAATGCTTTTCTGAATAGGTGGAATGTTTAAAAGTCATTTTAGTGTTTTATAGGGCTGAAATATGGCTGGGGGAAAACACATTTCTGAGAGGAAGCATAACTTTTTTTTTTTAAAGCAGAATGGTCAAAAGGTGAAAAGAGCACAGTGTGACTCCTTTGAAGTTATGTGATAAGCTGGAACAACACATATGCAATACACTTAACAGGAATAAAGTATGTATCCTGATAACTGGTGTTAATCAACTATCATGGCCTCACCAGCACATTTCTTCCCATCTTTAAAAAGGGAGGGGAAGAAATAACTGTAAAAAGGACCAACATTTCAGGCACATATTCCTGAAAGAGAAGCTTTACAGCAAACAAAAAAAAAAACAAACAGTTTGTCCTTGGAAAAAAGCAAATCTCATTTACCAGACATGCAAGAGATAATTTTGAGTAGTGGGGAATATCTGTTTAACAACTTCAAACTTCTCTTTTCAGCAGCAGATTGAACTAGGAACAGGAGGTAATGGGAAGGAAGAATATACTGTGGCCTATCTGTTCTTGGGAATCGACAATGGAGCAAGAAGCAGAAGGTGTTCAAGTGTGACTCAGTTTGCACAATTCAGATGAACTGTGCCATATTCGCAGCAGAGCGAGTTGTCCTCAGTTCCCTTTACTGATAAAATAGATAAACAAGACTTTCAAGATCACAATTCTCTTGTTCTAAAGCAAACACTTAAATATCTCCTGGTTTAAAATGCTTATTTATCTCTTTTGTCTATAAAGTTCAGCATGACTACCTCAAATGGAGACAGTTTAAGGTGGTATGAGGAATCCCATCCCAATATTCATACCAAGACGAGTTTCCTCTTCCAGTTGTCTTGCCAGAATAATACCTGTCTCAATGCCATGGTAAGTAATCCTTTATTGAAGGAAATGAAGCTGTTGGGAATAATCCCATCTGTCTAAAGAAAGGACATTTGAGAATGGTGCTTTGACCTCAGAAGTTTTATAGTTTATATAGTTTTTATACATTTCCATGCATTATTATTTTCATGCTCCTGTTCCAAGCATATACCAAAATTGATTGTGAAAATGGTCTTTTGCTTTTTGAACCCAGTTATTCACACACCTGCATGAAAGCCTCTTCTTTGCATCTGAATTCTAAGTGCATCTGAAACCCTAAGGGATCTTTTGAAACCCCTAAGGGATTTGCAAGTGGCTGTTGTAAAAAAATAAATTCCTGGGGAAACTGCAAACCTCCTCACAATGTGAGATATGAAACAATGCCTGCTTAACAATGGCATTAACAAAACTTGCTGCAATTGTGGCAAACTATAAAATTTTCAGATTTAAAAACGGAACTGAGGATATACTAAAAAGCAAATCATTGGCCTGGACTGGAAAGGATACTGCTTTCTACTGTTGATAAAGTGCAACAGTACCTTAGGAGAAGGATTACATGAACTAAATATTTTTACAAGACATAGCAAGACAGGCCCATGGAGCTTAGTGACACTAAATGCTAGCATTATATAAATATTTAACAACCTCTGCTTCCAAGAAAATTCAGTCCACATGAAACATAAATTAGGACTCTATATCATGAGCCTATTCCAGTATTAGCATTAATGAGATCTAAACTGGCTGGTCAAAGCCAAAATAACAAAATAGTTGCTAGAAAACAGCAGCTAATCTGTCTGCCATGCTGTCTTCAGCTGTCTTACGAAGGTCTGAGTCCAAGCTGCAGTCAGTGATACTTACCCTAAAGTCAGAGAAGATTAGTAAGTCAGGTGTCCTAGTCCACAGTACTGGGCTGAAAGATAAAGTGGAATTCATTTAATCTGTTAATCAGGATTCTAACATTCAAATGCCCTATCCTGAAGCTTTCTCTAACTGACATTGTGTTGAATGATAAAGTTAATATCAGTTGACAGTTTGCCAGAAGCCATTAATATAAACTCTCAGTTTTGTTTCAGGGCTTGTTAATTTTGTTGTGGCCTTAGAAGTCAAAGAATCCAAGTAAAGAACCATCATGTTCCCTATTCTTTCTTTCCTTTAATAACATTTTCTCCTCACACACTTTTTTTTTTTTTTTTAAGGAAAGAAGCAAAAATGAAACTAGACCCTTGTTTATACAATAGTCTGCACTGGTCCTGGATTTATTTTTGAAAGTTGGTAAACTCTCCTTCCAACTTAAATTGATTAAAGAGGTACAGCTGAGTAAATGGACAGAATTAGACAGTAAGTCATATGTTTTCACTTTTAAATTACATATAGAAGAACACAGGGAAAATAAGCAAAGAAGGAAAAGTGTACAGAAAAGAGTTCACTGTTTTCAGGATAAAGAAAATAAAATTACAAACAAGATTTTATGCCTGCCACATTTTGCTCTCACATAACAGAGGCTGTGGTCATGGTTGACTTACACCAGTGGCCTGGGATGCAGAGCATGCCT
Organism: Climacteris rufus; assembly: GCA_013398175.1. Classification (NCBI taxonomy): domain Eukaryota; kingdom Metazoa; phylum Chordata; class Aves; order Passeriformes; family Climacteridae; genus Climacteris; species Climacteris rufus. Next base: position 2,127,604 of record VZRZ01001990.1, read on the forward strand.
CTTATTAAGTAGCATTTGTATGTCCTTTGGAAGTATTCTGTATCTCACGTTGCATCAGTTAGATGGATTTTCACAGTTTTTTGGCCATAACATGGAGCAGGTACACAAAGAAGCACTACCAGAATGCAGATGAAATGTTTCCAAAATTAAGTGCTTCTTTTCCCTTAAAAATTTAGAATATTTCCCATTCTATGCAGCAATCAGCATCTGTAAGTCTTCAAAGAAGGAATCTAATAATTCTAGTTAATTCTATTATTTCCCTACCAAACCCACATATTAGACTGTAATTCCTTTGTGAACACGAAATGGTTAAGCTGCTGCAGTGAACGTAATAGTTTAAAAAAAAACAAAAAACAAAAACCAATCCAAAACCTACAGACAATTCTTTGTAGTCAAAAGGGATTTTATACAGCTTTTGCTAAACTGTGAAGAATAAAACAGGCATTAATTTCTTAATATTGGATTTCCTCCTGGATGTTTGGAAATATTAAATATACAGAAATTTTTATACATATGCAATAGAAAAGAAAATATGTTAAAATCCTAAAAATCCAGTACATTGGCTCTGTGGAACCTGGAAACAAACAGATGTCTACCTCTTCTTGAAAAATAGCTCATGTAATTTCTGCTTGAAAGAACATGCATAGCCTAATTTGCAAAGAATTTTTGCCACCCCTGAAAGAAGACTATGGAAATAGCTTCTGTGTCCTCCTTCAAAATGTTGAGGGTACTGTAGTAAAAAGGAAAGACGTGCTTCTTTCCTTAACATATACACAAGGTTATTAAACCAAACTATTTTGTTTCTTCTTGTTATTTCATGTCTTAATGTTACAGCACTTGGGATCTGTCTGTAATAGGAATTTAATCCACTTTCACCAGAGGTTTTCTACCGTATTTACAGTAACCCTTGCTGAATTACTTTCATCCACATTCCACATGAATGCTTTCCCTTTCCTGCTTGTTTTCTCTATGCAAACACAGAACACAGACTCACACTGTGAGAACCAGTTCTCACTTTTATTTAATGGCTCAAACATGTTTTCCATATTATGTTGTTCATTATCTCTCAATATTTGATCATAGATCCAGCCACAGATCTAATCACTATGTGACAGAATTGATGCAATATATGTGAACCACTACCAACACAAAAAGATAAAATGCAGCTAAAAATATTTTTTCTGTACAGGGAAATTTTTTGAATAAGCAAATGGGGATGATCCTTACCATTGCATGTAGCTGATTTGCAGGATGCTCTCAAGCTTAGTATTTTATCATGTAAAGATTCATACTCTCAAGCCTCTGAAATCCCAGTTAGCAGACTGGCAGCACAGATCTCAAAGCAAATATTGTGCTGTTTCTGATTTGCAAAAGTGAAGTTTCTACCTCTCTAGGGGTAAGAGGTGTTAGTTCCACAATTTGTAACAGGGATGCCATGGAATCTGCCCACTGAATTCACAGGGGAGCTGCTCTGTGAGCCTTTGAGATCCCAAAGAAGAAAGGGGGCCAGAGAAGAGCAATGTTAATTGAGCAACAAAGCTGATGAAGGATCCAGAGCTCCTATGAGGAGCAGCTGAGGGAGCTGGCGTTGTTTATCCTGGAGGAAAGGAAGTTTGGGGGGGACCTTGAGTACCCAGGTAATATTTGAGTTTGAAACTGGAGACATATACGTTACCTCAGTATAAGACATCCTGTGACAACTAGAGTAAATGCCTAAAATGGAACCAATTTATTTGGGAATCAGGGGAAAACTAAATACACTTTATAGACAAAAAATTATAATTTAGTAGCAGCACTGGAGAGACAAAATAAATGTTCTTTAGTAAAAACTATGCCCAGACACCCAGTAGGGAGCTCAGAGGGTGTGACAAAGGGAATTCAGGGAAGCGATGGCGGAACCACAGCTTGTGCAAGTGACAGCTCACATGACGTTCAGACCACACAAACCAACATATAAGTCCCATGTGAGTATCTTTACTTGCTTGGTTCTCAGAGGGAGGCTTAAACCTCAAACTGCCCCTGAAGATGTTCTTGACTTCTACCTACAGCACTGAGAGGTTCTTCAAGGGGTCCACCCAGCAGATATCTATTGTGAGATCAGTGTATTAGGCCTGACCACATCAACAAGAATAGCATTTAAACAGCTGTCTTGGTGCATTTCTCAGTGCTGCTCTTTGTGCAGTTGACACCTAAGGTCAAGCTGAAGCTCACTCAGTCACTGCTGCAGCTACACCAGCCTTGAGTTTCAGGCCAGCTCTGGCTCCAAAGCTTGCAGGCAGCCCAAAGAGCTCAGGCTGTGCATTACTCCTCCATGTGGCTTCTGCAAGGTGTGATATATGGATTTCACTTTCTCCTGCTGTGCCAATAAAAAAGCTTCTGTTGAAATATTTAGCTACTCACACCCTCTTCTAACCTGCATCTCAGACTCTAACAACTGCCAACTACCATTTTGTCCTTTCAGTTCACATTATCAATTTACTTTTGATTGTTAATCACAGCAAAAGGTCACACAAGATGGAACACTGCTGATTCAAAAAGTAAGTGGAAAATACTGAAAATCCCGCCAAGGTACTGCCAGTGAAACTTTCCAAATATGTCAGTTTTCTGCATAGGAGATATTACTGTGCTGAACTAAGATTTTGCTAAAATCAAATAAGTGCTCAGCTCATGGAAGCTGGTTTCTATTTATATCACCCAAAGCCTTTTTTAGAAAGTCCATGCAGCAAGAATTTCTATTTAGTAACAGACTGGAACAAGCTCTCAAGACCCAAGAAACTCACAGTTCTCCATTAGTGTGTGTGTTCGCACTTAGTACCGAACAGCATGATAAACAACTGAATGCATATATCAGTAGCAGAATTAGTTTTTAGTCACTTCTACAGGAAAACACTTTGAAGTTTCAAACATTGGTCTTCCCAGTTTCAAACCTGATCCCAAGATTAGTTTTGTGAATTGAGAAATTAAACAGGCTGTTTTTATAGAGAAAGATCTACAAAAACCCAAGTTGTTTTATATCAAGGAAACATTGTAAGTGATAAAAATTGCAAATATCAACTCCCTATTCCAAAATTCCACCTCTCCATTTCATTTCTCCTTGTTTCACCCTGCATTAAATAAGACACTGACCATCCTACATTTTTCCTTATCATATACTTCAGCCATTATGCAACCTGGATAAACACAAGTACGAGGGATTTGAAAAGGGTGAGTTACAGGGAAAGGACAATCACACCACTTTATCTAAGTTATAGAAACAATTTGAAGAGCAGCAGTGAACTATGGAATATATTTATTATCTCTCTTCGCATCTCAAGATTTCTTCACACAAGAGATTATTATAGCACAATAGACAAAGATGAGCTGATACAGTAAAGAGAAGACTATACCTTGGGATCAAGCAATTGCCTGTTCTTATCACAAAGGAAAAAGAGATTGCAAGATCTCGCTAATGCTTCAGGTATTCCATCTCTTTTCTACTTTTGCCAATATGTTTAAAATACAAGAATTATGGTGATCTATTCTGAAATGGAGCTTATCTTAGCAGTGCAGGCAAGGGAAGATTAAACCAGAACAGTGACCTGGAGATAGTTTCCTCTTCAGAAGTAAAGAAAACCACGAAAGAAAAGAAAACTATTTTATAGCCACACTGTCCAAAGGAAAATGCTATACACTCCTCTCTGTTGCCCATGATGTGGACATCCTAGGAGGTGCAAGGAAGAAGAATTGAAAATAATAAGTTCCCCACTTCAGCACACACTAAGCTGAGTATTCAAGTCCTGTATGTCTGAGCAGCCAAACACACAAGCTGGCAGCTGAGATGGGTGCTGCTGTGTTGAGCACAGAGGCCTTGCAGAGAGCAGCACAATGTCAGCAGGTACAAGCCCCCTTCCCATCTTCAGCATTACAAACAGCTGGGCTTCCCTGGTGCCACTTCCTGTCTTCTTTGTGACAATGCAACATTAGCAATGAGATTTGTGTCTGTAGCTGCATGCATTTGCACATATGTGTGTGTTTGGCTCGTTCCTAGTTAAAGATTATTAAAATATATTGCACCAGAGAAATTACACCCATGTGCTTTAGCCTTGGCTTTTGACAATGCAGGAACAACTCTTCAGTGAAGCATTTTTTGTTTTCTCCTTGCTTTTGCTCCAGGGCACCTAGACAAGAAAACAGCTGTAGTAAGAAAACTGCTTAGTCCATGGTAGCACAGCAGCAAATACCAATTTGAAAACTAGGAACACTGGGAAACCAAATTTGACAGGCAAAAAAGCCAACCATATCCTGGGGTGCATCAAACACAGCAATACCAACTGATTGAGGGAGGTGATTGTTCTGCTCTGCTCCTCACTGATGTGCCCTCACTTTGAGTCCTATGTGTCATTGTAGGTGCCACAGTATAAGAAGGGCATCAGACTATCAGGGTATGTCCAGGGGAGGGCAGCCAAGGTAATGAAAGACCTTGAGGGCAAGACTTATGAGGAGCAACTGACATCACTTGGTTCAGCTGGGATCAAAGAAGGCTCGAGGGGTGAGTTCATTGCTGGGCAGTGACCTCACCACAGTGTACAGCTTTCTCAAGGGGGTAGCAGAGGGGCAGGTGTGCTAGTCTCCTCTGTGTGGTGACCAGTGATAGGACAGGAGGAAAGGAAATTAAGCTGAGTCAGAGGAGGTTCAGACTGGACATTAGGAAAAGGTTCTTCACAGAGAGGGTGGTGAGTCACTACAGCAGACTCCCCAAGGAAGTGGTCACAGCCATAGTGGCAATTAAAGGAGTGTCTGGATGATGCTTTTAGATATATGGTTTTGTTTCAGTGCTAGAGAGCACAAAATCGGACTCAATGATCCTTAAGGGCTCCTTCCAACTCAAGATATTCTATGATCCTATGAACCCCTCTAAGTCTGCTATTCTCTGTGTAGAAATATCTCCAGTTATAACTGGAGTTATAACTCCAGTTATAACCTGGGCCACTCAGTACAAGTGACTCAGGCTGACTCATTGAAACCTCACAGTCTGTGGCTTTCCAGATAGCCCTCAACGGAGATGTGGAGCCATGAGAAGGAATTTGTTACCATTAGGAAGGGCAGTATGCACTTATGTGACAATATATGCAACTGTTTTCATTTCTCCCCACATATATTTAGTGTTATTTGAATTAAACTCATGCTACTGAGCTCTTCCTGAGGAGCTAATGGAGCAAACATTTTGTTAATGGACTACACAGATTTTTGTGAGGCAGAACTGAGGAAATCAGTGCATTGCTATTTTGGAATTTGCTGGCTGGATGTTTTTAGCATAATGTTTGCACACTGAAGAGCCAAGTCATACAAGTGCAAAGACTAGCACAGCCTGGCATTCAGAAAGGACAATGAGAGGTTTGGCTGGCGAATACTGTAACAAACTGAGTGAACAGTGGATGTGTACTATTCCACACAGTTTGATGTCATCAAACAGTTAAAAAATGAGGTACAATGGACTTATGCTGTTCTTTCCTATTCTGCTGTGTTGGAGGTAACTGTCAGACAGTATCTCCAGAATTTATTTTTAATAAAATAAAATCTTCAGTTGTAAAAAAAATGATAATAACAACAATCACAGGATTAATGCAGAGTGTGGCTGATCTTGCAAAAGAGAAATCTGCTCATCCTGGCATAACTCATGGATTAAGCTGAGAGAGACAGTCTGAATTAAAATACCAGGTACCTGGGATAAAGCTCTTGCATGTTTGCATGTAATGATTGTACACTTGAAAGCAAAGCAGAAATTTGTAGTGGAAACAAGCCTTTAAACAGGTCAGTCTAGTCCCAGTAAAGTCAATGGCAAAGTATGAGATTATGATGCAAAGTGAAAATGCAACATGAATTTGGGTAGGCAAAACAATTCCACTCTGGGTGAAGAACAGGTTTTTAATATCTAAAAGTGTGGTAAAGCCATATTTTCTTGCATCTCTTTCTATGAACAAGAACTGTGAAGCTCTGTCCTGCCTTTTAACTGGCCCTGTAATAGGCAAAGTTGGATGTCAGGACGCTTGACAGGGACTGTCATATGAGAGATTAATTTGCTGAATTTTCTCCTGGCAATCACAATGCAGATAACTCTCTATTTTGCAATCTAATCACTGGCTATTGTGCTGAATTTCTCTCTTCATTAATCTTAGTTTTACCAAAGACAAGATCACAGGTTTTTCAACCAGTCTTGCAGGCCAGCTTAGCCTTTACTATAGAATTCACTGTTTTGGGCTAAAAGGAACTCTGAAATTCAGTAAACTGTGAATGAGCTGGTGAATGAGCTTCATTAATATGAAGGCTTCTCTGTCACAACAGTCCAGCACCTGGGAAGAGAGATCAGAGGGCTGGGTGGCAAGGTACAGGCTGAGCATGAAAATCACAGAGCCTAGTATCAGGCCTGACTCAACCTAGAGCCACAAAAAAAATGAGTCTGGCTCATTTATTTTGTTTTCCATATTAATAAAGCTGCAACTCATTATGTAAACCATATGCTGTCTCCTCAGTTGGATGCATTATGAAACCCTCTGAAGAGAGAAGCTCGATTTTTTTTTCTATTAAAAATGGGAACTCTTTTTCTTTTGCTAAAATCCCTTTTTCCTTCTTTTGCCAATTTGCATTTAGTCACAGTCTCCTCAAATCCACTTCTTACACTTCAGTCAAAAATATGACTGAGGATTTCCAAAAGAGCAGGGGCAGAGGGAGGGGAGAATTGGCAGGAACAAGAAATTATTTTCTCCAGAATTTCAAGATCATTTTTTTAAGTGCTTTGTTTGATTTCCCTTCCTTACACCCATGTAAAGTCCCTGTGCAAGCAAGAACAGATGTTGCAACAAGCAGAGTTCACCCTTTGACCCTGAGATCTCATTGCTTCTTTTCTCTGGTGCATGTTTAAATTTAGAGTGAAAACCGTACAAAAATGCACGGGGGTGGGGTGAGCTGTGAGGCAGGGGAAGAATCTAATTTTGGAAAGTCTTCCCCAGAAAACCCTCTTCAACTTCCACTTGTTGCACTTTATTTGTGAATGTCTCAGTCCCAGAAGCTGAAGACAGCTGAAATGCACTCAGATACTGAGTGGCATTGCATCAGGGGTACCCAAGTGCATAAATTAGATCTCCTTCTCCAAAATTATTTTCAGAAGACACAACCTATTGCCATTTCTACTGTGCATAACACATTGCAGATGACAGCCCCTTGTCCACATTCGCCCCATGCACAAACCCCTCTGCAGAGAGCTGTATCTTAGAGATCTGCAGCTCTTTCCTTCACAAACACAAAAAGTTTTTACTCACCAGCAATTAAAAAAGAATAAACAGACAAAAAAACATATTGCAGTACTATCACTCCCATTCTTGCCACACTTTTTCCTATTGTTTTTGTCATTCTTTTTGCACAGACTCTGCTCAAACCCCGTCTGCTGCCCCTTGATCATCCTCCCGCTTCTGCCCATTGTGGAACATGCCCACTGCCCTGCTCCCAGCCACCCTCTCTCAGCTCCCTGTTCTTGGTGCGCCCAGCTGGCTGGAGTCAGGGCGGGAGGGCAGGCACCAAGCCAGCTGCCAGATCTGCGACAAACAGCTGGCAAGGGCTGAGGAACTTGCTGAGAGCGGCTGCTGGCTGTGCTGTGCAGCGCTGCTGGCAGGGGCTGGAGCTGCCGCTATGCTCTCGGTTTGAAAACCGAGCCCTGCTCCAAGGAAAGCAGTGCTCCTGAACCTCTGCTTGCCGAGATTGCCAGGACACCCCCAAGTGCTCCTGCAGCAGCAGGATAGAGACTTCCCGAATGCTGTGTGACCGACACACTAAAGAAAGCTGTCCAGCAAGCTCTCAGATGACCTGGCTAAGTGCTCCCAGAACATCTCTGCAGCTGGTGCAGGGACCTCTGAATATCTCCACTCCCATCGCTCCTTTCTCAATGCTGGCTTTTCTCTCTGTCTGCATTGCTTGTGTAAGCAGAATCGTGGAGCCCTGTCCGGCTGAGAGAAGCACGTGTTGCCATCTTCCCACGGGCCTCCTATCCCTGTGCTCCCTTTTGTGCTGCAGAGCAGCATTGCCAGTGACATGCAGATGACAGTGTTGGATCCTCGACCCTACCAGAATCTGCTTGTGCTGTTTAGCAAAACCCACCCCAAGAGCTGTGAGAAATTAAAATAAGCAAGAAAACCCATGCAATTATAGCCATTTTATCTCAGCGCATAATTCTGAATTTGTCTGCCCTGGGTTTATTTGTTCAGAGAATCTTTTTCTGGGGACATTACTTCTCATCCAAATGTCCTGTCAAAATTTTTCTCAGCAGCCACAGCTTTTCACTCTATTTTTTACCTCTTTATGTTTCTTTTGTTATATCTAAAGTGCACCTCCCTGTTCTTGCTCATGTACATATCTAAAAGTATTTGTAGATGTAAGATGTCTATCCATCTTAAACTTTCAAATGTCTTGTGTGGCGGCGTGTGTGGCAAAAGCCACAGCCCCACAGGCTCAAGACTGGTGGGCACAGCCTGAGTTTGCCACAGTCTGAGGCATTCTCCCTGCTCAGGGTGAGTTTAGTTCACCCCCAGCATCCCTTGCACCTTCGTTTACATATTTCGGTTGGTCACTACATTACCTAATGTTCTGCATAAGGTTATGTTCCGGAAATTTCATTACAGTTCGGTTCTCTATTGGTTATATGTTAATCCTTGTACCCCCATTGGTTACTTTCCCCTGCTTGTATCCCTATAAATCCCCTGCTGTCCCTAAAACCTTGCCTTTGATAGCTGAACCTTCAGGTCTCCCGGACCCCTGCGCCGCCTCTTCCGGACCCCAGACCCTCTCCTACCTTCCCTGCTGCTTCTCCCGGGAAATAAAGAGCTGGAAATCACTCCAAGGCCCTTCCCTCGGATCTTTGTCCTTGCCTGCGCCTGCACCATCAGCCCGGGGCTCTCTCTATCACAGAGGAGCCAGCACTAACGAGCTGCCGGACGACGCCCTGTGTTTGGGGAAACTGCAAGCTGCAGGTCCTGGGAAATCAGGGTCACTCCCAGAATATCGCTGAGTGGCCTCGAGCAGGCCCCCGGAGCCAGTGTCAGTCTTGTTTTCTAATAACTAATATCTGAGTTTCAACTTTCTACATTTATACTAAAAACAGTTCTCTGAGCCATTTAAACTCCTTAGAATATGGATTTTTAATTTACATATGTCCCTTGTAATAAAGGAAGAAGTAATCAGTATTTACCAGATGCAGAAGGGTACCTTGGAAACTGATATTCTATAAAATGGTAAAGCACTTTCTGAGAATGGAGAAAAGACCAGAGATTAGAGCTGGCAGCTCTCCATTGTGTGGCCATTTACTGTCACAGAATCTAGCAAGAGACAGCTTCTGCCATTTCCTTTCAATTTCTCTGTATAAATCTGCTCTCACCTAAAGCTTGGACACATGACAGTACATACTCACATTAAACTGATTATTTCTGTCTGAGCTGTGTGTAGAAGAGGCAGTTTTAACTTCCACATAAGAAATGTCCCTTCTAGAAACACCCCCATTCACTTCAGAAGGAGCTACGTTTCACATCCTGAACAGACCCTTACATTTTAGGTTAACTTCATGATGGTAACCAGGCAAAAGAATGTCCAGCCTAACATCTACATTTGAACTTGATTAAAATGTCCAGATAAGGTAACCAGACACACAGAGATTAACGTAAAAGTCTACAGATTTCAGATACTATAGAGCAAGTTGAAATTATACAACTCCTGAGCAATATCAGCCACAAAACCTGTTCACAAATTTACTTCACTAACCTTGAAATAGTTTATAGTTAACCAAGCTTCACTGTGATACAAGGGGCTAGGGCAAAGAAATATCTGCACAGGGAAATAAATATCCCTATTGAAGAGATTTCTCCTTTCAACAACCAGGCCTCCCTCTTCCTGCAGATACAGCATGTATCTGGACAAAAGCGGAGCATATTGAGGGTGGGACTATTGTAAAGAGATCACAATTGCCTGTCTTAAATGCTGCTAAGATCACAGAAGGACTCTGCCCTGAGATAAGCACAGAATGAGCTAACTGCAGGCTTGGTGAGGTCTGGTTAACACATCCTGGGTAATGTGTCCAGACAAAAATTCCACGGTGGCAAACTGTATCAAAGGTCACCCCAAATTATGGGACAGATGCCATCTGCGACCATCAACGGACTTTGCCCACTGCAACAAACTGGTTAAAGAAGGAACTGCTCATCTGCAACCACCTAAACCACCCCTCGAAGATGCCTCCATGGATTCCTGAAACTTGGACTGTAAATTAAGCCACCTGATGGGAACTTGAGATAGATAGATAGAGGTGGTACTATTGTCCAAGTGTTATCTCAGGCATAAGGGGACGTAAACTACAGAAGCACTGATAGTGGATACAAAAAATTCATAAGGAAAGCCAACTCAGCTGAACTGAAAGACAACTAAGCTGAAATCAGCCCTGATTAGGTAAAAGGTAATTCCAGCAGGAGGGGATTGCTCACAACCTACTGACTCAAAGAAACCCACTGAGTGAAAAGAAAGACTGAGCATGCAAACTAATTAGCACTGGAAGTGAGGGAATCATTTAACCAATTGAATAAGAGAACTGTGCAACCAATGATCACTTTGTTTGCTAAGATATATAAACAAGTTTTGAACAATCTTGGGATCATTACCACCCAGAAGACCAGGACAAAGAAGTCCAATGGGACACCTCTGGATCCATGGGTAGTGAATATCTTCTGTTTAATCTTTTCTTCTCTCTTTCCTACCCCTTTCCCTCTTTCCTATTCCTTTCTCTCTCTCTAGCTCACATTTACTGCTAAATAAAATCTGTACTATTGACTTTGGCATATGGTCTCATTTGCACCTTAATTCAGGCAGAGGCATCTCTCAATAAATCAGATAATAACAGCTATAAACAAGTTGGACTAGTTAAAGGACTGAGCATCCTGCTGGTTGACTCAGCAAACTATCTCTGCAGTCCCATTGGAGCAAGAGAAGTTGGCTCTATTTCCTCCTTTTCCTAACCTCACAGCTGTTAGGTCAAAGCATTCCTTAAATCCCCTAATCAAGCAAAACTGTATAACAAAATTCAATTCAATGCATTTTATTAATCTCTTGCAGAAGATGCTGACATCACACAAATGCAGCTTTATAGGGTTATTTTTGAAAATTATGATACAATAGAGCAAAGTAGATAAATCAGTCAGACCAACAGTTGTAGAATTTCAAGAAGAAAAGCAGGAAATCTTCTATGCATGGATATGACCCAAAACGATTTAGAAAGTCTTATTAAAAGGAACAGGATGCAGCATTTCAAATGTTTCACCATCTCCAGCTTTGTGACAAAGGTTTCAGGAACTCACAAAATTAAGCTGTTCACACTGTTGGTTGCACGTCATCTCTGAAGCCACAAGGAAGTACCTATCATCACTTTATTTTCTTCCTCTCAGTTCTGTGGTATGGTATTGGACTGCACATGGGAACGGAGACCAGAAACTCCCATTTTAGGATTTTTCATATGAGCTCACATGGGTTACAAGCATTTCTGAACAGCCAGAGATCCTTACACCTAAACGCCACAGGGCAGCATCCTGCTGTGCCACCTGGCAGGCAAATGAGGACTACTTTGAAAAGCTCACTAACCGAGGAACGTAAGAAATGTGCCTTGAAAACACACAGCCAAGGGACCCTGTCAAAGATCAAGACTACTATGGCCAGAAGGATACCAAATGGTCTCCAAAGAGTAACTAGCAAGAAATTTTTCAGTAAAGCTGGTGGAAAAGTGCTCTAGGAGAAAATGGGAATGGGATGGCAAGCCAAGTGAAGTGGAAAGGACTTGTGCCATTTTTGTCAGCTTTTATCAAAAGCAGTTAAGACTGTGGGACCACTTACAGGATGCCTTATAGAGTCTTAGCAGCACCCAAAAAAATACCCCTTTTTGATTGACATAAATTTGATTCAATCTTTGTCCAGACTGGCATTTGTTATATTATCTACCACATCATCAGTTACAATCTACCTATCTAACTTCACTTTTACATCCATCTTTTTGAATGGTATACACTCCAGCGGCTGACCTAGGCAATGCAGCTATTCTAACAGGTTTCTCTTAGCCCTCTGAAATTTGCTCACACCTGTGAAGCCAGGGGTTACCTTTGTATTTTTCCCCATTTGCTGGATTTTCATATTTGTCTATATTAAGTCTAAGCATGAAGATTATAAAAGTGTCTACTGAGTTTATTTTTCTGTTTCCAAGGTTAGAGATCTTCCTAGCAGTTGTGCTACTCTGAGTTCCAAAAGCCTGAAACTGATTGTTTAAGGGCAGTCTCCAGAAATGTAAAATATTTTCTGTCTGTGAATTATCAATACTTAATATCACAAAACTTCTCTAAACATTCAAACCCAGATACTGTCTTCATAACTTTGTCAAACTTTGACTCTGTTTTTCCATCAAGCAGGAGGATTCTTCAGAGGATCCATAGAATATTCATTTCTTTGTGTAACTTTGCCAACCCTGGTAATTATCTTCTATCTATTTCAGTGTGAATTTGGGAGAACTATCTGCCCTTATTTAAAGGCTGAACCATAGATTTTCTTCCAGAATACTTTACAGCCTTATGTGTGTCCACAACACATCTTTTTTTTCTCTGCATCTATTTAGTGCACAGTAACAAATTGTCATTTTGTTCATAAAAACTTCTATTATTTAAGTTTGAGAAAAATTCCTGTTCTTCTCCATTTTTTTTTGTCTGTCCTCAGAGCATTCTGTCTTATCACCTCCACTGGTGTCACAATTACATGAGTAGTATTCTGTGGTGTTCCTTACACTCCAATTTCAGACTATTTAGGCTGTTCTATCTTCTTTTGCTGATGTGGCTGGATTCCCTTTTTGTCACCTATCTTCCTTCTGGTTGTCCCTGTCATTCTCCTTCACAGCAAAACTACCCATTAACTTTGCTTTTCATCACTAGGCAAACTCTATCTTCTTCCTGTAACCATGTTTTGGCACATGCAAATCCTTAGTTAGTTTTCTGACTTCCACATTTATTTTTGGGGGACTGTCTGAGCTTGACTACAGTCTCTCTTCTGAACTCCATAAAATTGACTATCCTAGCACATTCTCCATCTGCTACACGTCTCTTGCCCATGACATTTGAATTAGGAACCCACCTCAGAAGAATGTAGATCTCATGGATTCTACTTTTTTCAGTTTTTTCCCCCAGATTAATTCCATTATTGTCTTAGTAGCCACATCCCTTTCTCTTCTTAATTTTTACTCTTAAAGTAGAAAAGAACCCCTCACAAGTCATTAAAAGTCATGCACAGCAAAAGCACAGCTTTACAAGGAGCATTCCTTTTAGTGCCACAGCTGAAAATTTAGAGAAAACATCCACATTGGTATAATTTATAAATACAATGTTTATCAATATTTTGCCACTGTTATGATTCAACGAAAATGATTTCTGAGACTTTTCATTCCTGTGGATTTCCTGCTTACAGAGAACCTCTATGTGAACAGCTGTCAGAATAAACTCATTGCCTTTCCAATTCTGATTTTCTGCATAGTACTGTGTGTTGTTCACCTAATGAGTTCCACACAAAAAGTTGCTGCAAGTTTTCTCTCTACAAACAGAATTTTCAGCCTTCTCTGACATTTTGCATTTTCCCTGCGTGGAACCTTTTATGAATTCACCAGCTATTGCTCTATAAGGATATATGTTGTGTCTATTGGATCTACTCCTTAACAGTTACTTATTTGATTTTACCTTCTCTGACATTTTGGTTCTCAGCCCACATATATGTATGCAAATCTGCCTAGAGTATTTCCCATTTCTGTATAACTTTTAGTTCCCACAATTGCATATCTTCTGTAGATTTATTCAACTCCCTATTCACTACCAACATCTTGATACTAGCAAACAGCCATTCACTGAAAATTTTTTCCCATGACTCAGTTTGGGAATCAGTTTTTCCCCATTTCCTTTGTCTGCCTGTAAGTTTAAGCTCCAAAGGTTTTCCTCTGAAACAGCCACACTAGTCTAAGCTGAGTGAATTAGCCTTCCTCATATCCTGCACCTTAGTGATCCTCCCAGTCCAGAAACCACAAGGAACCCCAACCAGGGAGTAGATTCTGGGACAAAGCCTCTTCTGATGAGGAAAAGAATCAAATTAATTGTATCTAATGACTTTGAAACTCCCAGCAACAATCATGATACATGGAAAGACCTCATCAGTATCTCTGCTATTTCACAGTTTATTTCTTTCAGGCTCCTCAGATTAATACCATCTGCTCCTGGTAATTCACTGCATTTGTCTTTCTCAAGTTGCTTCATAACTTCCTCCTGAGAGATTGCTGTCTCTCTTAAGGCCAGCTTCTGGTTTCCCATAGGAAATGCCCTCTGAATAGCACCTTCCATGGAAAACACAGATACAGGAAATTTGTTTGACTTCATTCTTAACAAAGCCTCCTTTCCAGCTGACTCCTCATTGCCTAACATGCACAATCACTTGTGCAATTTTCTAAACAATAACAGGTAAGGGTAAGTTTGTTGTATCAGAAGTATTTTTATATTTCAGGCAAAGCTTTCCTGTACTTATACAGCACAAATTCTCCTTATGGTCTCAAGGGATTTCTTTATAGTATTTATTCCCAACATTTATTGGGGTAGAATATTTCAGACAAAGAATGACTAGAATTCTAATAAATCTTTTCCTCATTTGTAACCATTTTCCTTTATGTCCCCAACCATTATGTCTCCCCGGAAGAATTTCTATTGATTAGAAGTAAGGTGACCCTTCTACATGCCCTTCCTCAATTAACTCCTGCAATTACATGATGAATCTTTTCCTTTTTTTCAGAGTCTCCAAAATGAGCTAGCAAATAATCAGTGGCTTATGCTCCCAGTAAACTACTCCAACCTGCCATTCTGCAAAGGCCAACGAGGTGATGCACTAATTATGCAACGCTAGAGCTGCCAGTTAGTAAGTACCTTACAAAGGAATGGCTTTGGCTAAGACAACAATTTGAATTTGAATGTCATGTATGGGTGCTGCTGGTTCAAACAGAACCAGTAGCATGAAATCTCAGTGACTCAAGAAATTATGGAAAGGCATGCAAATTCTGCTGTCAGCCAACAAAGTAAACAAACTAAGACACAATGGGATTAAAAGATGGGATAAAAGTCTGAGATCAAAGAACCCTCATCAGAAACTCTTATGCACAAACAGTCACTTCTCATGCAAAATGAGTTGTAACTATACTGAAATCAGACAGGTAGAAAAAGCAATCCCCAGAACAACCAGAATTGTTGGTTTCCAAGGGGTTTACAGCATCAAATACAATTCCTTATAAAACCGTTATAAACAGTTTGGAAACTAGTAAATGCTGCAGAGAACAGGTGTAGAGGACTTCCTGCAAGGATTTCCAATTAATTGGCAGCTGTACTCTGTACTTCTGCTTTACAGCCCAGCAGATCCAACAGCAGTGAAACCTGTTGTCTAATTATGATGTGCCAAGTGGCTTAATCAGTTTGCAATCTTTCCTTCTTAGGTAAATGAAAACGTGATTAAATAAACAGTGTACAAAAGGTAAGAGGGTATCCTCTGAACAAAACAATTCAGGGCTAGGTAATGCTGTGCTGTCATCAACATCTAATGACAGTGTGGAAAGAATCATTCACGGAGTACTTTTGTTAGGTTTGAAAAAGAGAAATAGTGCAAAGATAATATGGAATGAATACACTTGTAATAACACCACCGATTACCTATAAGATGCCTTTTGTACAGTTTCAGATATAGAACTTTCTTCTACAGTAATTATAGTATTTAAACCCTTGATAATCGATTCTTGTAGAATCCTAGTAAATTCTCTAACAATGTAGTCAATTGTGTGACTATGAACTTACCAAATTCTTTGACTCACTGAGCTTCCATTGGTTTGCTCAAGGCAGCTGGGGCTTAGAAAGATTATAAGGAAATTAAACTACAGATTGTGTCAACGGTATGGCCATAACAGCCACAAAAGACAGAAGAAACTTTCTGAGAATCAGTCATGTCATGACTTACTGGTGACTTTTATTTTTATGTATCACCGTTTAAAAATTGGATCATGCTTTGTAGCATACAGAAGTATTATGCCTTCAAAACTATATTAAAATTGTTCTCTGGAGAATTTCAGATATTTCCTTAAAAGCTTCCTACCCTTTTTAGAGAATTTTCAAACTCTATTTACAAAGTTTTTGCAGGTTTTCCAGGTATTTCTCGTCTTGCAGAATAGCTGCTGATTGTACAACTAGAGGAAATAGTTTTTCGTGTCTGTTGGTATGTACTGTTTTTCACTGAACACACTCGTATTTCTGTATTCTGATAATGGGTGTGAAAATAACCCATGTTCACCTGTGTTTATCAGTTATTTCTAAGCACATTTTTAGTATGACTCTTTTTCTCTCTCTCCTTCCTAAAGAAAGCAGGCCAGGGTATGAATTAACCATTTTAATTTTCTAAATGCTTGACATGAATACATCCCTTCTTGACGAGATAACCTGAACTAAACTCATTACAAAGTACTATTTCTGTTGTTAAACAACTACTGATATTTGTACAATGACTTTATCATACCTCCTGAACCCTCATCAGCTCTTTCCTAAAATATTTGTGAGATTTGGTTTTTTTACTGGTTTTGCACACTAGTTAGAAGTCATAATTATATTTCCATAATAGTACCCAGGTGTCTTTCCTGAGTTAATTTAAGATACAGCAAGGCGTATGACTAATTAAAACTTCATTTAGAACCAGATACTCTTGAGACGTCTACATAAATGACTTTATGACATTTTTAAACATACAGAAAAATGACCTAAGGGATATGCTCCATGTCTCTACTGCTTTATAGGCAATTAATTTTTTTAAAAGTATATCCTTTTCTATCTTAGACTTTTGAGTGTATAGAATAAACAACAGACAATAGATTTTTTTTTTATGTTAAAAAACAATAGTAAATGAAGAAGCAATAGCCTTCAATTTAAGTTTTTAAGTTTTGAGGCAAATTTTACAAGAGACGGCTAGGGAAGAAATTATGCAATGAGTTTATCAAAAACCAGACTGGTCTTGGATACAATTGCTTGGTTCTTGCTTGTAGACTCAGATTACAAACCCTGCAGGTAATAAAACATGGCTCTGGAACAGAAAAGGAGTATAAAGTTATAAATAGAAATTCACTGTCAAATATTTCTTCAGCATCAGTGGAGATGAGGCACAGACGGAGAGGAGATTAAATCTACAGGAGACCTGGGGTATATTATTTAAGTGTCTGATATCGCAGAACGCATCTGGGGTGGACTTAACCAATATTGTCTTGGCGAATTGATTTTCTGATAGTGTCTTGAAAACTAGTGGCCAGTGTCCTTGATAAAAATCTTTACATCTACATTACTTAGTGAAATCAGGAAATAAGAATCACATTCTGGGCATTTATTAGATTTAGTTTAAATGCTAAACTCTTGCATGTCAAACAGCCATTTTCTCTAGAGTTACTGAACTTACTCCCTATCAGATCTAAAAGCAACTGTGAAAAATCTTTACATAAGCCTGTAGGGACTCCATCAAAGCCAAGTGTTTTGGCAAGAGAGAATTCTTCATTTGATCTCCAAGTTTCCTAAAACATCACTGTCTTTACTGACATAAGCTAGACAAGACAGGAACTTTTGTGTAACTTACTGAAATGGAAAACAGAGATGTGCTGGGCCCTGTAACACTGTTTTTCTCATGCCTTTAAAAAAATCAGATATTGATAGAACGAAGAAAAAGCTGTATTAAAACAATCTGAATAAGCTTGCAAAGTCAAATAGCAAAAATGAGGAAAATTAACGCAGCCTTCACTCAATCACCTTTATACTTGCCCCTTATTCTTCAATATCACTCTAAAGCAATAAATTATGCAGTCTCCATTATAATAAAAGGACAGCCTTCTGAAGATTTGGGAACAAACTTGAGTTTGCATGTATATAAGCACATATTGGTCATTCTTCCTTTTGCAAATTATTTCCCTGTGCTTACTTACAAATCAACTTTTTTCTAGCAGCCTAATGATTTTCCTCTCCTTTGCATGCAGGTAGGAACTAATATAATTTTTGACTTGGAGTGAAGTTTTCTTCTTACCTTTCCAACCTCTTTTTGTCTCTAAGTATATGTATGAGATCAATGAGTAATGGAAAAATGACTGGTCTTATTGCCCCTTAAAGAACACTACATCAGCAAAATGAGACAAAAAGAAAACTAGTAAGAGATTCAAGTTCAGGTCTTTTAAATATAGAAGCTTATCTTGACAAATGTAACAGGAGGTTGGGGCAGGAAAAGTACAAGTAGAAATTGTATGTGAGAAAAAGAAATAGTCGGAAAATTGTTACATTTTAGTCTGAAACACGGACTTTAAAACTACTTAAAAACACAACAAAATTTTCATTTAACTGTTAGCTCTGGCTTTTTCAGAACTCAGTGATGAGCTGTTTATTCTCTTGTACAGCATCTACTGCAAAAAACTCCTGCTGCATGGTTGGTGCTCCTGTGCACGGCTTTATAGCAAGAGCAAAAGCTTCCCATATCAGATTTATTTGAGAGAATCTTTTAGCCAACATAGACAACTTCATAGTTTACCAAACGATATATGGATGCTTCCCCTCAGCTCAGTTTTACCTTCTAGTAGGTTCCACAGTCTTAGTAGAGTACACGTGTATCATCAGCAGAAGACATCATTAAGTATATAATATTTATATACTTATATATATATATATAATATACTTATACATACTTAAATATATGCTGCGTAGAACTGCACACAGTTATATATCGATTGAAAACCTCCTCTGAGAAGAAATTCCATTAGAACAAAGACAGCTAGTTTTCATGAAAAGTCAGCATCAACCGAGAGTCATAGGAAATAATGTGTTGTTGAGAGGAAGCCATCAGAAAAGTTAAGAAGTTGGACCGTAACTCAGCACAATTTTTCCTATGTGTGCATGTATCACTGGTCCTTAAGTAACCCAAGTGATGGTTGGAAAGAGTAAGGAGACAACTTCTCAGTTGTTCAAAGTATGAATTCTGTTGCGGTGTCATGGCACTTTACAGATATTAATCACAAAAACAGTTCTCTTTTCAAATGTGTGCTGTAGGCACAACTCCTGGCCACTTGTTCTGTGTGAGCTGGATCATCAATAGCCAGCATGAACTTCTAAAGCCAGTCTTCAAGTTTTAATCAAAGAGTTTTGACAATCTATTCAAATAGCAATACAAACACATCGTATATACATATATAAAATATACATTCTTTAATATATATGTGTGTGTGCACATATGTGTGCATATAAATATATACATATAAAGTATAAATATGTTACTTGCAAAGGAGCTGCAAGCACAATTAATAGGAGAATTACACTTATTTACTTTTTACTTGGACTTGAAAATTGTAGGGAATTTTTTAATGCAACACTGAACTCAGCAGTAGTATTTTAAGGTGCTTAACCCGGATGCTCTCAAGGTAGCGACAGCACCTCTATACGAGAAAAATCCCTACCGGGATGAGTTGCAATGGTTTTACAACTCTCCCAAAGGACAGAGTTCTAGCTACTGCAGATAACCTGTTTCTGCTGGCTCCTCTAGAAATGAGAGTTTCCCCAGGCATGGTGTTCTAACGTCAACAAGAATAAAAGGCTACACAGATGGCTCTTCTCTGGGATAACAGCCGATTTATTATGAATCCAGTGTTGTGTTATGAGGGTCCAGGAAGGGAGTCCAGAGGTATCCAGGCGGCTGGGGTAACCCAGAAGAAAGAGGCCGAGGAAGCCCTGCAGGGCTCTTTTAAAGGAAGGTGGGACCAGGAAGCACCCAATGGGAAACCACGTAGTTCAAAGTGACCAGTGGAGGGGAGAGCTTTCCAGGGCATAGCCATATATGGGATCTAAGGTATGGGTACAGATAACACAAGAGAAATATGGGACTTCACCACAGCTCAGGTAGAGGGTTCAGATATTGGAGGAAGAAGGTTGAGGACATTGCCTCGGCTTTCTTCCCACCAAAACCTGAAGCTCAAAAGCAGCAGCTTCTGCCAGGTGCACTGCTACAGTATTTTACAGCAATTACTGCAAGACCATGTTGTGTTTTCCTCTCTACAGGTGTTGTGCCCTTTATAGTGTTTTGTTTTCATAGCTCTTTAGAACTGAACAAACCAGAAACTTAATTAAACTCAGCTAAAACCACTGTGGTAAATCTAGGGGTGAAGCATGACATGAAAAACAGTTTTGCCCAATTTCCACATGAAAAAATAATCAGCCATGGTTGCGTCACAAAAGTCACTCCATGTCTACCAGAAACTGCTGACATTTTATTTTCCTTATGACACTTCTCTAGGATTTGGGGGAATTTTTTTCTTTCTTTTTTTTTTTTTTTTAATTTTTAAGGAATAAAGAATAAAAAAATCCTAATATCCACTTATCTACATTTATCTGTCTTAGAATCTGGGAAGGACTATAAATCTCAATCTTCTTCATATTTGGAGATATAGGAGGAATCTGATCTGAAAAATTACATTACCAAAGAGAGAAACAGACAAAAAGAGAAAGAGAGAGGAAAAAAAAAAAAAAGGGAAAGAAGGCAAAGGAAGTTCTCATGTAGAAACTGCATTTGGAAACCTCAGTCTAATACTAGAGTAGATGTGCTTGAACTTGTATCTCAGTTATGAGGAGGTGCACACAAGTAAAGCTTAAAACTGCATTTCAGTTACTGAAGCAAATAGCTTCACATCTTAGCTTTACCATTCAGATCAGCAAAAACAACTCTTCACACCAAAACAATACATCAGCAGAAATGGAAGTTCCCCTGTTAATTTCATAGTCTTTAGGTGCAGAGGTCTTCCCTTTCCCTGAAACTATTTGTAATTCTCTTAAGTTTCGATGATTTATAACTTCTTTCCTAAATGTGCAGTAGATATTATAAAAATAAGCATGAAACAGATTACTACAAACTATGGTTTCTTTACTTTTGTGTAAATGAGGTACAGTTATACTAAAAAAGTGCTGCTAGCTTGTGTGACAACAGTACTTGGGATTTTTCCCTTTGTTAAAAAATCCTTGATATTTCTGTATCACTGAGCTAGGTGGGACCCCTGGGAAAAGAGAAATTGTTGCTGCAGCAGGTCAACGTCCTGAGGCTTCATCTGGCACAAGAGGAGCCACAGCCAGAAGGTCAATTTACTTGTCTTTGAGCATGGAATTTGTTTTGCGTGCTGCAAGGGACAGACAGAGTCAGACTTCCAAGACAACAGGAGGAGCTTTCCAAGAGACTAGTAGTCACTGGGCAGAGGGGACAGCAATAGAGAAAGACCCTGGGATGGCTGAAAATGAGTCATGAGGAAAGGACCCCAGGGCAAAAAGCAAGAGTTACCTACACACCATTGTTATTTCTGTTTGTTTAACTCCGTTGCTAGGGGTTTTGGGAAGGCAGTTAATTACCATGGCCCAGATGTGAACAAAACCTGGCTCTTCAGCATTCAGGAGCTTTTCAGTCTCTCAGAAGCATTCACTAATAAAAAGCCTTACAAACCATCTTTGGTTAACTGATCACTGGCCACAACTTGCCATCATCATCAACTTGTAGGGCAAATGAAGAGCTTCAAGATACTCACCCATCTGTCTGCTTCTGCAAAATGCCTGTACAAGCACTAGTGAATATACAGAGATATGAAGCACATATTCCCCCCTACCTAAAATAACCTTTCCACATGCTAGGTAATTACTGCTTCTGGATGCCTCAAATCTTTGCAATAGCAGTTTAGTATAAAATATAGCAGAGGATAAAGACGAAGAGATATAAAGCAATGCCTTAAAGTTGTTACCTTCAATTATCTCTAAAATTTGTTATATGACAATAGACAAGCAAGGGTTTTTTAATGGGAAGCTAAACAAAAGGTATCCAAAAAAGAATTTTCCATCAAGCAGCTAAGAAAACAGCCATCTACACAAAAAAAACACCCCACTTTACATAAAATGAGACATCAAAAGCCTCATTGTCCATGGAGCAGTAGGTTTTGGGCCTCTGGAAATCTAATCATAACCCTTAATGAAATTCTGGGTTTGAGGTTGAGTTCCTCAATAACATGGGACACCCTGGTTAGAAAGGTGAAGAGAGACCAACACTGGCACAGTGCATTGCTCTACTTGGCATCCCTCACCAGTCATAGAGTACAAACCTTGCAAACTGGGCCACCCCTAAAGCTGGGAACCTCAGCCGCAGCTGCCATTGGGGTTTTGGTACAGAGATCCACAAAGCCTACAGCTCCAAGAACCCTGGGGCTGAGAAAGGCATGGCAAGAGGTACATGGTACTGCACTAGCTTTGTTCACTCCACCTCTTTGTGATCTGGGATACCTGTGATGCTGGGCACCTCAGCCTCCACCCTGAGGTGTCATTAGGGTTAGGGTTAGAGATCAGAAACCCACAGAGGCTGCAGCTCCAAGAACACTGGGTCTGAAAAACGCATGACACATTACTGCACCAACATCACTGTGATACATGGATAGAACTCCACAAATCTGTAAGTTGTAAAGTAGGTATGTTTTATTCCAAGTGCTGGGATGCATGGGGGTAACCCTCCAAAGAACACGCACCGTTCACCGCACTCGGCTATCTATATATCAGGTTACAGGTTACATATTCAACAGGGTACATGACATGCCTATACATATTCATAACATTTCCCTGCTTCATATTGTAATAAGTTTAAAAATCATTTACATTAATCTGCGCATGCCCACTGCCTTCTGGTGGTCGTGGGCAAGGGTCTTCAGATGAAGAAAGAAGTCTTCCTCTAGGTTGAACTTTTTACCTTGCTTCTTTGTGCAAGCTCCCTGAGTCTCTGGCTTGAGTCTGAGTCTCAAGGCTGGTTTGGGCTGGTTTCAGGGTCCGAAAGCAGGACCTTTGGTCATGGTTGCTTCCCTTTATCAATGGTCCTGCATCCTCCTTTTCTGCTTGGCAAACAAGGTAAGTATTGAGCAAGCTATATGCATTGTTATAACAACTAATTCCCACTAAACATCCTTTTAACCCTTTCCTTCCCTGTATCAGCTGCTTCCACACATTATCAAACTGGATAACCAATGCTGCTGGACACCTGATCCTCAGCTGCCAGCTGCTGGTAGGGTTAGGATTAGAGTTCGGGAAATCACAAAGTCTACAGCTCCAGGGACACTGTGGCTGGAAAAGGCATGCCAAGAGGGATACAGCACTGTACTGGCATTCATCCTAACCATTTTTCCAATTTGGGACACACATGGTGCTGAGTCCACAGTCTCCAGATGCCATCAGTGTTAGCATTAAGTTTCAGAGATCCACAAAGGCTAGAGCACCAGGGACACTGGGGATGCAAACAGCATGCCATGGGGAACACCAACACTGCTGTTGCAACATTGCGCTGCTGAATGAAGTGGGAAAGACATAGGAGAGACAGGTCATCTGTCGAGGGTTGGGGCTGGCCCTGCCACAGGTCAGGGAGAGGAACATCTGCATTTTCTCCAGCTCAGGCTAAGCAAAAATACAAACATGCATTTATTCATAATATTCAAAGCAGACAACACAGCCACAAATGTTTATGAAAGATGTTTGCAGAAAAAATAAAAGCAAAAATATGCTCAATCTGCTTATAC
This sequence comes from Climacteris rufus, assembly GCA_013398175.1. NCBI lineage: Eukaryota > Metazoa > Chordata > Aves > Passeriformes > Climacteridae > Climacteris > Climacteris rufus. The sequence goes on from VZRZ01001990.1 coordinate 2,151,296, forward strand.
TAAGGTAACATGAGAAAGTTCCCTCATTCCATTTTTCATTGGATTTGCTGTTTACTTCCTGATGAGATGACAGTCAGTTTCTGCCTTTGCCCATGCTTCTTTTTGAACAGATAACACAGCTTTCATAGCTGATGGGTCTTTTAAAATCTCCAAAAGGATAAAGACTGGCTTCATCTTTCACTCCTAAGTGCTTTTTTTTTCCATCTGAAGTAGGAGACTGACTGTTCACCCTCAGGAGCAGAATAAACCATAGAATCATAGAATGGTTTGGGTTGGAAGGGACCTTGAAGATCACCTAGTTTCAAACACCCTGCTATGTGCAGGGAGCTTTCCACTAGATCTGGTTGCTCAGGGCCCCATCCAACCTGACCTTGAACACTGCCAAAGATGGGACATTCACCACTTCTCTGGGCAGCCTGTTCCAATGTCTCAACAATCTCACAGTAAATTATATCATTTTAGTATCTAATCTAAACTTACCCTCATTAAAGTCATTGCCCCTTGTCCCATCACTACATGACCCTGTTAAAAGTCCCTTTCTGTCTCACTCCTAGGTCCCCTTTAAGTACCAGAAGGCTGCTATAAAGTTGCTTCCAAACTGCAGCAGTGTTATGACAACAACAATCTGCAATGCTGTTTTACTAACAATTTATTGGCTCAGTTATACTGCACTAGTAGTAACAGTACTGATTTTAATAAAATTAATAATATTAAAATATTAATTGAATAGCCATTGCTAATATAAAAGAATTAATGATATTTATCTACAGATAATTTTCTAGAGTGCTCCATTACGCGTAACCTGCTGCTCATAACTTGTGAGAACAGAACTGTGGCTTAAGGAGGTCTGAACCCCCTGTTGTCTACTTTTGGCAGCTTTGTGGTGGGACTCAGTGAGGAATGCATCTTTTATTGAACCCTGCATTCTCCATCATTTTGTTCTTAGGAACCTATATGCTTGTAGCACACTGGCTACAGATAAGTCATAACTAATGTTTGTCCAGAGAAGACAGCAATCAATCAGTGAGGTAGCAACAACACATTTTGGGTGGCTGGTCTTGGACTTCCACAGAGACAGTTGAGGCACATAACCATGGATCTGTGCATGGAACTGCAAAGGAAGATGAGAGTGGCAAAATGAATCTCCATATTTGGTACTTTGTAGGTCCTCATGTGTGGAGGGCTGCCAGCCTCTGGCACTGGAGCTCTCTGCACTCCCTTGGAGGAGAGATGCCTGAGGGCCAAATAAGATAAGAACTTTCCTAAAGCTTATGGTCTCCCCAGAGATAAGAACTTTCCTAAAGCTTACGGTGACCAAAAAGTTGCCCCCAACATGCCTTGCTTCTTTTATGGTAATAGTCCGTATCCTGTTGACTAACTGGCATCCACCCCACCCCTGCCTTCCCTATATAAACTCCCTGTGAGTACCCCTGAGCTGGGGAAAAGCCTAGCCTCTGATTCCCTTCACAGGGATGGCTGAATAAAGCTTATCTGTGGAATTCACCATGCAAGGCTCCCTCGTCTCTCTCCATCCCTGGGCTTGCCCTGGTGGTCTCCTTTGAGCTGATCTCACAAAGAGCTGAATCACTATGAGCTGAAACCACTTATAGCCAAAGTGGCCACACTCTTTGAGACCATCCGTCGCTCCGGAGAAGTTGCAAAGGCCCCTAGAAAGGCTCTTCCCTTGTGGGACGCTTTCTCTAGGAAGGTCACAACCTCGGTTAGCCTTTGGGCATCCCCCCGGAAGCGACACTCATGGATCTAGAAGAAGGAAGAATTGGTTTAATTGGTTGCCTGTTTGCTTTTAAGCAGAAAGTTTTGACTACTGAAATTATTTTTCTTTCCTTTGTAACAAAGCCATATTTTGTTGATACAGTCATTTAATTATGAGATGGAAGTGGGTGCTCTGACCTGTTGCTCACCAGGAGATTACAAAATAGGGATTGGAGGTCTATTTTTGTTAAAGAGAGTTAGGGAAGGACAGGAATCCTTTGCTCAAACTGGGTTAAGGACCAAAATAACATTAGTCTGCTGGTTCAGATTAGGCTTGTAGACCAACTCCCATTTTACAGAAAGTAGAAGAAAGGGGCACAAAGATACAAGACATGCTAAGTTGCACAACTCTGAACAGACTCAAATGCTCCTAAGTCTGTATTATGTACCTATTGGATCACAGTTCCAAAAGGGAGTATTTGCTGAAAGCCAGAAGAAGAATTATTGTCTAATTAATCCATCAGCTAATTAAAAGGGTAATCAAAAACAAAAGAACGATGGAAAGAGAGGGAAAAGACCCTCTAAACAAACAAACAAACAAACAAACATACAAGAAACTATTTAAACTAGAAGTCATCAAATCAGCATGACTAATGCCAAACTGAAGTGGATGGTAACCTGCTGGAAGGATATCAAAGACACAGATATTGGCAGTGTATCATCACGGAGATAAAAAAGCAGAGTCATTAATATTCAAGAAATTGCTTTTAAAGCTTTGGATCATTCACATGCCCTACACAGTTTTGCCATATAAAACCAAGTGAGACCACTGGAGAAGGACTGAATTACATAGCAGGTTACACAGATGATGAAGTGGGAAAATGAATGGTGAGGATAACAAGAGTTTTTTAAATTTTAAGTTTTTGTACATGAACAAAAGAGAAACATACTGCTTAAATTAGCAGAACAAACAAAGCAAAGAACAGATAGAAACCTCAAACAGGAATAAGTCAGCCTGTAAACCTGAGGGCTTAGCAGGGAAAATGGACAATGGAGATAGACACAAACTTAAATTTCAGGACAGGGAGCTTTAAACTGGATTACAGGAAAAGAAATCTAACTCAAAAGGCTATTGGGCTAAAGATCAGGCTGCCAAGAGAAATATTTCAAAATACAATTTTCAAAGAATTTAAGACTGTAACCAAAGAGTATTGAGAGGTTTGTAATACTTCTATCTGGGATGGATTCACCCTGACAAAGTCCGTGTCAGACTAGACAGAGTTGCAGTTCTTTACAGCCAAATTTCTCTTATAAAAACCAGAATGGAATTCCTTTTACTCACTTCCAGTAATTTAAAGGCACATCAAACAATCTTTTCTTATACTTAAATGCTGCGATGTGTTTGTCCTCAGAGTGCTTGTGCTGTGCCCAGGTTTACAAGGTTATCGCAGGTAAGAGCACTGTCATCTGACACATGCACATCATTAATGGTCAGGGCTGAAGCACTATTTCTGTAAACAGCAGTGGGCTGGGGCAAAAGAGCTTTCTGGTCCAAGTGCCAAAGAACAATGCCAGCTTCTGCTGCCATATGGCATGAAGACAAGCAGCAGGGTCAGCATTTCACAGTGTGTTGCCTGGTTTCCTTCCTCAGATTGATGAGCATTAGCCAAGGAGCAAAGCAGTACAACTTGTGTAGTCAGTCTGTGTGGATTAANAGCACGTGTTTGTGAAAAAAAAAAAAAAAAAAAAAAAAAGAAGAAGTGCAAATATTCAGGGGTTGAATTTTCTGGGTTTCTACTCCCCCTCCCTGATCTTTTCCTTTTCTTTGTTAGGGCTGAGTGATAGCTTCTAAGGAAAGCTAGCTGAAAGATCAATGCTTCTTTGGAGAAGAAAATTAGAATTATGAAACAAGGGAATGTTTTTGTAATAAAAATATTCACAGGACTCAAATATTGAAAAGGTCTGTTTCAATGAGATCTGCACTCACGGTCAAAAAAATTCAGAACAGCACATTCCATTCTGGAAAGATCAAAATTACACAATTCCACCTAGGACAGGAAGTCTAGGAGCAGCCATTTTCACCTCTAATTTCAGTGCATCAACACAGAAAAAAAAAAAGGAAAGCAAAAGGGTACTTCTCTCTTGCAGAAAAAGAGGAAGGATAATTGAAACCCTTCACTCTCAGGGATGAAGCAGCAGTAGGCGAAAGAGGGGAAGAAGAGGGAGTTGTTGCTTCCTCTCAGAGATTATTCAGCTATATTGCAGGACAGAGAGATCAATTCCTCCAGCAGCAAGGGGGAAAAGGTGACACCAAAACTGCAAAAGCTGCTCCTGAAGGTTCATCATACTACCTTATTGCTTAAAGCAGCATCAAACCAGCTCTCCACTCATCTCTTCAGCCACCACAGCCCAGCACCCCTTGCAGAAAGGCAGTCCGGTACAACTACCAAGCTGCCCCCTTGGGCACGAGCACCACAGGCTTCCATCCACCTCTCTCTGGCACACAGTTAATTTAGGCTTCTCTCAGCTACTGAGCCGCTGATTTTCATAATACTTCTGTGTTCTTAACTATTTTTTGAGAATTCTGCCTCTTCTCTCCAAATTGGTTGAAATCAGCCAACAGACTCAGAAGTTGTGAAGAGATGAGTGGGCGAGGATGACAGTAGGACATGCGGACAGGAAAAGAGGGAAGAGTTAAGCTAACAGTATTCTGGCACTCAAAGTAGTGATTTTTTTTTCCATAGATGCAGGCAAGTGGTGGTATGATGACAGCTCTGGGGCACAGGAGACTTGCTGGAGTGTAATTTAAGACACATGAAAGACAGCACACATGAGACTGAATGAAAATCCTATGGGAGACTTTTATTCCACAGTTGGACTTCAAGTAAGTAGCAAAGAGTTTGATGCTTGATTTGTAGCTATACTATTCAATTTTCTGACAAGCCTAAATTTCCATTACCTCCTTTACAATCACTAGAGGGGTAAACCCACAGCCCTGGTCTCCCAGGGAAACAGCTGTGTGAGAGCACTTGCTGCCTTTTGTACACTCACATTGAAATGTATGGCCATTTTACTCCAAATTTTCATTATTTTGTTTCACTTCACTCCCTCTGTGTCCTTTGTCCTGTAATAGTTTCTGGAGAAGTACTTTGAATTTATCCTTTTCACAAGGTAGCCCATGTGCACAACCCATCAAAGCACCTTGTGCTTTGCTGGTTATCTTGGGCTGACCAGGCCTTGAAATCTTTGCTTGTAACTGGTTCCCATTTTTATTTCCAAAATAGGAGAGCAAAGAAACACTTTTCTGTTCCTCTCCCTGAACTGGGCAGCAGCACCCAGTCACCAGGGTGGCAGACAGAGACACAGTACTTCAAAATGCACAAACTTTTCAAGAGGTCCAGGGTCTTCCTGAATGTCACTGCTTCAAATCAGGTGCAGTGTTGAACTAGGCCCATCAAATCTTACTTTTTCCAGGAAGAAGGCCCCCAAAAGAGCCCTTGAACTGACCAGATATGGGCCAGCCATTTTATTTTAATCTCAGAGTGATTATGCCAGAAATAAAATGATTTATTAATGCATCTCCTCCTGCTAATACCCTTGAAGACAGATCCTTTCTCTCAGCCTCACCTTCGGCCAACTTCAAAAACTTTTGGTTGTAGCAAACTACACAGCCCATTCATTCTTCCAGATGCCTTTTCCTCTGTTCGTGAGCTTGGGCCATGTCCATTCCTTGCTGTTTCCAGCAGTTTCCTTGTTTCTACGGGTTCTACAGCTCAGTGAACCAGCCTCCTGCAGGAACTGACTGTCACCTACAGATCACCACCTCTCTAATGAACACCTCACACAAGATAAAAATTAACAAATGAACCAGATCTCATCCATTTCATAGACTTTGGCTATTCAAACTGACAGCTTATTTTCTCATTGTTTCTTTGAACAGCTGTAATACCTCTGTGCTCTTCTTCAAGGATGTAAAATTGTCCACTAATCTGATCCTGGTGTCAGAGAGAGACCACATACTACTCCTGTGGTTTGGGCAAGTTGAATAATTTCCGGACACATGCTCACCAGAGGCTGTTAGAGCTTTACTTCTGAAACTCTTCACTCATTTGATGTGTTTCATAGCCTCCACTGCAGTGAAGTCTCCCCCGAGCAGAGCATAACCCGGTAGCACAACACAACATCGGACCTGCAGACAGCAGGTTAAAGCACAAGCAGCTGTCACATCTTCATTTGGCCTAAAAGGAAAATACACAGCTTCGGGAATCAGGCAGAAAACAGGAACTCCAGTCCTTTGAAGTGGACAGCTGGGACAGCCAAGTCCTGCCCCTACGCTGGTGTGGTCAGCGCAAGCCAGCTGACCATTCCTCCCTTACAGCATTGCATTCACCATCACTGCATCCTTTGCACACTCATGGAGAATTAAATACTCTGCAGTCAGAGCAGCTGGCTGGCTGTCCCTGGAGCCTGCCATGCCAAGCCTTTTAGACCATGACTCACCAAAATCCTACAGTCAGAAAACTTTTTCTTTGTTCACGGTGCGCCAGTTTTGCTCTCCTTTTCAGCTCATCACTCTTGATTTGTGAACTGCTGGTCTCTAGGAATTTCAGTGCCACATGGTTACTTGTGGTTTGGCTTTCTCCATCTATCATTTATATATATATGTACGTATCAGTCTTCATCCAACTCAAGCTCCAGTGACTGAGTTCCTCTCTCAGGGTTTTATCAGCAGCCTCAGGGCAGAACAAGCCACATTTTGTCGGTATGTGTTCCTATGCAGGCACACAGATGGTCATTAAACCTTTTCAATGGCCTCAGAAAATTTTCACCTATGGTACTATCAACCTTGAATCTGAGTAGGAACCTACCAGTCTCCCTTCCAAGTACAACTGCTCTAAGGAAAAAAGGTTGACACTTTAATGGCAACCACTGCATATTTTGACACAAGTTAGGCTAGTGAGCACATTAATACATACAGTGAGTGAGTCAGGTACTTAACAGAGCCATTTGGGTTAAATGGGAAAGACTGCAGGGAACAAAGACCGGTTCCTCCTGGCAGGAAAAGGACGATACTTTCTCATTTGCTACAATTAGAGAATTTGCTACAATTGACAAATTAGAAGAAAATACTGTAATTAATTATCTACAGGTGTTTTCTTAGCAGCAACAAAAACACTGTCCACAGTTCTCAAAAAATGAATGCAGAAAACTACAAAACTTTTCTGTCCCACACTAGTGAGGAAAGGACTGTTCTTTGCTGATGCATAGAAAACTGGACCAATATTGGGGGGAAAAAAGTCTGGGTTTTCTCCTTTTTCAGCCAATGGAAGGGACTGCTACTGCAGGAACAGGGTTGGAAATGTCCAGTGGCACTTCAACCAGTCATTTCAGTAAACAACCGAATTGCTGTGCCATTGCAGCAGGGTTGTGGTATACAGCACACTTCTTTTCTTTGTGTTGTGGCTCTCAAAGCAGGGGAACAGCTTATCAGGCCACTGTGCTTTGCTTCCAGCTCTGTGGCTGCAAAGTCTGCAGGTAGAGAGGGCCTGTGGGGCTCTGCAGCCCTCAGTAATTAGATGTGCATTAAGAAATAGTTTGAAAGAATTTTTAGCAAAAGGGATCTCAGCCAAAATGTTTTCCTCAATTGCAGTTTAATTTAGCATTGCCTGGTAAAAAATGAGATATTTCATATTCTTAAGGAAAACCTGAAACTGACAAATTCGTGACTTAATCAGGATAATGTAGTAAATTAAGAGGTAATTCTGAAGAAATAATGAAAACTATCTAGTGGCGTATTAATTATGTGTTTCTTTTCAGCTATTATGAAAGGAGGATTATGGATGTGTCCAAGAATAAAAAGAGATATATTTTCAGGGTCAATGAATGTATCTTTTCAGGCATCTAACAGAAAGCAATAAATTGATTTCCTTCAATGCAGGTAATTTGAGAAGCCCTGGACAAGATATGTCTTTTTTTTTTTTTTACTATATGGCATAATTAACTTGCTATTTTTCAAACTTCAGTAGCTGCTCAAACAAATATATGCAAATTCATGTTTTTGATCAAAAATTCAGCAACCTCTGATAACAGACAACTGCCTTAGTGCTAGAAGTTTGACTTTCTAATTTTGATGTCATTTATTAACTTGTTACCTGTGTATTTGGTTTCGCCTACCTAGAGCTGATATAAAAGGGGAACAATCTGGGGAGCATCCTGAAACATTATGATATATATACATGGTAATTCCATGTAAAATAGCAATACCAAACTCCATCTTACATGAAGAGAAATAAAGAACAAATTACCGATTTCTATTCAGATGATTTCTCTGCCTGGAGTGCAATCTGTCTGCAGTTCAGAATGAGCAGCTGGACATAATCTAGAGCCTATCTTCCTTATCTACCTGTTGCCCAAACAGGAGAATCGTGATAAGAGTTGGATAGTTCTTTGATGTGATGCTACTAATCTTCCCCTCTCCCCTCCACCACTCCCCCATTTCCAAAGTCCCATTTCCCTGAACATAACTGAAACAAGTAACAGGAGGCAAGCTAGAGTTTTGAATATGTTTCCTGTTTAGAAAAATGAAAGCAAAAACCCAAACCCAAACCCAACTGCTTTCCAGGGAAGACTTGGTTATGGCTCTGTACTACTGATTTGCAAGCTGCCCACAGGGTTTCCATTTGCTGCCTGATGTCTCCTGCCCCATTTACTGCCTGGCAGGTGCTCACAGACAGTACAGAGGCAACAAACCAGCACCAATAGCTGCACTCTTTCATGCCTTTGCAGAAGCATGTTTTTTAAGATTATCCTGGATTCAACTATCTTTCAAATAGAGGATTTTCCCGGCTTTCATTTTGTAAATGGTAAATGGTAGCAAATGATATTTCAGGCGTCAACAAAACCTGCTGCTGACTGTACAGGGCAGAGCAGCCTCACAGATGCTGGCCTTTTCTGGCAGAGACCGGCAGTGCAACTGCTGGCACACAGCAGGCCAGGGTTTAGCTTTCTACCTATACCATAAGTGGAAAACATGGCCCAGCCAGCACAGCACTGGGGCAAAGCAAGAAGCTACAAGCAGGGCAGCATTTAGGCTTAAGGTTTTCAGCAACTGCCTTTTCGCATCTTGAAGGTTAAGTGGCAAAAATAATAAAACAGAATGTCATCTATGACCTGGGGACAAGTGAGTACAAGATAGAGTCTGTGCATGTCTTCCATCATTGTCCTTTAGAAAGCACTGGAAAAAACATAAAGCATGGAGGTAACTTGAAAATAACACATGATGCTTCCTCTCCATGTATTCCCCTTTCTGCTGAGTGTATGTAATGTTTAAACATATGTATGGTTGTGCAACAACTTCCTCCAAGTCTTTCTTCTTTTGTAATTGCAATATTTTTTCACATTACCCCATTCCTTCAGTTTATTAAAAAAAATATTTGAAAGTCCAAATATAAAGAACAACAGTGTAGAACTTAATCCCAAAAGACACCAGACACACTATTTAGACCCTACCCCTTACTGTCATTTACTACTTAAGCCACCACAACTATTGAAATGAGTCCCATTTCCCAGTGCAGCAGTCAGGTTTTTTACACCCCGTTTCTTGCATGCTGGTGTATGGGAGCAATGAACAGAACCAGGTAAATAATGCAGGGTAAAGCTTTTTTATTCCCCTGGAGCAGTTTTGCTGCTCTGTTTTACACACAAATGTACAATATTTGCACCACACGAGAGAAGTGGAGTGTAGGACGGAGAAAGAAACAGGTGGCTTGGAGGGACTGGAGGTGTGTGGAAGGGAGCAGAGGAGAAAAGGGCTGACAGTGAAGGTTCATGAAGGATTATTATGTCACAAATCATTAGCCTTCATTTCAGCACGCCAAAGCCTTGTTCTGCCAGTAAGATGGAGGACAAACTCTTTGAGATGACCAAGTCCAAAAGGGAAAGTACCACATGCCTATAACCCTGTTGTCAATTAATAATCCCTGTGAAAAAAAAAATAATATTCTAGATGGACAGACATCTGAAAGACTTTAGTTGTGTAGTTATCTCCTGCATCAAGAATCATTCCATGAAGCAGCAGTTAAATAGCAACTATTAACTTGTAAATGAAAGTAGGATAAAATACATACTTTTATCAACATAGATAAAATAGCACTTTTCCTTCCTTTCATCAAAAACAATCAGAGAGTCCTGGTGGGATCTCGTATTTCTTGGATTACTTGTAGTTTTCATACTCCATCACACTGGCTGATAATGTATGAAGTACAAAATTAAAACTAAATCAATTGTCAGAACAAATGAAAAAGTACACTAAGTATCTTCTGGTCCTTTATTGTATTTCTTAATTCACCTGCTAATTCCTAAAATCCAGCCATTTACAGTGAAACTTCCCATCATTAGTGGGATTTAGCAGGCTTCTACTGTAAAATAGTATTCACATTTCTCATGAGAGTTGGTATGCATAGTGTTGAAGGACACTAGATACAAAGCCTGTCAGTCCACAACTATATTTGATTTCTATACCTCTATCCAAAGTCACCTCCTGTGCTAGGAAATTAACACATGAAATGAGAATTTTCTGAATAATTACTTCCTTTTCTTTTAATCATGCTCATCAAGACTCACTTTGGTACAGAGGTTTATTTTGGAAAGCTAAGATGTGGTTGCATGACTAATATTTAAAGCCTGTGTACAACTTCTCAGGAATGCAGCAGGATCTACGTCCTTGGTGGCTTATTTGTGATGACTGAATTGAAATATATTGTATTGATTCTCTGCTCAAAAAACATGAACTTGTTAGAAGTTGAGAAGTGAGCTGAAGTACTAAGTGATTTTTCCTTTTCTGCTCTTTTATTACCTACACAGAGCAAATATTCTACATAGGGTAAGCACCAACTTAAAAACTTAGCTTATAAGTTAAGGTGATAATATCAGATGTCATTTCTGTTCATTCATGTTTTGAAAAATTTGGCTTCCCTCCTTATTTTTGCAGGAATATGTATCATATAGAAATTATTTAGTTAGTGCCTTGAAAATGAAAGATTCATTTATGCCAATCAAACGACATAGTAATTTCTGAGTTTCTTACTCATAAAAAAAAATTATAAATTGAAATAATTTAGAAATTTGTTTAAAGACCACCACTTCCTTATATGGCTTTTAGCATGCATGAGAAAAGTGCTATTTAATTTCACACTTGAATAATCCTTTAACAATTTCCTTTCAGACAAAATATAAAAGTTTATTATTAATTTCTTAATAAAATAAAAAATAGTGGATATACCTTTAACCTTGGACCAGTTTGAGAAATTTTTTTCCCTCAAATAAAACACCAAAGATTAGCATAAATGGCAAATGATAATCTGGCCTTTGGGAATTACTCAAGAGTCCTCCTCCTCCTTCCTTTTTTTTTCTATGTCTGAAAATGCCTCTTCTGAGTTACTCATTTTAGCATCAGTCACTCAGTTTGATTCCTCCCAGCCCTTAACTGTCAATGGCAAAATTTGCCAAGATCTGATGTTACCCACCTCTAATTCTAATTCCCTATTACCGTGAAGCAATTTCACAAAGACTACACCTAGTTAAGATTAACGATAAACACCAAATTGTCAGAAGTTCATATCTTAAGGGCTTATTTGCATTTTCCTACGTGCTTGAATTTGCTGAAGAAAAAGAATATTTATCTCTCTCCTTTACAAGACAGAGCACCAGGAATTCCCTTGGACATTGTATTTACACTTTACAAATAATCCTCTCTTTTAACCTACCAATAGCTCTCTTTCCAATTCTCAAACTCTCACCATATGATGGGCTCCAGCTTTGATAGCTGGGGGCATTCTGTTTGAAAAGGAAATAAATTTATAAGTGCTTTTATTCATATAAGACCCTTCTAGTCTTACTTGCAGGTTTGAATCATTCCAGGCATCTAATGGAGATGCACAGCTCAGAAAAAGTAATTACCTCTGAATGGCAATGGTGGTGGTGGTAGTAGAAGTAGTAGTGATAGCACCAGCAGTAACAGCTGTAGTAATAATGTCAGCTCTTCCTGAGAGTAACTCTAGACAAGTAAGCTAAGCTTCTTTTTTATCACTGTTTTTTTTTTTTCTCCAGACACCTAAAATTATATGTGTATGAATAACTCATCACTAGCTTTAAAATCTGCTAGACACATAGAAATAAAGCTGTTTTCTGGCTTTCTGAATCCAGAGTCTTCCTATGTCAGGAAACACATATAAGGACATATCAGAAACACCTCACGAAGAAAGTTTCTCATGAACAGATCAAGTTGCACCTAAAAATCAGTTGGAGTTTCTTGGTTCCCATGGTTCTATTGGAAAAAACTCTCAAAAATCTGTCTGATAAGTTGGTCGGAAACCATCTTCCAAATGTCAGTTTACCCTTACCATGGCTAATCACTACCTACGTGCTTTTCTTAGCTCTATCATTGGGCACAAACAGGTATTTTCCCAACCTGATATTTACACATGGCTTGACAAAATGTGCAGCACTGTAGGGGTGGGTGCCAAGAAAATGGCACAACTCTATCCAGTGTCCCCTGCCCACCCACTTAGGTAGGGAGAATAGGGAGTCATGTTGTGGACATGACTGAGCACTGGGGTTTATCACTCAAGTCAATCAGCAAGGGAATGATTAGGAAGACATCTCCATTACAGGTGGATCAATCCATGAATTCTTTATTTCATGGATATTTTGTCCTTTCCTCTGGCCCCTGTTGCAGAAACCTGCAGGCAAAGTGAAGCCTCAAGTATAGCAACTCAACTCTTACTGAAGCCATTTGGCATGGGCTATCCAAGTATATCTGCAGACAAGTATAAAATGCATAGACATCACTTTTTGAAAGCTGTAATTTCCCAAAAGGTCCCAGTGAGGTAGAATTGCTATTAAAAACAATTAATTTGCAGCCATTTTTTTAAACACCTAATTTCCCCACTAGCCTGTGTGCAACACTACTTCAAACAGCTACACACGGTCTCATTTAGTGAATATATGAGGAAAAGGTCTGCATTATGTTTGCTAAAAGAACTAGGATTTCAGTTCCATCTGCTGCTGGGTGCGTTTGATTTGTGTATTAATTATGCCTGTTTGTAGCTGTAAATTTGCTCCAGATTAGTAGGTGATTGGTTCCACGCATGGATTCACTACACTGCATAGCTCCCTTGCACTTTTATAGTTTTCAAATGGTTCCATACTTACGCTTTTTGATTTGCTTTTAATACCTATCTTATTCAGTGTGAGCTTTCAAATCTGTCTTATTCAGACAATTTTTTTCCCCTTAAGAGGAAACATGTCCTTTTGATTCCTCTCTTTGTGGGCCCCTTTCACTGGTGTATTGTCAGCTTTGTCCATGGTGCTACTATAAAACACAGGAGAAAACTGCTTCTTTTCCCAGTCTTACAAGGAAATTCAGCATATTCACATTTAGCATTTTCTACCTGGAATGACTTAAACTAATGGGTTTAGGAATTACATGAGCACTCAGCAGGGCATATACACACCCGTTACTGTGCAAACTCTAAATGCTTGTCACATCAAAATAAAACTTGCCCATATATGGAACATTTTTGTTCTTGATCACTGAGGTTTCTTCCTGGTTTTCAAAATGTCCAAAAGTTCTGAGCTGTCACCTTTGTAGTTAAGACCTGTGAGATATGCTTGAAAATGTGACACATCTGAAATGAGCTGCATAAAAACCATCTTTGTGTCTATGAATGTTTGTCTACGCTTAGAAAATAAATGTTGAAGAGGTCAAGCTGATTTCTCTCATATTTTAGGAAAAGAATTGCTCTGAGCTGAAAAATTGTATGCCAAGTTCCTGCCTGAAGCAAATTTTTACAATCAAATTAAAAACCTTTGAGACTAAGAGTTTATAATGGAAATACTAACACAACCTTAACCATGGCAGCACTAGCAGGCACTGCAATAATATTAGGAAAGCTCTCCCTACCCACAATCTAAACTAAATAAAAAAGATGCCATTTTCTAACATATACCCCAGGCTAGCACATAACAATGATTTAATGTACTTGCCCTGTGGTAATATAGTAGCACTGCAAACCTCTAAGCCAATTTTTCTTTTCTTTTCTTTATTTTTTCTTTTCAAACATATATGCCCCATAGGGAAAGGATTGCAATTTAACTCTTATTTGTGGATATATCGCTTTCATTTCAACAATCCTTGAAAGCCTTCCTGCTGTCACATGCTACTGTATGCGAGCACCCAACTGAATAACGACCCACCAGGCTTTTTCAGGAGTTTATTCACAGGTTTGGCTTTGCTTATTGTAGTATGCACCACATTTAAATTAGATGAGGGCTACTGTAAAGCAATAACATTGTCAATGACTGGAATCTCACTTTCCCCTCTAACAGTCTGAAGCAAATTAATGTATTGGTTGTTCATTAACAAGTAAACAGTTTCTGCTACAATGTCAAGGAAAAAGAATGTGTTCATTAATATGAACAATCTTCATCTACAAAGATGATTTACACAATGCATGTAATGAGATAGCTTTCCCCTAACTAGTACACTACCAAACTGAAAAGCTGATTCTTATGACTTTCTTGAAATTACAATATTGTTTGTTTACCAATAAGAAAGACAGTCTCAGTCACCTATGCCACCATTGTAAGCTCTATAGTAAGTACTTTAAAAAAGAGAGATTTCGGGAATCACTTGTGGAATTAATAAAATTGGTAACTACAGACTTACACTGCATCAATGATACATATTATTCCTGTGATAAGTTGAGCTAAAAATAAGATTAATTTGGTTATAGAAATTCCTTAAACAACAACACTTAAATTATTTCAAACTTGAAATTTTTCAAGAATTTTCTGAAAAAATCAGCAAACACTGGCTAAAAAAGCAAAGCAGTTTGGATACACCAATGTAATCAGCATGCCTAGTGCTTTTCCGTTAACCCTCTGAGTAGAACCATAGTATTCTGGATTTTTTGTACATTAATACTATGAAAATTGTAAATTACAGAAATACTAATTTATATGTCATGACTTAATAAATCATGTTCTAAATATATTTGGGCTAGGCACCTCATCTCATGAGTGATTAATTCATCCTAGAATTTTAATTATCTGTTAGAGAAGCCAGTCTCTAGCACCTAGAAGGGAAGCTTAGATTATTGCCCTGTATTAGATGCTTAACTCTTAGACAGATACATCTAGATGAGACGACTCCCAGCTCACTACCGTTTAGCTAATCCTGTGCTATCAGTACTACATTTTCACATCAAAGTTTGCTTACTGCATGTAAGCTCACTAGAATATTGCACTTAGGTTAGAGTCCACATTATCCCAGCTTATATTTAATTGAGAGGAGTTAAGCTGGAATGACCCTGTTCTACTTTCCTGCTAATACTAAGATCAGACTGTCAGGTCTCCAGAGACCAAACATTAGATGACCTGAATCACCCTTCGGAAGTACTCGTCTCCATCTCCTTGGTGATAGATGGTGCCTACCACAACTGCCATCCGTCTCTGCTAACTGAAACAATTGTTGTCACATTTAGCAGAAATATAAGGCAATGGTTCAAAAGGGAAATGAAGAAAGAAGTCAGAAGGACTGGTATGTATCACAGTAAAATGGCCACAGTGTGCTATGTGCTCTCCCAGATTATCACATTAGAAATAGTCTATTATGCTTGATTTCTTTCTTTCATTGGTGTTTCAAATATTTTTAGGGCCACGTATTCTGTCTTCACTTACCCCCAAGAACTCAGAGGTTAGATTAAAAAAAATGGCAGTCACTGCCCAACAAGCCTAAGTCATTAAAACGTCCATGAAACCTTAAGTATATATACATATATATGGTTATATGAAAATATATGTATATGGGTATACAGATATTGTTAAAACAATCACTGCAAACTCTTTTGAACCAGTTCAAATATTCAGATACCTTTCCTTGAAACCTAAAATAGGATATCAGCAATTTGAAACCCAATCTCTCACAGACCTAAAAATAACCTAGAGAAATATTTTTATAATTATGTTCATAAAAAATGAACGAAAGATCAGAAACATAAGATGTTGGGGATGAGTAGGATTTTAAGGATCTAGCAATATTTTTACATACATTTTAAGTAGTACAAAATGGTGTAAGATGAATGAGCCAAACATCTTATTTTAATGATAATCCTGTATTCCAAAGCAAAGCAGAGGTGATAGGAAAATCCCAGATGGGTTTTTGAATAATATTTCTCATGCATAAGATGAAGCATGTTTTTTTTTTTACTCCTGACTTCCCTCTCTAATTAAGAATAATCAACATTGTCTTTACTTTAGGACTGCCAAATTTTTACAATAGTCAAGGAGCATGTGGTATTAATGGACAGATTTTTATTACCACATGTATGTCTTGCATTTACATGGCTGAGCTGTATCTCTTCTAAAGGGAAGGCTGTGATATAATGTGGGGAGGTCATTGCTGGTAAAACGTGTGTCAGATTCTGTAAATTCTGTCTACTGTAAATTAATGTAGGTAAGTGGCAAGGAAGACTGTACCTTGACTGAGGGATTGATCCTATGGAAAAATAATCCTTGTCGTATCCAAATGTTACGAAAGTACAACCATTAAGGTCGTGATGGCAGTGGTTATGCCCTATCTACTGAGCATCTTCTCTCCACAATGAGTCTAGGATTGGATGGTCATAGTCAAGGATATGACACAATCCTTTCCCAAAACTTAAAATCTGAGAACTTTTGTATGGCAGTTCCTTTGTCCTTTATCTCCTGGCTCAATGGAGTTCTCCAACAAGATGCTTCTTTGCTTCACTTGTGTTGTTACTCAGGTTCCAGACAACGTAACTGAGGCCGTGCACAGGCCTTCTGCCAATAGGCATATATTCAGAGATCAGTCTCCTGACGACTTAAATGACTTTCTAGTAAACTCATAGTCTGAAGTTGGTGCCTAATGTAAGCTTCCACCAGCAGTTCCTTCTACAGTCGATGGAGTGAGACCAATAGGTTAGTCAATACATGAGTCCTGACTAAAATGTGTGCCCATAACAGGTGAGATGAATCAAACCTGGAATGCTCATCTCTCTACTACTAAGGAAGACTGGAGGCCAGTATCTCACTTCTAGGTTATTAATATCATGTGGATTTTAAAAAAAATCTATATTAAATACTTGTACCACTTGTGTGAAGATTCACAAGAATTCCTGTGTTTAAAATCTTCAGAGCTTTCAATATATAAATGTTCGTGTTTGAAGCAATAAAAGATGCAGGATGGAGAACAGAATTCCAACATTTCTTGAAATAGTTTCTTGAATAGTTCAACTGATACTTCCAACTAGAAGTGAAAAAGAGCTTTACACTAGCTCCAACCAGCTGCAGGTACACATTGGCTGCTACAACTGCTCACATGGACAGTTCCATGAACAATCACAACTCTGAATGGGAATGATACTGTGGGCAACTTGCCCTGTTCCTGAAAAATTTATTTATACTTCCCAGAAAGATGAGAAAATCTGCATGTCATTTTGGGCAATATAGTGATACTTCTAGTTGTAGGATATGAAAGAAAAAGAAGGAAAGAAAAAAGAGGAAAGAAAAGAGAGAAAAAGGGCAAGTGAGGGGAGAGAGAGAGAGAGAGAGAGAGAGAGAGAGAGAGGGAACCACACATGACTTTTAAAAGACCCTGTGAGAAAACTTTAACTTGAGATGACAAAACTTCCATTTTGTATGAGTAATAAGAGAAACTATAAATTTCACAATGTTTTTTATTTTAGAACATTATTTTGAAAGGTTTTTTTTCATTCAAGTGAAATTCTGAGCCATTTTATAATTTTTTTTTTCAAATTATCACATCTGAAGCAAAACTCTACACATTGTAATATTTCTGTGAAAGCCAACTTTAGGATAATGGTCAAATAAAAAGCTATAGTGTTGTCTTGAGGTTTTAACAAACCAGTAAGAGATATATATATATATATACTCTGTGTAAATGCCCATTTTATTAAATATTACAAATAGAACTGGCAAATCATTTTTAGTTTCTCTGTTCTAAGACAAAACTTTTGCTAGTTCAATTTAAGCTTTACATATATATTAAATGACTTGCATTTTCCCCGATTTAGAAGTATTCTAGCTATTTAAAGGGTAATGCTCATCAATGTTAATCTTTTAAAATGGCTCTGCCAGAATGACCAGCTCATGCCGAGAGGATGCCTGTACATTTCTGAATGTGATGCAGAGGCACCAGGAACTTCTCAACTAGATCATTACATACTATTACGTGACAGAATGTGTCCTCGAGCAATTCCCCAAGACTCGACATTGTCATTAGCAGCAAACGGTATGGAAGCAAGCTTTCGTGGCCATCATCATGTTGCCTTCTATAAACCACAAGGATGCCCTAAACTGAATTTCCCATTTAGCCCTGCATCATATCCTCCAATAACAGTCACTCTGTGTGGAAGTACAGTGCAGGTTTGGAATGAGCTGCTGTAGAAGATACCATTTGTTTCATTTTATTTTAATTTTTAAGCCTATATTTATAATTCCTAAGCAATAGTACATGGGATAAAATTTTGGCCAGAAACAGGCAAGGAACTTCAGGATACTATAAAAGATATGTGCGTATAAAAGCAAAAAAGCCAGAATAAAACCCTAATATGGGTTGTCAAGATTTAAGGTGAACATTTACTCAGAGGGTTAACATGTGCTAAAATTACATACTGCAGTTCCTAGCTCCACTGATGAAAACATTCACTGCTTCTATCTTTAAATAAAAAAGCAAAATAGCCTTAACCCTTTGAGGATCATATTAGCAGCAAGTTGCAATCTAAACAGAGAACAAGTATTTCAATCAATTAGGAAATTTTTCTTACAAAGATTCTATGAGCACCCTTTTGTGTTCCACCATCCCAGCATTTACTGCTGGATAGATCAGCTGTAATCACTCCACACAGGCCTGAAGCAGTTTCAGGGTCTCAAAGGGTTAAAGCCAAGACTTTTGAGAAAAAGTGTTTTATTAAAAGGGTGAATTAGGTGAGCGAACAGTCTCGGATGAACTTGGTGAATAGTCTTCCGATTCGGAGTTGAGTTCAGGTGGAGCTTGTTGAGCCTTATAACGTCCCCTCACATCCTGGTTGCGTCTTCGTCCGAAAACCTGCCTCTCCTTATCAAGAGCGGTGGTCTGGCAGGGGCATAAAATGAGAATAAATGAAATTAGGCTGTGTGTGAAATGCAGAGATAATGAAAACCATGAGGTTTTATGTGGCCTGCAAATACCAGGGATAATAAATGTTCAGACCAAATTAAACCTGCTCTGTCTCAGTCAGGTCTGAAAGGTTGAGCCCACAACATAGCTAAATGCTTTAAAAAGTGCATTTCCCAAACCTTAAGAGGTAGTGTGACATCATCAAGCAGATACAGTGCCATATATATGGATGCCATATGTTCTACTTCTGGATGCTATTAATTTCATCCTTTAACAGATTCAAATTTCAAGCCAAATACCAACTGACCTTCCCCCACCCTTCTCAAAGTATAAATCTATTTCTACAGGCAAGGCAGAGATGTAGGCTTGTCTTTGATTTGACCTAATGAAGGCTGATACACACTCACCCATGTTCAAGTCAGTGCAATCAGCTAACAAAGATGGATTGTGATGAAGTTGTCAGACAAGGAGAAAAACAAACACCGAAAGGAGCTAGCCCAGCTCCTTGACACATCATGCCGCTCAATGGATGTTCTTAGGGAGAACGCTGAAGAGCTCTGACAGAAAGACCTGTTTAGCCTGACCACACTGTCTCTTCCTGTTAACCAAGGTCTACTGAATTGAATACTCTGCTAATTTTATCTATGTCTATCTAAGGTACCTAGGAATGGGAAAAAACAATATTTACTTGATAGGCATTATGTTTTGATCATTCTGCCATTACTGAGAATGCAAGTCTTAATAAGATGGCTGCAGTTTCTAGCCACATTATTTCTTCTGCTTTTCTGGCGCATTTACAAGGTGAAACTTCAACGCAAGTAAAGGTAACCCTAGTCTGACTATCAATTTCAAGTATGGGACCGGGGTTTGCTGTTTTCTTGATTATGGGATATTAGACTGCAGTCCCTGAAATCACTGTAAATTTTTAAGTTCAACAGGATGGCCTTGGTTCAGCAAGAGCACTTTGACACATGGTTAGCTGCCTTCTGAAGCAGAGCTGCCCTCTTAAATCACAACCCATAAGTGTTTTGGAAAAAGAAAAACAGGAAAAGGCAGGTGACTAGTAAGATGACATACAAAATTCAACCAAGTATCTGATCATGGCACTGGAAGCAAAGATAACTTTGAGAAGAGAACAGGTTTCATTATAAGGCTTGTAAAACTTATCCCTATAATAAGAATGTCTGTTTAAAAGAATGCAGCCAAAAGGTTATTCTGTTTCAAAGGATTTATTGTGTTCTCTTAAGATATGCATGACTGATTTCTCTAGAAAATTTACCTGTTTCAGTGTGAGCCTCACAGGAGAGCAGAGATGTATTTATAGCCAACATATTTTTGAGAATAAAATAAAAACTAAATCCATCATACTGGTGCAGAATAGCATTATAGCAATCCATGCTTTCAAATAATGCAACCAGCATTCAATAACGATGTAACAGAGACAGAAAGATGGACAGGACTACAGAACCACTATAGCAAATGGATTTAGTTAGGTTACATTGCTGAACTATTATTTTTTGTCTAGAACCTCTATAGCACTCCTTTAAAAGGGTAGAATGATCCTCTTTAATAAGTTCATCCCCATATTTTAAATAAACAATGCTACAAAATCCAACACTTTTCATTTGCTGAAAATTTCTTTGTGTATTGCTTATCTTTTGGTTAAGAGCTCTAATTAGTATTTTCAATGCATTCTATGTTTCTTAGCCTTGAACCAATTCAGTTTTTGATTATTTTTAATGTGAAACAGAAGAATACCTAGATCTTTTACACACAGTGAATATACTGCTTACAGTATGTAATTCTGTGTGAAAATTGAAAAGAATGGCATATATTACCACTCTATAAAATACAGATTTCCATTTAAAAGATTTTTTTCTTTATGCTTACAGGAAATAAGCACTTATTTAAAGTTTAAACCACATCACATCATACTGTGGTAATAGATACTCTCCCCTGAGGAATTTAAACATTTCTGGTTGAATAAATAAAAATACTTGTATTAAATTCAAACTTTATTTTTAATACCTGCTACATGAGAATGGCAAAAGTAAAATCTAAAGGTATCTAAAATTAGATAAGTTACACATAAGAGAATGTATAAGAAAATTGTTTTGAAATTTCACCTGGGGTATTACTTTTTATAAAGAAAAAAACCTAGATATCAGGACATCTTTTTAAAGATGTCTTTAAAAATAAACCCCGAGATATTAGCTTT
Organism: Climacteris rufus; assembly: GCA_013398175.1. Lineage (NCBI taxonomy): Eukaryota > Metazoa > Chordata > Aves > Passeriformes > Climacteridae > Climacteris > Climacteris rufus. Next base: position 2,172,427 of record VZRZ01001990.1, read on the forward strand.
CTACTATTGCTAGGAAAGCTTTAAAGACTTTTCTTTAAATCTATTTGTTTAAATATACATAAAGGCACTCCCTGCCTCAATAATAGATGTTAAGAAAAACCCCCTGACAGTCTCACCTGATGTAACACCTTATGCTCCTGTAGTTTGCAAAATCAACATTTCTGGCTTCCCTAACCCTTCAGAAATTTCCTGAGATATTTTGTGACTGTGTTTTTCTTTACATTTTTATCCAATGTTTGCCCTAGATTTGCTCTAATCGGTCTTTGTGAAGACATACTTGTAGACTCAGGAGCATTATTGCAGTTACTCTCCCGGGCAGAGAGACATTCAGAGACTTTCTCACCCAAAAAGCTTATCGAATAAAAAGGCAAATAGTCACAGAGAGGCAAAGAAGTCAGTATTTATCTAGTGACAGCAAAAATACACAGGTCATATTCTAATGTCTAGTGTTTACCATTTCAGAACTACAAAATGGGGCACTTTTAGACAGAGTGCTCAGGCTCTATAGAACTTGCAAGAACAGGCTTATTTTGCCCAATGTTCCAAAGACTTTTGACACTCCCAGTGTATGATACACTGCTGGTGGTATTTTGGCTCTGCATCCTGCACAAATGCTATTTTTGATTTAAGGATGTTGCAGTCATTTTTTACCTTAAAAGAATTTAAAAATCTGATAGACCCATCCTTTGGAATACAGAGAAGATGGTAAGATAGATACATTTGAGTACTGATGGCATGTGTTTTGTAAGAGTAATTTTCACCTACTGTACTCTCTTGTGCAAGTGGACATATTCCAAAAATCAACTTTTTCAATTTTATTGATATTTTTGTAACAAAGGCCTCTTATACACCTTTTCTTTGTTTAATAGAGGTATTCTTTCAGCTGCTGTTCATCTGGGTGGTTTGCCAGTGCATGAACCAGTCCATTGTGGATTTCCAGGGCATTTCTACTTCAAGCTACTCTTTCAATAAATAATAAGAGGATCTGAAGTGCACTTATGCTTCACAGGGCTGCAAATCCCAGATTTTCATTATCACATTTTCACATTTTATTTTTCCCGGCTCTAGGTTAGAGACTTAGAACTTTGAGCACTATATTAGAGTAGTGGCAACTAAAATGTAAAGATAACATTCTTATTTAAGATATGCAGCTGTCCTCTTGCAATCCATATGAGGAAATGTAGAGCTTCTTATCCAGCAGCAGATAAGTGGATTGCCTCTAATAGTTTGGTGCTGATGTGTCTGAAGTACTTCATTAAGAAATAATGTATTTTGCAGCAACATTTAGTAATCCTGACACCCAGTACCAAATGGTTACCCAGCCATTTTTGGAAATGCATTTAATTTGCAGTAACAGAGCATTATTTTAAAATCATTGTTTCTGTCATTTTTATACTCAGGTGCAGTTAGTATTTTTTCAGGATTTTTCTTTAAGGAATGTCTTCATCCTGCCTTCTACACCTTGAAGTTATAGGACTCCTGAACCATGCAAATTTATTTTTTATCTTGGAAAACACTGAACTGTGTGTTTATGAACAGATTTTCAAAAACTAGCACTGCTTTGATATATATGTTGGATTTGCAATGGGAAGCACTTTATTTTAGCTGTGGGCTGATATTTTCTGTCAGGTCAGTAATTACTGGATTAAAGTAACTGCATTTTATGAAAGTGAACAGTGACTGCTATTATTTTCACTTGTCTTAATTTACTGCTGGTCACCAAATATAGATATATATGTTTCATTAATAAAAGAACATTAATGTGCATTTTGCCTCTTAGTCCATACATTATTCATACCAGTCAGGAGACTAAACTGGGGATGCAGCTGTTCACGCATTAATCTAAGAAACCCTTCCCTTCACTTGCTTTTATTTTGCAGAAGCATACTTAAAATTTCTTAGCAATTTTTGTGATGCTCTGTTTAGTGTGTGCAATTAGATGAACACATGAATTGAAACATTGGTATTTTTCCTCCAGTACATTCTTTTATATCCACAGTTTTATGCACAAATTTACATGTTCACACCTAGGTATTCCTTAAACTTATTTCCTTAAACTCCTGGCTAGTGAGCTCTACACATTGAGATACATAATGACAGGTTTCCTTGCTGTAAAAATAACCATTACACATTGCTTGTGGCACAAGCCAGGCAGCCCTTCAGTCTCATCTTTTTTTTTTTAATTTCTTTTCCATGGGTTTCTCAGGTTATATATATATATATATATATATATTTATGTGTATACACTACATATATACATATATATGTATATATGTGTGTGATTGATTCATGAATCAAGACACTTTTCTGAGAGTACTGCAAACTTAGCAATGCACCTCAGTCCAGGACTGAGACACTCATGGTATTTTTAGTCCCTCAGGCACAAGGTATAAGACAAGTTACACGGTGATTTGGAGACGTGCAAATGACCACATCGAGGGGACAAAGTAATCGAGTGGATTTGAACCTAGACCTCCAAATACAAAAGGCCAGTGCTTTAGCACACCATGTAACTTCTGGCATGAAATTTAGTTAAAATGAAAGTAAAAAAGAAGGAAAACCAAACTAATTTGATATGTGCTTTGTACTGTATTGGTGAGTGAATACAAAGACAAGTCTATATACATACTTGTTGAATTCATATTACTGTATTTAAGTTTGTGTTTACTTTTTGACATACCCCCTTTTTAGATACACAATTCCTCAGCTGGTTTCAATTACACGTGAAAGAGAGCTAGTGCCAAGTTATTTGCATGACTGAATTTTATTTACAGTTTGTAAATCAGTTGCGGGTTTTCTACTCAAAGAGCGGGAGAAGAGATTTTAAGTTATTTTAGATATTTTCCTGTATTTACCAATATTAATTTTACAGAGGGTTTTATGGTATTAAAAATGGCACTTTACAGAGAGCAAGCCTGATTCCCAACATCCTTGTCCCATCATCAAGATGTCTGGCTGTAACTTTTGACTTGAAAGTGTATTGTATACACTTGGGACAGGTGTAAGTAACTCTACAGATGCAAAGCAATGTAAACTAGGAACCAAACACAGAGGATGGCACTATGGGTTTTCAAATGAGCTATTCAGATTCATTTTAACTGTAACAGTGAGAACCGTATTTTAAAAGTCCAGTATTTTATGAATTCAATATTGATCATATTGATGATTTTGTTAAGCATCCAATGTAACTTATCTCCTTTTTATTACCATTATATAGATAGATCATTAACGACTTTTCCATACACTTCCTGGATTTTATTTTGTCCATTTAGCTTTTCTAGAGTGTCTTGGATATATAGAAAATAACGTATCCTAATATTTTATACTAATATTATATATATAATACTACATATACTGACATTTTCTACTAATATTTTATGTTAGATACAACCACTCTGGTGCCTCTTTGTTATCCTTAATCAGCCCAAACTTCAGGGTTTTAACTGGGACCTCCAAGTCTTGTCCACTACTGACACTGCTTTGGTCTTTACTACACCTCTGACTGCAGGGCTGATGTTCCAACAACATTTGGTGGGTTGGTTTTAAAACATATATTAGTCAGGGGTCCAAATTATTTTACTGATTTTCCCGATCCTCATACTCAAGGAACTGTGTAAGATTTTCCAGGCATTATAGCTCATGCCAGCTACAACAACTACTGCTGTACCTAAGGTTTGTTGTCTTTTAGTACCACCAAAAAAACCCATGTCGCTTCTGCACATATTACCTTACTGAAAGGTAACAAAGAGGATGCAGAATAAGTGTTCAGAAAAATTAGGATTTTGAAGGACTTTGAAAATGACAGCCTTCTAGGCAGAGAAACAAGGTTTCTGGTTATTGAAAGAGGAAATAGTACCATTTTAAAAGTGTTTTAGAAGACTGCTAGAAACTACAGATGAAAACGAAAAGAGGAGTGCAGAAGAAATTAGTAATTTAATATTAACAAAGGGAGCATTACATTTTCCTTGGGACCTGCTTTCATTTTTTTGCTGTACTTGTGAATTCAGATTAATTTTCATGGGCCTGTGATAAATTGTTTTACAGACGTGAATTGATGAACCTTTTCATATGCTTTACATCTGTGCTACTAAAAACTAAACACTTGCTACATCAAAATGCTTTTATTTAGACTAAAATGTTGGTCACCACAGCAGCTGCCTCTTTCTGGGAGATGAGAGAGGCCCAAGCAGGCAGAAGTGTTTGGTCCGAAGTACCCCCTCGCAGAGGATTTCCTAATTAAGCATCCACGCCTAGGAGCCCTGCTCTCCCAATTTGCCTTTCCACACTAGGTGCCCAGTTAAGAAAACCCTAATTATAAACATTGTTGTTACTGCCCCCAGCTGGAAAACAGAGCAGTTTATGTATGAATAAGAGAGATTATCGCCCATCTGCTCCAGCCCATTATTCAGGGATGTGTCATTTTGTATGCTGATGGCAGCCATTACTAGTGCTTTAGTCAAATGACCTTTTGTTTTTATAGCTTTATTTATTTACCAGGTTGCAAAATTAGAGCCTTCCCCCCTACCTCTTCAAAAGGCATATGGTTTATTTCAAAACCTGGGCTATGCAGTTAAACTGAGTCAAGGCCAATCTGAGATGTTCACTTTTCTCACAGGCTCCTGTTTCTGGTGATCTGCTTCCCCTGAAGCAGGGGTTTTACAAAGATCCAAAACTGCGTATAGCAAATGGAAAGAGGTTTTTTTCCTTTTCCTTTTTTTTAATGTAAAATAAACACAGTAAATCAGGGGAGTGTCAACTAAGCATGGATAGCAATTAAACGCCAGGAAGATAATAAAGCTGATGTCATCTTCCCGCCCCCC
>VZRZ01001990.1:2177288-2240983 GCA_013398175.1 Climacteris rufus
GTTTTACGGAGGAGGCATTAAATTTGCAACTCTTTGTCAAAGTTCTGCTTGACAGAAAATGCCATTTTTCCTTCTTCAGCAAAAAAGAAAAATTCCTCTAATACTATCAAGCCCACAGCCAGCTAAAGCTGGGCACTCAGGCCTCATTCCCCCTTTCTCCAAAACCAAGGAGCACAGATACTGGGCTGCCGCCGGGACTGCAACCTGCAAAGCACAATGCCAAGTGACACGACAGATCAGCAGGTCACAATAAGCTTGTAGTCACCACCACAAGTGTGATAGGCTGGAATTAGATGAACTACATGTACTGTTGAACACTCCAGCACCTGGAGTAAAAGTCTTTCTCAATTTTTGCTAGCCAGCGTTCAATTAATAAATTGGAATTACTTTTCTACTTTTTGCCTGAAAAATAGGCTTATTTTTCGGTTTGTTTTGTTTTTCTTTCCCCAGAACATCCATATCAGAAACTACTTAGCTCTCAATGTGCGCTCAGGGAACTGTTAGGTTTTATGGAAAGCGTGCTATAGCCTGATCCATGCACTTGGTGAAATGATCCAGGGTGGGAGTTTTACTTTACTGGAAACGCTTGCAGTGACCATCTCTGCTGTTTTGCTAAGGTGGTTAATTTGCTGAGTTTTCACAAATCACTCACAGACAAGATTTTAAAGGCAGTGTTAGAAAACACAGGTCTCACAGTAAACATAAAAAAATTTCTTCAGCTATCAAAACGTAGGTCTTGTGAGTAACAAGGGAAAAAGACAGCAAGTAACCACTTGATGGAAATTCCAGTGCTCTGGATTTATTGAGGAGGTGTGTGGGCCTCTCGTGGGCTATCAGACCTGGATCCCTCCTTGCTCCCTCTGCAGAATAAGCCCCTCCCGCCCAGAGTCCCATTTTATCATAGAGGTTGAGCCAGGTAAGGACAACCCTGGCACAGTTACACAATAAAGAAAAATATATTCAAGAGACTCATGCAATATTTAAAAAAAAATCAAATCAAAATAAATAGGTATCAGAAGGAGTTTAAAAAGAAAAGAGAAGGAATGCATTGTTAGAAACACAAGCTTACCGGCACATACAATGCATTGTATTTCAGTGAACTTGGGAGAGTTTCTATGCCCGCGTTATGCAAATGCATTGTTCAATCTAAGGTAAGGATTGTGTTTAGTGGGTTTAAAATGACAGTATATAGCTCCACATCTTGCATGGAAAAAGAGGAAAATACATGCTGAGAGCCTGTTGCTGCTCCGTGTGTTTTGAAACAGGAGCACAGGGGAAGCAGATGCCTGAACAAGCAATAGGGAGGGGGAGGGTGCATACTTCAGTGTATCTGTAGATTTTCTATATACACTGTCCTTTTAACTGTAGGGGAGATTGGTACTGAGCATGTGCGATGAAGAGAAAGCTGGCAATGTGGGTGTGAGAGATGGGTGAAGAAAGGGAATGAGGGGGTGTGGCATCTCAATCAAGATTAAAACGAAACTGATAAAGCAGCATATGGACCGGATAACAAATCAAAAAGCATGTTTATCCACTGAAGGAACTGGTTAATGGAGACTGCCAGCACGTTGCCATGGAAACACTGACTGTTGGCGCTGCACCATCTCATACCTTATCCAATACATTCCTGGTTGTTGGTAGTAGTCCAAAGACCCTGATCTCTTGATGGTAAACCCGTGGTCCAGCTGAGCAGAGAGAAATGGGGCAACTCAGTGGATCGACATTAGGCTAGAGAATTCAGACTCCAGAGCAAGCTGTTCCTTATTTAGTGCATATTTACTGTTTTCACTTTCAGAAGGCTCTTATCTAACATCCTAAAGCTACATACCATAGAGGAAAAAGAAAAAGAAAAGGCAAAGAAATAAAAGAAAAATACGCTAACTGTAGGTTTGGTATTGCCAAATTAGAAGCCAATTTATTCAAACTAAAATGGAGTTTGTGAATAGGTTACTTAATGCATAATGCATTCATTTAAAAGTCTGACAAATATCTCGTTACCTCCAGCCAGTAGTGTCCTTTTAAGTTGCACATATCAGTAATAGAATATTATCTTTTGCAATTAAACTGAGAGTTTTAATAATAATAATTTAAAAAAAATTAATGCAGTGCAACCATCACAAGGGGCAGGCTAGACAGACTACACAAGGCTTAAATTAGACTCCTTCATAATCATGGAATGTGTAAAGATGAAAAGAATCAGGTTTTGATACCCCATCAATCATGGTAATTCATTTCTAAAAATGTGTTAACCTTGGAGAGTAGGACTACTCAGAGCCATGAATAACATTGTTTATCATTACAGCTTACACCTCATGCTCAAAAAGATAACAGAACAAAACTATTCGATTTAAAATTGCACCAATTAAAGTCAAAATGGAAATGAACTTAATATTGTGTCCAGGAAATTGTGTGGGTGATATTACTTAAGGAACACAGATATTTCAAGTTTATTTTATCGTTAGCAAAATCATGTGCATAGGAACAAAGAAAATGTGTTCTTTCCCCTAACCCTTCTGTGCTGCACTGATGATGGAGACATCACTTAGATGAATTAAAAAAAAAAATAGGGGAAAAAATCTTGTTGGATACACTCTGTCTGCTTTAAAACTGTTACAATGATTTTCAGATTTTTGCCCTATGAAGAGAAAAGGCCATTTTGTGCTTCAATAAGAGTGTGGCTTATATTTCCAATACTGACGACAGTTTCTAATTCTAAATTCAGAAAAGCAGTTCAAGACATTTCCAGGGACCACTGCTTCAAGGGGAGCTAGGAACTAACTGTAAATTTAAATTTTCCTTGATTACTCCCCTGCAAGCATAGAATTTAATAATTTATTCCATTTTGTTAAAACAATGCCTCTTTCATCTTATTTAGAATTATTTAAAGGATGTTTCCTGTTTAAAACCATGGGAACCTTGTACCTAAATATGTGTTAGCTTAACTACGTTGGTCTGCTATTGCCATCTACTGGCTTCCTTGTATGCTGCACATAAAACACACAAAAGGGATGTTTTCCTAAAAGGCAGATCAAAAATATTTCCCTACAACAGAATAGTCAAAACTTAATTCAGGGAAAATGGGGAGATTCGCTCCCTAACATGAGCTGAAACAATTTCAGCGGTGTGGAAACCCTGCTGTGAGAAACCCAACTGTGTACAATGACCCCAGGACAACACAGACAATATATATGAAGGGATAGCTGAGACACGGGTTCATCTTTAAGGCAAGCAAAACTTACAGACTAAGCTTGGCTTCTCTTCCACACCACTCAAGAAATCCCATGGCTAAAAATTCCATTTGGTACTTGTAATTTTATTTTAAAATGGGCAGAATGCAGGGCAATGACCCAACCAGTGCCTTTCCATTGCTGGGGTCACCAACCCAGGACCCTGTAAGCAGAAGAGAGCTGCAGCAACTTTCTGAGCAGCTTTTCTCCTTTGCTTTTCTACTTGACTCCTCTGCATTTCCAGCTGGAGTTTATTCCCATTGCCAAGACAGAGACCTCGTACAACCTTAACAGCACATTAACGTTAGTCTTTTCCTCTGTCTTAACAATGGCAAAAGTACAAGCACGAAAATGATGACATACAGGCAAAGCTTTAACACTTCAGACAAGGACATATATTAAACAATGCTCAGTTCATACAAGGAATTACAGCACACCTTTGGATTGCAAAACATTCTTAAAAAGTTATTTGGGCTCTTAGTTATTTGGGCTCTAGTCACTGTCAGAGAAGCCCAGAGAGTACAGCCACAGAGTATTGTTTTGTGGCCAAACAAAAAAAAACCAGAATTGACATACTTGGACAACCAAAAGAAAAAAATCTACCCCCAGATTTTATAAAGACTAGTTAATAGAAGTCTGGATTTATGTTTTTACTGCAGTACTTTTTACAAACACTGTCACAGAACTAAAAAATACTGCTCCTATTGAAAAGCAGTATGAGAAACATGATCCTGCAAATATTTTGGCACATGCTTAACAGCAATGTGGCCACTCTGACACAGACGGAGGGGCACTAGCCCAGCCCCTGTCTCCCACAGAGACTGGTAGTCAACGCCTGTGACAAGAGTTTAAGAACAGGGCAAGTAAAGTGATATTTCCCCTACATACTCTCTCATCAGCAAGCAGTGTTTTTTAGGGACTTGCTAATTCTCTTGCTGTTTTAAAAGCTAACTCTCCAATTAAAATTTTGCTGGCAAAGCTATGTTGGTTCAGGGGAATTTTTTCCCAACTGACATAGTTATGCTGGCAGAACTTTTAATGATGTATTATTGTATCAACAGAAAATTCTCTTTGCTTCTATAGTTAATTTTGTTTGAGAAATCATTCTACCACATCAGCAAAAGAACTACTTTGCTAGGCATGCACATGTTCATTAGGGTAGTTTGTCCAAACTGACAAATCCTTTCAAATGTGGACAAACTTAAAGTCTGGACACATGCACGAGAAGTTGGATGTCTCCGCTTTGAGTGGTTAGAGACAACTTTTACTGAAATTGCTGCATCAATTAGGCAGACGTAAGTCTGAGCCAAAGGAGTCAATGCAATTTGGGCATTGCTGAAGGAAGCAGTAGCCACAGTAGATGTATGCAAAACACATGTGGCTTCAAAGTCCCTCCCAGTCAAGCTGACCACAAACACGTCTTTAGGACCTTAATTTTCATATTAAAGTTTTAATTGGTGCATATGGTAAATACTCCTTGAGATCTTTGAGGTGTGTTACTTCTTACCAACGAAGAAAACAGGCATTTAATATCATATCATACCGATGTGAGGACAAACTAAGAACTAAATACCACATGTTAGCCACCTCTGTATATACACGGAGTTATAATACTCAAAATAGTTATAATATTTACCTTCCATACTATTAAGTAAGCTATAGAAATATATGCACATATTAACACATTTTCACAAACACAGACACAGATGTGTTATATAATATATAGAAGGCAACTCTATATATTATATACACAAGCACTCTCTCAAATAGTATCTAAACATACAGGCAGGCACAAACTTCCAGTAGTTTTATAGAAAATATAGTTAGTTCATATCTTTAGTGTCAAACAATATGTTACAGCATCTGTACATACTTCGAAAGTTCTAAATCTAGAGCAGTCTTTGTTAATAGGATTTACTTTTATCATATTTGAGATTTCACAGTTAAAGGAAGATTCCCAAACATAAAACCCTGGTGACATGCATGTCAAATGCATATTAAGTAGACTGTCAAATGCAGAAACAACATTTAAAGGCATTGTTGTTTTGCTTTTGGCTTTCTTTTACATATGAAATTATTTTTGTAGAAAACAAAACTAATTTATTCATAAAATGGAAATTATCTAGCATTCTGAAACATTACCAAAACACTAAAGGGGTCTATACTTCCCCATCTCTTCCCATAATCAACCCCCTTTCTGGACTATGTAAAAATATTCTAAACATTTCTACTTTATAGGCCAAATTGCAGGATCGGTCATGCCAGAGTATGAAGTTTGCCCACAGAGATGAACACTAAAAATAATTTGTTAAAATTCCAAACACTAAAAAAATAAATAAAAGCCATTAAGAATATAATTAAACATACACATTTCTTTCCTGATGTATAATGTTTTGCAGTGGACAGATTCACTACAGTGCCTTTTTTATTAGTCAAGTGTTAAACTACTGCAAACAATTCCTTGGCAAAGCAACTGGGGCAAATAAAAAAAGAGAAGGGCAGGGAAATTAAAAACATAAAGGATGCAAGGGATGGATGAGAACAGAGGCATCATTTCTTGCTTTTATGCTTTGAAGTCATTAGCATGGAGGATCTGAGCAGTAATTCTCATGGACAAGCGTGCTGGCAGTCCATTCAATAGGAACACAGTTTCAGCTAGTCTATAGAGAACATACCTGCAGTTCAGATGAGCAATGGGTATGTAATGTTTTAGTCGTGGCAGAGCTGTTGCAGTATTATTGCTTAAAAATGAAAATAAATAAATGCTGACTATGCTAGCTGATGACCGAGAAAATCTAGGAAAAGCATGAGGAACAGCTTGCTTCCATGTTGAGGACATTCAGAGTAGGAAAGAGTAAAGAAAAAATATGAGAGAGGCACAGCTTGAAATTTTAAGTACTTATACCAAGTAAGTTTGAGAGAGTATCCATTTTGCTGCACAAGAACTTCACACCTGTGAGCCAGATTGCATGTGCTGAGCTGAATTTACTTCATGCTGATTTAACTCAACACTGGAGGGGCTGAGCTGAGAAACATGAAAGTGGAAACAGTACAAGAAAGTGTACATGTGCAGTCACACCACCTGCAATTTATGGAAGCTGGGAATGGACACTGAGTAATCTGATATGGGAATGGTTACGTTTAACATGTCACTTATTTTTAGTGACTATTTGGAGTGTTCACATTACTATGAGTAATAAAGGAAAGCTTACAAACACAAGCAGATGTATCAAAATGTGAAGGATGTGCATGTTATTATTCAATAGCATTAGTATGAATAATATCATCATATGCTGAATATATATTCTGTGTCCATGTATATGTAATAAACATGTTCATCTGTGAGGAAAAAATACAATTGTATGTGATGTATGCTCCACTGAGGATGCCAGTGAAACCTCAGTAAAGCTTGGTCAAAAGTTTGGTCAAGCTTGGTTTCAGAAACTCTGACATATTCAAACCTAGAATGGCTCCACTGGAATTGCAACATGACAGAAGGGAGCAAGAAGTTCCATTAAGTCTTTACCCAATTAAATACTTTAGCTGAAAGGGAAACAGCTTGTGTGTGGCACTACAATAAAATGCTGCTGCTCAGCTAAATCTGAAGTGTCTAGTCTCATATACACTATGAAGGCAGCAGTGAGGCATCATAGCTCTCTTTCATGTCTTCAAAAAGGAGAAGTTTACGCTACTCTACAGATTTCAGTTAAATTTTGAAGCAATTTCCACATTAAAGTGGTGCTGTCCTTCTGCTACCATCTCTGTGTGTCTCAACCCACATGATGAATCTGCTGCCAGGGAAAATGTCACGATCCCACAGTACAAGTTGTTGAATTTACATTGGAGTTAGGTCCACTGATGTTCTGGTAAAATGTGGAACTGTGTACTGTGTGTACAGTTATATCTCTTAGGGCTGTTCAATAACAATGTGACTCACAAGGACAGTTAAAGGAGAAGTTGTGCAGAATACCAGTCTAACTGCACTTAATTAAATGCTAGAATTATCTAAAGATTAACCCCCTCTGGATTCTTTTCAGTGTCCTAAACACATACTCTCTGGTGGGCAAATAATTCTGTTTTTACTGTGTATTTCAGATGCTTACTGCTATGACAGAAACTCCAGCTGCTGTGCTGTTCGGCTTAGGGCCTGTGTTGAAATGCTTCTTTATCTTCCCAGCTACTGAGAGCTGATGTTCATTTTCTGGAAGGCCATCATCCTGCAGAGAAATAAAGCAAAACAAAACTTCAGAAAGAAAAGACAAAAAAAAAAAAGAAGGAATTGTGAGGTGATTCTGATAGTGCCCATCAATTCCGAAAAGTTTAAAAATGTTTGTTTTAAAATATGGGTCAATCCTTGTCTCCATCAATATATTTAAGGTACTTACAAGATGAACATATCCTGGCACCAAGCAGTCTCTCTCTTCTTCTTCACCCAACATTTTCTTCTCAAATTTTAAGTAATGTTAATTATTAATAGTTGTTAAACATTTCATTTTTCTTTCTACCATGTCTTTGCTACCATTGCCCGGTTATTTTTAGGTCCATTAATATTTCAAAGCCTGATAAACTCATACATGTTTAAGATTCTGTTTACTCATCACATAAATTTAATGAAAATTACTTCAAAAGTAAAAAGCATCCAAGATATTACAAAAACAAGAGGCCCTGTTTTGGCAGGATGCAGGAAAGGATCTCCAAAAATCCTATAAGGTTTTGTCAGGGACTGTGGGGTTGGGTGAAAGCTGCAGCCACAGCTCAGTGAAGAAACCCAGGTAAGATGGAAGATGGGACCCTTGGGATGAGTGAGCGTGAGACCTCACCAACACCAGGATGCACCATTGCACATGTCTGCAGGCCAGGTCAGGTGCCAGCTCATGGTTTGTGATGACATTCCCCACAGATCATGATTTTACTATATTAAAACCATTCTTAATCAAAACCACTTTCACAAATCAAGTCTCCAAATGACTGATAACAAGGGACTGCAGTTTCTTTCCCCAGTCCCAAGGCACGCAAGCTTGGGTTGCTGTGGAGAAAGGTACATGAATGCAGACAAAGGTACAGAGTGCCTAGGAGAGCAGAGAAGGGCTGGAGTCAGCTGTGAGTGGCCTCTTCTTCCATGCCAAAATGTTCTCAACTTGACCTAACCTGAGGAACAGGTAGGCACACAAGTGCATGGCCAAGCAGAGGCAGACATGTTTTGCTGTGGTAACCACCAAGCAGGTCAGCTGTACCCACACTTCAGCCCAGATGCCATGCAGCTGGGCTGGGACATGCCTTCTTCCAGCTGAGAGATCCCACTTTGCAGAGCAAACCTGGATATCTGCACCTAGGCACACCAGCATCCTCCATGGTGAGGAGAAACCCCAGCAGAAAGTTTGAAGTTTTGTGCAAGTCTGCAGATTGAATTCAAGCCCAAGAAAAGAGGAGGTGTTTTAGAAATTGTAGAAAACATACTTATGCCCAAAAAAATGTGCAAAAAACCACTGCTCAGTGAGACTTCCCTGCTAGTAGAATATGTAGGATTTCAGGCAGCAATATGGAGAATAGGCAGCATAGGGAACAAAATGTAGAATAGGCAAAATATGTTGGTCACTGGCCACATGCCATGGTCATCCCAGGCTGGTACTGCATGGCGTGTGTAGTTATCAACAGCTGAAAAAAAATTTAAACTCCGCTTAAGCAAAATCCTAACAGAATAGTGAGAGATGACAGACACTTTTTTTCTGACTTTTCAGACATTATGAGTGCATTTAAAGAGTTAGCAGAGCTGCAGCAGTAAATCATGAGTTCAGTGAGCATATGGGAATCTTAAGGAGGTTGGTAAGGTTTATTATTTATTTAGCTTGGGGAGTTTGTGTTTAGAGATCCCTTACTCACCCCTTAACAAAATGTCTCAGCTGGCAAAATATGGTCAAGTGCACACAGCTGCAAAGCACAAAACAAAACAATACAACCCAGTAGCTGATTATTGTCTAGCACTGGGGAGTCTTGCCTTGGTGGTATATGATCCCTAAAAATAACCTGCTTTCCCTGACCTTGTGTTTCCCAGAAGAAAGCTAGTCTGTAAAGTGAACTCCTCTTCACTAGAGGAGGGAAACAAAATAAAATCATTCTCTTGACTTTCTTGACATGAAAGCCTGCCAGGCATTCATGTCGTCTTGTCAAATGACTAAATTACAGAGAAGACGATAGTTACCAAGACTGTGGTTGTATTTTATTGGTGAAGTACCATACCCACAGTTCCAGTGGCAACATGCTACAGACACATAGTTTGGGCTCCAGCTTTTAGATTAAATATCTTTCAGCTCAACTTAAGATGCAACATAAGGATATGTTAGAATTCCTCTATTGTTACTAAGTTTTTATTACTATTGTTTGTGCAACCTGATGTTTAGCAGTTATCTTTTCTCCAAAGATGCTTTATAAACAATTCAATATATATTAAACTGGCTCCTGGAATCACTTTAGTTAACAATAAAATAGATAGCTACAGAGGGTGAGAGATGACAGGTGTTTAAGTAAATACAAAACAAGCTGCTGTGCAGTTTTAAAAGGCAAGAAGTGAAAAAAATCCCCCACCAAACATCAAATTGATCAAATCAGCAGGTTAAGTTGTAGAATTGGAGAACAGGGAAAATTCTGCTGACAAGAATTTCATCAGGTTGTTGGAATGGGAAGGGTGTCAAACTCTGAAGAGGTTAACTGTTCCTTCCCCTATTTCAAGTCTTTGCTTTTTGCATGTGTTAGTATAACAGAATTTAATCTCAGCTTTAGCAGTAATCATAAAATCTCTGAAAGATGATTAGTGATTTTTGGTGCTTAATCAGGGAACTTTAAAGAGTAATGAGCTTCAGAAAATGTTGACTGCTGATGCTCTACATGCAGAGCTCTCGTGTGCATATCTCAGAAGCTGAGCAGTCAAAAGCCATCAAGAATTTTAAAACTCTGGTACAGAACTGGAGTTTTCACATGGATAATATAAAATGCTTGGAATGTTAAAATACTTTCATGTTTTGGTTTTGGGGTTTTTTTGGTAGGAGTTTTTTTTTTTGTGGGGTTTTTGTTTTGTGGTTTTTTTTTTAATGTGTGTTTGTTTTTTGTTTTTTGTTTTTTTTTTTTAATCAGCCTCTACAAAATTCCTTTCAAGATCTATTTGTAAGAATTCAAAATTATAAAACATTAAAATGAGGCAGAAAATCTTGGAGTAATTCCACTAATTGATAAAAACTGGTTTCATATTTGCATTGTTCTCTGTGGCAAGAGACATTGCCACTCAAAGAAAAAAGAAGTGTTAAAAAGATGTAATGAAGTTCAGGATTCCTAGACTCTTACTGCCCTGAAGCACTTACACCCATTTCACAAGATGGTCATAAGGGCTTTACTTTCCAGGTCTAAAAGCATCAGATGAATAGATCATTATACAAGTAACAGCAGGAAATTAGAGGAAATAGAAATGCTGGAAAAGCTTTTGGACACTGTTACCTTTAAGGATTACAAGGAAATTTTTCTTTGTGCAGTGTCTTAGGGTGTAACCAAAAGAAATGCAGCTGCCAAATAAGGAATGTCTTTTAAAATTAACTTTCTTACAAATGTTCAACTTATTGCTACCTGTTGCTTGGTTATTAATTTCTTCTGCACCCAAATTTCCAATGCAAACATAGTGAAGGAAAAATGTAAAAGCTCCAGTTACCCTAATTCTTTTTATGCTGGTGTGTGCCTTCTTCTTCCTCCAGGAACAACACACATTTTATATTGATTAATTTAACAGAGAAGGATTTACAGCATGCAAGTCATCCCTGTCAGCAAACACTGCTCAATGATGTATTAGGAAACATTTACTACTTTTACAACAACAACATAAAAAAATAGTAACTTTGTGCTGCAACTTGTTTCAGGTTATCAATAACATCAAAGTCTGAAATGCCAGACCTCAAGCTTCCCACCTCTTTTATAATTCTTCGGCTTTGCAAAAAGTTTGAGCAGGTAGTGTAGAGAGCTGGGGTCCCTGTAGGGGAGGTATAAATTTATGGATTTGTTTCCAGGTCTAAGTGTACTGCATAGGAGAGATGACTCCAAATAAACTAAATGGAGGGGGCAAAGAACTGCTGCTGAATTGCATTTAGAATTCAAGATCAAGATCTGTGGCAGTGGCATATAGCCAACATCTTTTCAGGTTTTGGTTTTTTTTGTATTGAAAACAGCTGGGATATTATTGACATTGAAACTGCTTTACTGGTCTGACTCTGACCATTACAAGATTTCCAGTTTCCAAGAGGATTCCAGCTATTTTTATAGCAAAAACTGAAACTGAAATGAGGGTTTGCTCCTACTGAAACTGTCAAAGCACATTCCAGGAATCTCAGCAATTTACCAAGTAATCACATAGTAAGCAGCTATAAAGTAGAATGGTTATTTACAATCTACAAAATGGTTTTATACAGTGTGAGCAGTTACAACACTTCCATCAAAGGTTTGATCAAAGGGAGAAAACATTTCTTAAAATTGCTGCAGAAAACACATGCCTGCTTTTCAAGCCAGCTGTTCTATCTAGTATTTTAGCTGCAGATTTAACATTCTATGAATAGGTTCAAAACTGAAATAAGGGAAGTGTTGTGGTGAACTCTATCCCAGCTGAAACCAAGAGAGAAAGGGAAAGTCAAGTCCAGCATTTGATACCATGGAAAAGTAAGCAAGTTACCCATGAAAATGGAGTGTAGGTGAAAATTCCATGTGCCATTTCTTCTATGAAAGACAGTATGCACCTAATTGCTCAGGTAACTACAACACATAGATTGCAGAGCTTTCAGTAAACAGGGATAAGTGTTATTAATTCCCTGTCCTGAAGCTGGGAAAACGACGTCCAGGGTGTGACAGACTTGCAGCTGATCAAGTGAGTGATGGCATGGGGATGTGTAGTTGGATCTGACACCAGAGTACATTCTGCCTCTGTGCACCAGCAGGCTGTGCCTGATAGGTTATCTACTGATACTGCCCGGACACACTTCAGAGAAGTGTTCTTTCTCATGGAAGCATTTAAGCACCTGTTTCAACTCAGCCATGTTCTTATTCCTTCCGTTGTGAACTAGGATTGTAGTGCCATCTAGTTAATTTTATGCCCAACATTAAGTGCTTCCATGTGTGATGCCTTGAAATAAGAGCAGTGTTTGGAATGTGTTCAAGCACTTTCCTGAACTGGTCCCAGTGCTGGCCTTTCTCCTTCCAGAAAAAATATCTGGAGGACACATAAGAGAATTCAAAAGCGGTTTTGATCTGCATTAGGAACTATCTTTAGTGTAATGATGAACTGATTTGTCTCAGTTACTAAAAGCAGCAGAAAAGAAGAAATTACAGAATTTTCATGGAATATTTGTTTCAATTACTTATATACAGAACTGCTACAGGTTTTTGATTGCAGAGAAGTATTACCAGCATAAAACTACAAGGGCAGCAGAGCTAGACCAAAGATTAATTAATCACTGTGTGTTGTTTCTAGCAGTGCATCTGTCATTCTTTAAGAATTTGTACAGTTAACAAAGACAAGAAGATTCTGAACTTAACCTGGTACATCCTCTAGTTCCTGCCAACCAAGTACTTAAGAACTTTGTAAGCCAAGAGTTATATCCAGACCACTATATTTAATAAGCACAAAAGGGATCATCCTCAAATAATGTATTAAATTCTCTTTTGCATCCATTTATTCTTGTCCTCTACACCACCTTCTGGCAAAGGGTTCCACATGTTAATTTATTGCACAGAAACCCAGGAATTTGCTAAGGTGCTTCAGTAACCATAGCTCAAGTTTTGTTAGCAGAACTCTTGAGTGCTAAAAGTCTTCAGTTCCCAGCCCCTCTCCCCTGCCATTCCCACCAGTGCTGGCTTCCAAGAGGGCATAGCAAGGTCTTGACAGATAAGAGCTCAAAGACCCAACTTGCAAGAAGCATCTACAAGTCTGAAAATACTTACATTAACCCATGGATGCTCAAGAACTTGCAAGGCTGAGAATCGCAGATCTACATCTACTTGAAGCATCATTGTGATAAGTTCCTGAGAAATTGAATACTGGGTCAAATCTAAAGAACACTTTTAAAGAACAAATCAACATTTAATTCACTCTTTAACTGATTTTGTAAGAGTACTCAGAGAGATAATGAACTACAAACTGCAGAGATATACTAAGAATATTCAAGAAATAGAACAACTATGAACTGCTGAACTCTCAGTTGAACTTTTAAATCGATATCTAACAGTACCTTGAAAAGCTAGAAGACAGTTCTGAGTTACAGTTCTGAAGCCACTGTTTAAGACAAAAGCATTTAATACATAATATGCAAAACAGATGGTCCCATGAAATTAGGTTGGCTTCCCACTCAGAAAAAGCCAATTCCTCTGTAGGAAAAAAAGCCAGCAAATAGTTTCACTTTAAACTCTTGTATAAATGACATAGAAGATATTAAAAAAACCCCAACGTTTAAACCCATTATTTTTCATCCTCTGATTTCCTCTGCAATTACCTAGATTTCAACTAGCATGTAAATAAACATATATCTAATTCCACCACTAAATGCACTGCATGGAAAACAGGATTGTAATGTGATAGCAAATAAAGGTCCAAAGCAAATAAAGACCAAATCTAGTAGTTCTTAGTGACAAGGATAAGTTAAATGGATAGACTAATGCTTTAAAATAGAAATTTTTGATTGAACTATTTGGAAGGAGTTTCACAGGAAAACACCACTGGCAAAGGACTTGCAGGGTTCCCACTAATGATGCTATGAAATAAACCCTGCTACAATACAACGGTTTGGTTTAGAGGACTGCCAAATCTGACTGTACTTCATTCATTAACCTCAATAGTTAACAGGCTAAAATGCTAGTCCTCATCACCCTCCACAAACCCGTAAAAGCAGGATATAACTCTCCAAAGAATGTAGTCTCAGAGATACTCTCATTACCTGCATCCACCTTCAAATTTCTTTTTTTTTTTTGTTGTTGTGATTAATTAAACACTCGCACTGAAGGAAACAGGAAGACAGTTTTTCATGGATTTGTCTTACAGACTAGAGAAGTAAACTGGCAGTAAGTAAGCACTAATCTAACTACTACCATATGACTTTTTTTTTTACATGCACATATGAATTATGTCTCTGTCCACATATATTTACATATATGACTATAGTGAATGCCAGATTTCTAGAAAATCAGTGAGTTAAACTGTTGCTGTAGTGCACTGATGAGAGTTAAAAATCTTGATCTGCTCTGCAAGTATAATGAACTCTGTATCTGTAAATAATTATATATGCCTTAGCACACCAAAGGCTGCAGGTCAAGAGCTGTGACCAGAGCAAGTCTGTATTTCACACCACACTGCAACAATAAGGCAATTGGAGGCCTGGTTCTTTGACAGAAAGAAACAACAGACATAACATCTAATGGGGTTAATAAGGGAAATCAGCCTCCCCCTAATATTATTGCATAATGTTCAAAGGCTCCAGGTTGGTTCCTGACCCCCCTCATAAGTACATACAAAGCACAGTCCAAGGGAGCTTTCAAGCTAAAAAGTGTAGGTCAAGCAAAATTACTTTGATTTTTTCTTAGTCAATAAGAGCTGCTGGTGTCTCTATTGTGTGCGACATCATATAGAGAGATATGATGTCCATTTCAGAATGGGGTCCACTTCAGAACCATCTGGAGTCTAATAAACAGTAACCAAACAAAACATACTTGGTGACCCAGAGGAATTTATAGGTGTAGCAGGAGATCTATGAGACATCAACTACCACACTGCGAAAGAAAAACATGCATTAAGTAGTCCCAGTGGAAATAATATTGTAGAAGTATCATCAAATATAAAACTCACCTTTGCGGAGTCAGAAACATTGTCCCAATACGGAGATGGAAAATCCATCTGTCCCATCAAAATCTGATCAAAAAGTACTTCTTGGTCATCTCCACTTCTGTCAAATAAAAACGAAAGGAAGCCAACAACAAAATGCAAAAATAAATTAGTTTCAGATGTGGTTTCAGTAGGCTTCTTGAAATTGCTTTTAATTGCTGATCCCTTAGTATGCTTTTGGAAGCTGTTGATTTCCCCCAAACATGCAGCCACGAGTGTGAAAGGTGAGATCACAAAACACAGTGCATTTGGTACAACTTTTCTGAAGTAACCTGCATGTCTTAAGGATTGTCCACAACTTTGCAACTGCTTTGAGGGGATAAAATATCTGACATGCCCTTATTAAGCAACTTACATTTTGATTACCTTTTACCAACCACAAAATATATTGCATTTGGTTCATGAAAGAAGATGGTTACTTCACTGTGTATTTAAAACATCAGGCAAAGGCACACAGAACCTGTAGTGAAGGCTCTTGTTTTGTAATGCAATGAAGTTTAAACTAAAATAAACAAACATGAGAGAGATTTTACAGTAAAATCACAGACATTTATGGGGCTTGTGTAGAACACTATGCAGAGCACAGAAAAATACATTAAATCCTACAAGCAGAGAACTTCTACCAGTGGGAATCTCTGTGCTTAATGCAAAAGGAGCACAGGGACCTATTCACATAACAAGGATGGTTGAATAGATCAGTCCATACCCACGGAATGGAGGAAAACCACAGAGCAGGATGTAAGTAATCACACCCGCTGCCCAGATGTCCACCTTCAAGCCATATCTAGAAGTGTGAGAGACATGGTTAGAGACATCCGACTCCTATAGACTACAGTGCAAGAACTGAGGAAACATGCTCAGAATTGTCAAAAATTTCCTATAAATTCTCATCTGAACTTTGTCTATCTACCAATCCTAATTCTGCTTTCAAGTATTTTTTACATTTACATCTTAAAATTACATTAGATCAGAATGTGTGAGTGCAGAGAGGACATTGGACTGAATTCTTGAGTTAGACAGTCATGCCTACCAACATAAAGTCTGCAAAGGTGACACGGGCTGCTCAAGCCAGCAAGCATTTACTCTGTAAACAAATCAGAAGAGGAGACTGTGTGACAATGAAATAGAATTAAGCGAAAGGTAGTTAGCAGCCTCTGAGGACAGAATCACTTTCCTTGTATCTACAAAAGGCTAGTTAGTAACCCAGAGTTAAGCTGCAAAGCTTGAGGCCAACAACTGGCAGAGGCTGACTGATATAACTCCAAAGTTGGCCCTGCTCTGAGCTGGTTTGGATAAGACAGCCTCCAGAGGTCACTTCCAACTGAATTGTTGTATGAGCCATGTTTCTGCATCATAGCCAACCCTCCTGTCTGGCATAATGGCAAGAATGTGCTCCACTGTGTACACATCAATGTATCACCACTATAAATGATTTACCCAGTTTCAGCGATGATTTCTGGAGCTACATATGTTGGGGTCCCACAGACAGTATATAGAGGTCCATCCACAATTGTTGCTAGGCCAAAGTCTCCTAACTTCAGGGACTTGCTTCCATCTTGGTGTTCATAAACCTGCATCAGGAGGAAGAGTCAAAGGTTTACCACAATACCATCAAGATAACTGCTATATCATTCCTTCTTATTTATAGTATTTTTTCTCCTCCTTACCTTTAACATATTTCTCTGCATGCTTTGAAAATTCACAGACGATTGGGGCAACTTCTCTTGAACACAGTCAGGATGTTTGGGAAAGACTTATCTTGCTACCTGTCCAACGAAGGACATACCACTTGCTAGATGCTAAAGCCCAGAAGCAAATACGTGACCTTCCAACAGTGATTTTCCTAGGTTAGCTCCCCACTGAGGCCAATTCACAGCGAAGGGGCTTTGGATTTAATCATGTTACTTGCAGAGAGCTTAAAGGTTTGCACAGGAACTTCAACTGCTTAGGTAATACAAAAGTGACTGCACTAACAGTTCCAGATACTTCTCTGTGTGCTGAAGCCACAAGAAACAAACCTGACTGGACTATTTCACCTAGAAATACTGTCCTCTCCTTGGATGATTTTTGCACAGTAATGAGTGTCTTACTGGCATTGTACCACCATGATCAACGGGACATAGGCAGTTAGGGCTACTAATGGGTATACATGAAAATCCTGTTTTAAAACATGACCTTCACAGCAGCAGCATAATCTTTCACAGGGTTTTACAGTGCAGCAGGAGATTAAGATATAGTCACATGAAAACATGTCTAGAAACACCAGTAAAAAACACATAATTTTAAAAGCTGGCTCAGAGCTAAAGCACAGCCCTAAACCTGCAAACACATAACTTTAAAAAAAACTAAATTAAAAATACAAAAATGTATTTAAACTATACACTAGACTGTCTAGTCTAGTCTAGCCTATCTTGAATCCAGCTGCTTGTTTGAGTTCTTGCTTCCCATTTTGAAATGTTTTCTATGACAGTACCTTAAAAAAATGGAAACAGTCTACAAGAGGCCTTCTTATAGTATATATGCATCACTTTATTATTTTGCAACCCAAACCAAAGCTCTGTGTAGTTTGGCTCACCAATAGTGATATCCTGAAAACAATTAACAGCAAAACTGTGAAAAATAGAAGATATACTTCCCAATCAAAACCAAAATAATCCTAAATATATATCTTTACCAACTACTTCTACATCCAAAGTCACATTTATCTACATCTGTCTGAAGAAGAAAATCCTAGATTTTTTTCTTATTAAAATAAAATAAATTTTACAAGGGACCCTTGAAGCGTTCACTCGGTGCAAAAATAAATTCTTGAAGTCCCTCACCACTGTTTGCTACCGATCTGCTATAGTTCATAATAATTAGTTATATTACACAGCCCCCAGCCTCCAGTTTATTTTTGTCAATGTTAGTCATATCTAGAGAGAAACCACCTCTCCTTCCTGAATCCCTGCTTACCAGGTGATACAGCCACAAGCAGACATTCAGAATACACAAAATCCTTCTCCTCTCCTTATATTATTTTTAAGAATTCAACTCGATCTTTAAGAGGACTAGGAATTTAAAATGGATTCACATTTCTCTTCTACTGAGACAGAAAAAAGATATGTTTATAGAAAAGCACTGGGAAAAAAAAAGCAATTATGGTTTTATTAAAAACACAGATTGTTAAATACATCTGGTTCCTGAAACTAAAGAAAGTGCTCTCTGAAATGGCAGTAATAAATCTAATTTCAACAACAGCTTTAATTAAAGTCTAGAGACTAGGGCTTTAAATATTCACTTGTTGAAAAATGTAAAGTGTACACTTAGAGCTGAATCTGGCCTAATTAGTATTTCATGTTCTATTTCATGCAGTTATCTTTTACAAAGCCCTCTCTGAATTATGCTAATCTAGGGAATATTTCCAAGTTCCTTCAACAGACCACACCTTGTGTCACTCATATATAGTAGACATTAATTACAGAAGAGGTTTGTTTGGCAATATTTACCAATGCAGAAGTTTAGTACAGTGTATTTTCTAGTATTCTGCTTCATCTGTTTCTAGGAATTACTTTGCTCGCAAAACTATTTCAGTTGACTTGTAAAACTGAAGAAAGTAACTTTTCCTCATGCTGTTATAACTCCATATAAAAAAGAGCCCAAGTGAATCTGTGGTATGTTACTTGCCAGTCAAGGAATGGCAAAGATAATTTAACACTCATGTTATTCAAAATAAACGCTATATACGTTCCTGCATTTAAATACTGAATTAAATACTGCAATTGAAGAAATGAAGATTAGTGCAAATTGCCCACTATGTAGTGCTTTCACTGTTTTAACTAAGCAATAAAACTGTGTAATTGTACTACACTAATTGAATGCAGTCACACATAATTGTACGCCACCATATGTATCCTATTACTATAAAGACTGTCAGTATTTTCTAAGCTGCTCTTGTGATCAGTGCAGATGGCAACAGTCAGAGAAGTTGTTCTCTAGGGTTTATTATATGGCTATAAAGACATCCCATGACTAGACAAAATAAACGGTCTAAATAGCAACAATTATGAAAAATGTTCCAATTAAAACATGGAAGACTCACTAGACAATAAAAAAAAACCCTGAAAAGCTAAAACATCACAGGTATTCAGCATACCCTAAACTATTGGACAGTTGACTGTTAGGTGGACTTTACATGCCTGGGCGATAATATGGAATATTTAAGCAGTTAAAATATAATGGGTGCTACATATAAGGCAGGTTCACACACACAAAGATTTATTAGCAGGATCTAGAGCTGATTGCACGTATCAGCTCTAAGCAGTAAAGTTACTTTTGGGATGATGGAAAACCAAAGGAGAGAAAGGAGGTGGTGAAAGGGAAGATTCTACTAGGGACTGGTAAGAGATGAAATAAAGCAGCTCCAGATGAACATCCACTTCTGGGCTCCCTCTCCAAAGCAGCATGTTCCCCTTCACTCCCCATGTTTTCCTGTAGTAACTCCATAGCCTTGCTCATCACCCCTGTTGTTTTTTCCTGCTAATGGGGCTGTTAGCCTCGGGACATGTATTGACCAGGGCAGACGCTGCCCTCAACACCGTTTAGTTGCTCTGCTTTGGGCAGGGCTCTAATAGGTTGCCCTAAACCTAAAGTTACAATCCATGGATAGGAAAAGGGTGGGTGAGAGAGGGCTGATTCTCTCACTAGTGGCCAGGAGAACTTGCTATAAAAACACTAGCAGGGATAGTGACAGTGACAGTAACGGAGTGAAAGCCACAGCACAGGAGCAACAAGGGAAAAATACCACTATGACCACTTAGGTGAAGAGTTAAAAGGCTCCAAGGAAAAGGACAGGCTACAAAAGGCAAGTAGAAGGTATTTAGCAAAAGAAGCACTAAGATCCATGTGGCATTTTTCAAATGTTTTAAAAATGCCGTGAAAATAATCCTGGTTGCAATCTTGTGACAACCACACATCCCATTTGAAAGCTGGGCTGAAGGCAGAAAGGTTCAGAGACACTGAAGCTGCAGCCAGCCAATGTCAGAAATGGGGTCAGAGCTCAGGTAAGGCTGGTTCCAAAGTGCTCTCCTAAATCAGTGTTCCTTTTTCTCAAGGACTTGAGAAACCTTAGAGAATTAATATAATTTGTGAATCAAATGCTGGGTTTTGAAAATTAGGATTCTGCAAGAGGTTAAATGCTGCATCCTCACTGCTCAGTCTCAAAATCAATGCACAACACTGGAAAAGTCACTCAGAAACAATTCAGCTACAATGTGAACAATGTGATCATTGCTGGTAGTGAATAATTACCAGAAAAACTAAGCAAGCAAATCTAACCCCTTCCCAGCTGTGCTCACCTCCTGCCCACCTTTCTCTTTCCCCAAAAAGTTTAACTCTGACAACCATAGACTTTAGGCATTTACAGACAAGTCAAGACAGCAGCAGGGCAAGCCTTGTCCTAGACCAAGATGTCCCTGCACACTCCAGGAACAGCATTAATGAATCCTGGCATGTGATTGCTACAACATCTGCACGCGGCCACCTATCAACATCAGTACCAGAACTGCAAATAAAGCACCAGGGCCAAGAAAGGTGTATCAGTCATTAGCTTCTAGTGAAACTTCTACCCAGTGTGTTTTCAACAGTTTCTGGAAATGAGGGCAGGTTACTTCCTCACCCAGAGCTGCAAAAGCACCTACCACTAGAGGAACTTTAACTGCAAAAAACCCACTCCCTGGAAGTTCAGTAAGATCTACTGGAGTCAACTTTCCCATAAAACTCTTCAGTCTCAAGCAGCACTAAGTGCATTAAGTCATGTCCAAGAGCACACAGCTGAGAGAGCTGATATTCTGTGATTTTACAAACATTGTTTTCTGGTTGCAGAATACATGGAGAATTGGGACATCTTGATACCAGAACATGTCAGCAAATTTGGAAAAACTCAGAACAATGAAATAATGAGAAGTTAATTTCTCAGGAGAAATTGCTGGAGAATACAATTGCTGCATTCAAATGTGCAAAATTCTAAGAATAAAGACTAATTGCCACAGTATGTTTTTCATTGTCTTCAGTGGATAAGGCTCATACAGATTTAGTCAGAAAAAGGAGTATTTAGACAGTCTATTAGGGAAAGTAGCTTAATAAAAAGTGCTATAGTATTATTTGGGAGATGCAGTAGGGGAAGGAAGGACACTGAAGTCTCTTCGTGGTTCTGCTCTGAAGTACGACATGATTAGGGCACAACATTTACATGCACCATACTTGTAAAACTAAAGTGTTGTTAATTATTTAGACAGTGACAGAAGCACAGAATAGTCTGCAGAAGACAGAATAGTTATATTTATGAGAATCTTGAAATTATCCTGCAGTTTACTAGAAGTTCACCTCTAGTGATCCCAGGAATAGCTCTGCTTCTGTGTCCCATGGAACAGCCTAGACATACCACCGTATGTTACTGTACTTTCTGTGATAGCTGTTATTCTTACGAGAGCTTTACAATGCAAAGGTTAAAATTAAGACACCAATGACTTAAAAGACTGAAATAAACTTGGCAGGCATGTGGAAGGAGGAAGTGCAGACCTTCTCCCACACACTCTAAGTTGTCAACAATACTGAAAGCTGAATCTTCACTTACCAGTAGATTCTCCGGCTTGATATCCCTGTGGACAATGTTCAGGCTGTGGAGATATTTGATGGCACTGGCCAGATTGTAAAGCATCCCACTGGCATCCCGCTCTGTGTATTTGTTGGTGGAAGTAATAGCATCAAAAAGATCTCCTCCCTGGAGCAAAATTACCAGGGAATATGAGAAATACTGTTCGTGAAATGACCAAAAGTCTTAGGGAAGATCAAGGAACATTTTTAGAGGAGGAGGAGGAGGAGGAGGAGGAGGAAGAGGGGAAGAGAGTAGCACAGTTTCATTGCAGCTATAAACCACGGGTATTGTGATGACATCCCCCATAATAGCAGGTGAACAGATCAATAATTCAGAACCATTTGTCATGGCTGAGTTGGTCAGCAAACCATTCCCACCTGCTGCTGTTTTTGTAACATGTCCAGCACTTGCCAACCTGTGTGTTCAGAGCTTGTTACAAATTTCTGGCAAGACTACATACTTGCCTGTCATGATGCCATGTACCAACCCTTGCCACTCTTTATTATAATCACAAACAGACTGACATTAAATTTTTGCCCAATGCCCGACTAAACCCCAGAAAGATGAAGGAACTCTGAGTAAATCTCAAACTAGCTACCTGACCTCACTGCTGTCATATTTTAAAAGTCTGTTTCCATCTCAAAAGCTTTGAAAACATGGATATTAGAAACCATTTTCTCTACACAAGATGGAGGGTTTTGGTAGTGTGATGCCTCTCGCAGTTGATACTGAAGAACTTTACAGCATGTGTATCAGGCAATCATACTGGAAGACAGGTGGCAGCTTGTGGCATTTCCAGATATTCATGTCTAGTTCAGCTAAAACCTGTTGTCAGTGAAAGAAAAACGAGAAAACGAGAGAAAGAAGGAAATAAAAAAAGAAGAAAAATTAAGTGGAAGTCTTCTGAGTTGAAAGGATCTTCACCAGGGTCTGAGGCAGCTGTGACTGTATTTCCAGAAGTGAGCTGGCAAGTGGGGAGAAGAACCATGTAAGTGGTTGGAGAAAGATGAAAAAGCAAGTTTAAAGATGAGATTAAGAAAGAAGCTTGACCGAGTGGAGGAAAAGCCAATAATTTTTTGAAAGATGCTACTCAAAGGTATTGAGCCTTTGGCCAAAATCAAAGTGCACCATATAGAAAACACAATACAACAACAACAACAAAAGCAACAACAACAAGAGGAGGGAAAAGATAACTCTGCAAAAACAATGCAAAATTCCCTGCTGCAGTCAAAACATCAAGAAAAAAATCACAGGGGACTGTGTTTTAAAGAAAAAGTAGCTATTTTCTGACGGCAACAGAGGAGTCCTAGCTTTGCCAACTCTCATAGTTTTATCAATAGCCTCAAGATATTTGCTGGTTTTTTTAAGGCTCAACTTCAGAGTAAACTCTTTTTCCACTAAGAGAAAGGAGGAGGGGAGGGAAAGGAAAAAAAAGACATTTTCCAGAAATCATGGCTACAGAGAAAAGGATAGGAAAAGAACCACCAAAGATTCAAACCTGGTAAAACAGACTAGTCATAAAGAAACAAACAAACTACTACAATTTTTGTAATGGGGAGGTGCCGCTGAAGTATGGCAGGGCAGGTTTATCCCCACTGTAGATGCAAAATCCCAGCTCTTTGGAAACTGCTTACGGCCAACCATTGTCAAATCTGGACCACATCAAACTTCTTGTCCTGGCTGGTGACTGTTTAAGACACATCAAGATACATAGTGTCAAGGAAAAGAAAGAACAAAAGGCCAAGCTAAACCAGATAGAGGATTAGAGAGAAAGAGGCCAAATATTTGGCAAAAGTACAATACCATGTACTTCATGGCATTATCTGATCCCTAAGTATTAGATATCAGCATGTGGCAAAGTATGTGAGATAAATAATCTATCTTCCCTAAACTCCTTCCTGTGAAACCCCTGTACCAGCTGCTTTTTAACACGAGGCAGTGGGTTAGACAGATCTTTGGTCTTATCTAATATGTTCCAGATGCTCAGGAGAAGTGTCAGTAACAACAGCAAAGCATCTGCCTCCAAACAAAGAAAATAGTCCGAGCTGAGATATGAGGAGCAAAAAGAAAAGATGCTGAGCCTTAAAAACAGAAGGAAAAATTTTGGCTTGAAGTCAGAAGAAAAGGAACAAATGTTCATGCACAGGAGAAACAGAAACTGAGAAAAAGATAGTGGCTGCAGAGCAATTTAACAGATGGGCAAGCCAATCTGAAGCAGAATTGTTTTCTCCCTGTAAGCATCTACTGTACTCGGTAAAGTTTCTTACCAGGTATACTGCTAAGAAAAGAGAGCATATAGTTAGTCTGCAGGATTCTCTGGGGTTAAAAGAGAGGTGATATCCTGGAAAGAGTTAACAGAGCTGACAGCTGTATCAGGCAGGATTGTTTTCAGACTTTCCTTTCCCCAAAGAGCACTTTAACCTGCAAGGTTCTGCTAAGCCGATTCACACAGCAGGTCACTATCATTTGTTCAGGCACCAGGGGTGAGTTCAGGATGACATTTCAGTCTTAAATGCCCTGTTCAGGAGTGAAACAGGACCAGCAACATCTGAATGCAGTTTTTATCATCTGTGCACATGAGGAAGTGTACTTGGAACTACAGTAACCAATTATTTATTTATTACCTTGTTATGTAAATGATATGATCTCTCTTTTTCTTCTGCAGAAGTGAAATCATATCCTGAAGCAGTAAAGGAAACTCTGTAATAAATCTTGCTTGTTAAATTGGCCAAACCCCTGTTAGGTTTGAATAACAATTTTGTTTCGCTGTGTAAAAAGGCAATGTGCCAGAAACCAGATCTTTGCTTCCTTTTACAAGCACCACTTGCAATGTGTTTATATTTGTATTTATGAAGTGCTTTTTCTTACACTTTACAAAGCAATGAATGGCCTATCTGCCATGAGGTGAGGGTGGGATTTGCAGCAGTCACTTATGTCAAACATGTTACTGCCAATTAATGCAGGGTGGTATTAACTGAAACCGGGGTCTGCAGCACCAAGCCTTTTCCCCTTGCCTTTTTTCCTGTCTGTGAGTTTGATTTAAAGTCAGGTCTTCAAAAGTCAGTCAATAACAGATGGTTAATCAATTCTAACAGTGCACGCTATGAAATGGTAACAGTCAGCAATTGGTAAAATAGCAATTAAAGTCTTTCCAGAAATACCTTCCTGGTGCCCATAGAGTACAATAAGACTTTTTTTCCCAATTATATTTTAAGGAATATATGTTTGCTTCAAAGAAACAAAGCTGACTTCCCAGAATCAGGATATTTCTTCTAAATTTCTTCTACTATTCTAAGTAAAAGTAAAGACTATTAAAACAGTGTTCTTTAGGATTTGAGAAGTACAGAGATACTTATAAAACCCTTCCATAACATAACTAAAAGAAAAAATATCTTAGTATGTGCAGCAATCCTGAAGAGTAAAGAAGAAAGAGAACAAGAACACAGAGTTTTCCAGAAAGTGAATATAATGCATGAGGTTTTTATATACATCTTTCAGGCTAGTTATTTTCTAAGCGTTTTCAGTCCCCTCCTCTCTCATTTATCTGAGTAGGACTTCAATTAAAAATCCATTGGGCACTACAGTTTACACATTTCTCAATCATGAATAGCACAGCAGGTTGCACCCATAAAACCAGCCATGTGCTTACATCTTGGCAGGTTAGACAAGTCACAGCTTTTACTTCTTAGCACACCTCATGGGGCCAAGTTGAAGGATTTGTCAATGCAGGCTGAAGCCGTGGCTACATTAGATTACAATGCTGTGCAAGAGGATTGAGGTACCTTTGAACAAGCTCTCACAGACACTGAGAAAAACCGACAGTAGCACGGATCTCACAGTGAGCTCACTTATCATAGAACAGAGAAGTAATTAGGATTAAAATAGTGTTAGATGGCTAATGGTATCTGACCTCAAGCTGTGCTATTTCACATTGCATGCCTGAGAGTGAGAGAGGGCTGTGATTGTGAAGGGAATGGGGAAATTATTCTGGGACTGGTTACACAAAGGGATTCATGGTGTGAAAGAGTGCCAGTATTTTTCCTTTTTCTTAGGATTTAACCTCTCCATCAGAGAAAAAATATCAGCTCCTTGCCACCAGCATCTTCCAATGTGCTTCTTCAGAGCTTGGAGGTGGTGGACAGTAGGGTTAGTGGGACCATAAGCTCCTCAGCAGCACTCAAGCCAAATAGGGCATCTGTCAGGCTCAAACCTAAGAGGACAATATTGCTATCTCCTAAGTTGTTTGGCATGGCCTGAAATTCTCACAGATAATAAGACTTTCCCAGTTGCCACAAGAACAGGGAAAATCTGTGGCTATCCACCCATGACCCACATATAGCCGTCCAATTTGAATTGGGAACATGGTTTGTGTCACTGGTGCTGCCCAAGAGCATGGGGGATAATGGCATGAAACAAACAAACAAAAAAATCTCATTCTACTTGCTCATGTATTCCAGACCAGAAATTAAGAAATTCTTTAAGAAACACTTGAATCTGGGATTACCCTATCATCTCAATAAGGTGCCTACATTAAGGGCATCCCCTAACCTCCACCTACAACCAGACCAAAGCAGATTAACAATTCTGCTTGCCAAAAATTGCTTTCTTTCACGGCCTCTGGTGGTGCCTATTTCTAACCATGGATACAGAGGATGCCCACTGAAGAGGACCACACTCTTAATTTGAGTGGAAGTGATCTGGGTGCCAGGGTTCAGAGTGCCTGATTTCTTCAGAAGTGTTGAGCGTGCACAAACAAATACTGCTGCTGCAAAACTTCATTTTCACGTTTGTCCTTAAACACTAAAAACTGTGAATTTCCCAGGCATAGGCATGATCACTGCTCCCAGAGAATGTGCTGACCAGGATACAGAAATGGAGGTGGCTGCTGGAAAGATATCCTTCCCACAGAGTAGTTGAGGAAAGAAGGAGAATTGCAAAACCTACTCGTGAATGTGAAAAATAGGTCTATCCTGTACAAATGGAGGACAACATACCTTCATTGGTGTTCCGTTACACATCTTTCAGTAGGATGCTAGACTACTTTCAGAGACCCCTTCCATTCTAAATTATTCTGTCACCCCATGTCTTTAAGCCTTAGTGGCAATGGGATTTCTCAATATGGTTGGAACAATAAACAGTTTGTCTCCAAAGTACTCACCTTTACAAGTTCCATGACAAGGTATAGCTCAGTTGGCATGTCCATCTCCTCGATCAGAAGTACAATATTGGGATGCTTGACTCGTCTTAAAATAGATACCTCATTCTGGATCATGTGTTCCTGACACAGAAAAAAAAAAAATTAATGACTAGAGGTTAGTGGGAAAAAATTCACAGTGGAAAAAGCAGAGAGATTTGGGACCTGCAAGGACTCTCTGGGGTTTTTGAAAAAACTAACAGATGTTGCCTCCAGCAATACAGAAGAAACATGTCTAGAAACAGCCTCAATGTGGTAACTGAAAGAAAGAGCAGAACACAAAAAGAAATGGAGGAAAAGACATGTTTCTGATGCAGAAAAAAATGCAATGGGGAAGCTTTTAAAATTTTCTCTGATGCAGAATCTTTGGACTTAACAACACAATAGCATCTTCTCAGAGAAACTCTTATTGCAGATTTCAGAAACTAACAGTCATGGTATAAAACTGACATCCGTTTGATTAACACAATGCTTAGACAGTGACTGGTGTTGTTATAATTATTTGTATTATTTTTCTTTTTTTATAACATTTGGAATTACAAAAATTGGAGCACGTAATTACAGGGGTAAAGAGCAAGGAGTCACACACAACCAACCAACTGGAGAATCAACACACACATCCAGAAAGGCACATAACAGCCTTTCATATTGACACTCCAAGAGCAGGCCAAGGCTTCAAACAAAAAGATTCTAACACTTGTCAGGAAGGAGACAAATACCAACACCTTCATGAAACGATCTCTCACAAAATATTTCTTGGAAAAAAAATCTTTTTGTCTCGTAAGTTTTTTATACTTACTTTTCCTCTACATTTGCTTTTTTTGATTATTTTCAGAGCATATTCTCTACCAGTTGATCTGAAGAAAGAGAAAAGGAAAAAATTGTATGCTCAATCACATCGAGTATTTCTCTCAGTTGAGTTTATAATTGTCATTTGAGTACAATAAGTCTAGTGAAGAGTTCTAGTCAAGTATTTGGTTTTTTTCAAGAAATGAATGATTGGTATTGTGAACTTGAGCCAGAGTTATTGAATATGTGTCCCTGAGAAAAAGATGTAAAACTTATTTTTTTTTAATGAAGACTGTTTTCATAGCAAAAAATCACTTGATTTTTTTCTTTCATTTTGTAATGAGAATTGTCATTATTTCTTCATTTTTTTAATGTTAAAACACCTTATAGTGATCACAGATTTAAGTATTATCAAGACAAAAAAGTTTGGTTTTCTGTTATACAAAAAATACAACCCAAAGAAAACACTTTTTACTTAAAATGAATAGTCATTTGTTTGCATATCTGCACTCACATTTGCTGTGATAAAAAGGCCAGTCCTTCAAATAATGTTTTATGTATTCAATAAATATATGATATTTAGCAGAGTTAAATATGTTGACTTTTACACAGAATGTGAAAGGTTCTGGAGACAGCAAGAAATTACAGAGAAATTAGTTCAGGATGAGAACACATTTTCTTTTAAGTACTGCAGTGTTTTGAAACCTTATAATATTTATTACTACCACATTTATGTAGATATCTATTATCTAGAATGCTAACACAGAAAAAAACAGCTTATATACAGGTTAATAGTATCAACTTCCATTTCTTAGTCAATTTACAAACCCAAAAGATGGCTGTAAGGATGAAAACACGAAGGTTTGTTTAGAAGGTTAAATGGAAAATGGGTAATATAAGAAAAAGATCCTACTTAATGAAACATTTTCATTTTGTCATAAGAACCTAAACAGGTTACAAATGTCTATTACACTGACCTTAGGCACATATTTGGTTAAAAATTAAGAAAAAAATAACCTTTCAGGAATACACGGTCATTTTTTCATTTCACAAACGGTCATTTTTTCATTTCATTTCATTTCTTCATTTCACAAAACACAATAGTTAAACTGATGCATTCAATTGATACAGAGTATGTTCAACAGAGACAATGTGTCTAAAAGTGTGCTCATTGTGTCAAACAGGACATGCAGGGTGAGTAATAAACTGAAAGTACCGTATGTGGAAAACAACTGGGC
This sequence comes from Climacteris rufus, assembly GCA_013398175.1. Taxonomy (NCBI): domain Eukaryota; kingdom Metazoa; phylum Chordata; class Aves; order Passeriformes; family Climacteridae; genus Climacteris; species Climacteris rufus. Next base: position 2,206,267 of record VZRZ01001990.1, read on the forward strand.
ATTTTCATTGCTATACTAAAACAGGGACAACTCCTCTGGCAATGATGTACTACTAGTTTTTAAATTAAGGAAAGTGGGCAGTTCAGTAAAAGCAAAGAAAACACCAAAACATTAATTCTGTTTGAGTTCCCAGGCAAAGAGCAAAAACTGACTCTATTAGGACATCAATTAAAAGAAGTCATATAGGATGAGAAGATTTATGAATTGGGAAAAAAAGTACAATCTGTTCAAGATTTATGCAAAAAAAACCAAAAAAAACAAAAAACCTTCTCCTATCTGTACTCCCACACAAAGGAGTTTAATGCTACAGCCCCTTGAAACATGTCGTACTCCAAGTGGGGTGCCCCTTTCCAGTGCTCCTCTTCCGTGGCTACAGTCCAAGCTCAGTGAGGGGACAGGAAGAGATTGGGACACTTTTTGGGGACTAGAAGGAGGAGGTAGGGCAAGAAATATTAGAAATTAAGATATCTGAGGTCCAACTCAGACAAAATACAACCTCTTTCAATAGGAGTCTCTTTCAAGCTGCTTGGTTGCCCTAGGAATGCTTCCTTTCTGTCATGAGAAAGGAAATTGATGGTTTTTGTTGGCCATGGGAGACTCCATGTACTCCAAAACACTGGGAAATCTGAGCTAGTGAGGAAATGTCAGAATTTGGAAATATCTGAAAGTTGAAAATGAACACATATAAAAACACTGAAGGACAAATTGTGCATGCGATGGAGCAGATATGTAACAAGCAGATGACAACTCTGACTGCTCTTTGTTTTGGTAAAAAGAAAATTAAAGCTAAGATAATGTAAATCCTTTCCCCTAAAAAGCTGCAGAACCGTGGGCTGTCAGCAGCACTGAGACTTACAGAGCACCAAAGAATATGCTTGGCCACATCAGAAAGTCATCATCAAACAGCATCTCACCTCTCACCTATTGCTCACCCCAAACAATAAAAAGGTACCACAAATAGAAGGCAACATGCTATGGCTGGACAGAAGTCTGGACCCACTGCACTACCACAGGGCACACAGTTAGATCTCTAGTTCATAACAGGCGCAGTACCTCATTCCCTGGCTCTTAGCACATTTTGCAAAGGTCACAGAGATTTACACTGAGTGGAGACAAAAATCTATCTTTGTTATTTTTGTGTGTGCATTAAATGCAGTTATGTGTGTGTGCCTTTGCATTTACAGATGCTCAGAATCGGATTTAGGAGTCCTTGTGAAAATGCTGCAGATGGTTTTTGATTTCTATTTATACTGTTCATTGTCAGAGGAAAAGGCTTGTGAATGTATTGAAGTGCCAGAACGGTTAACCAGTGCTCGCAGAGTGATCTCACAGCTATGGAGAAGTATCCATGTGACCAGTGAATTTGTGTAACAAGACCCATTCCTGCTTGCTTAACACCTCATGGTGCTATTCCTTTGAAGTCTAATGCACACAGGAATTGTGCTTCAGAAGAAAATGGACAAGTCCTCTGTCCCAAGTATCACCCCATTAATTCTGGCTCTGCAAATGATGGACATATCAGACTTTGAAGTGAGGAGGTTTTTGCTTAGAAAGACCGTGTAGAGTATTTTTGAAGGAGTTTCACATGTACTGGTTTAACTTACACTGTGAATCTTTAACATCTCCTTCTACACTGGTGATGGAAAGGGTATATTGCTTTAGAAGTGGAAACTAACAGAAATAATTCTACTTTAATTTTCAAGCTGTCCCAAAGTAGTGGCTCTCTGATAGAAATGGAACCTATGGAATGGTATAGCTCAGAGATCACAAGACTATATATGTGGGAATACCTGGGTAATCATGCTATTTGAGTACATATTCATAAGACACACCATGTTACTGGATACTTCTGGGACCAGTGGGATAGACAAGAGGACAGGAAACAGTTCTCATTCCAGCTCTCAAGGATATTGTGATCAGAATAATTTTTAGGTGTGATGTGACCTATATTTAATTTTGTTCATGTATTTTCTCTCAGCTTGGGAAGGATTTGTGACATGCACACTAGCATTTTTGTACTGTCTCAGCACAAATGGCATTTTCAGTTGAATGACTGTCTCAAACCCACAACCTTTCTTTATTTTAGCTTCTAATCTGCTTCTCCCAGTCACTATTCACTTTAGCTGCCTCTTTCTCTTTTCTTAGTTATGTGTTTTCACCCACCTTTTTCATCAGCCATGCCCCTTCATAAGGTTTTACAGTGCTTTCTTTCTTTTTTTCATACTGTTTTGTTTCACTTCCTTTGGGTTTCCATACAGTTTAGTGTTCAGACCCTGAGGTCCGATCTGAACAGCTATTGCCCTCTGGATGACCAGCTCCACCATGAACTCACTCTGGCAGAATGCTAAAGGCCTCACCAGAGCTTTGGCCAAGTCCCACAGGCACACTGTCAGCTGACACACAATCCACTCTTACCCTTTCCCCCAACAGCTGTCTTCATGGTCTCCAATTTGCCAGACATTTTGGATGCAGAGGTAGACCTGTATTTTTCCAAGGAGACTAGTTTAAAAGCAGCCAAGCTAATTTATCATCATCTGCTATGAGATTTAATCTCACTCTCCAGGGTTAATATCATATTCTTACAGGCTAAAGAGCAGTTCTTCCTGTGAGCCCAAAGGTGAGGTTACAGTCTAGTATAATAGTCTACTCTCCAAGATATACTAATAGGGGTAGAAAACTTGTGAAATTTCATTCTCAAACCTTAACATCTCTATTGTTCTCTCTTTTGGACATCTCTAGCTCTGGTAGCTTTTTTTATTTCTCTGCACTGCTACTAAAATGAGCAATCACAATCATTCACACACAGGTGAAATACCTTCTGTCTTTTATATCCCATATTCTCCTATTTTTAACAATACCACCAAAAGGCACCCCCCGCAGCTCTGCTTAGAGCTTTTCTGTCTTGTTTCCTATTTTTACACTCTTAAGGTTGTTCAAACCTTAAAGACTTAGAAACAGACACATGAACTAGTCAACCCAGACATCTTCAGCAACACTGACATTTGAGGGGACTTGTGACTTCTCTAATCTGGAGTAGACATCTAAAATCTGTGACTGTATTCACCTCTTACCAGTAAAGGTCACTGAAGATGTTAGATTTTGGTGCGTGCAGTGAGGCTCATAAAGTTGGAAGGTGCATATATAATGGCACAAAGCAGGCAAACAGGAGTTAGATGTCCATTTAATTAAAAATAAACATGGAAGAGAGTACACCTCAGTGTCAGAAGGCAGAAAAGGTGTATCCAAAGCTAGCTCTTTGTGCTGACCATTGCCACTACGCCACACACAAACTTCTTGACATCTTTACACAGTGCTCCTACATGTGAAATGTACCATTGGTCTTACATAAAAGGACACTTGCAAGCACAGAGGTTATTTCAGTGCAACAAGAAGGATTTAACACAAAGAACAGGCAAAATTATGTGGAGTGCATCAGAAAAGAAAAATATATAAATTTCATGAAGAATTAAATTCACAGACTGCCCCTTGAACTCTTTTTTTTCATATGACAAGACATTAGTTTTTCCATCTGGGATTGAGACATTACCTCATGACACTTCTATATTCTACAAATAAAGATATGATCTGGAAAATGTGTGACATTAATGATTATTTTTTACAGTAACAACCATATTATCCTCCTCACCTTTCTATACACTCCTTCACAATAGCAAAATTTCCGTCTCCTATAGTCCTTCCAACCTTATATCGCTCTGCTATCGATGCTGGAACCTGGAAACCTTCCTCCAACACTTCTGAAAGAATCATTAGTACATTTTTATTGTTAGTGAAGGAAACACAGATGTTGCACATAACATGCATTTTAAGTCCATGGTTTAGGAGCCTGGAAACCATTCAGACAGCATCTCACTTACTGTACAGTGAAACCATGCTGCTGATATTGTATATACTCAACAGGTTTCATGCAGATACAATAATGAAAAATAAGACTTCTGGGGGCTCAAACATACCACCATATGAGTGTTACATAGTTTACCATTGCCATAGCAATATGCCCCCAAGACAAAACCAAAATTGTATTTTTTTAATTACGAAAAGGCCTCTGTGATCTGCACAAGCGCAGACCAGCTTCCAAAAAGGGCTGGAGCTCCTTGACACAGCATGATTAAATATATGTACCAAAGAAGTCCAACACTCAAGCACTTATTTTATTACATCCTGTAAACTGAGACATCCATAAAACTCCTCATGTGCTAAGTGCTAGTTCTCCCCATCCCCCAATATTAAATATTTAGTTTTTAAACAAGTGTTCTCAATAATACTACCTCACATGCAACCTGGGTACCAGATGTTTAGGTAAAATTGCATTACGGTGTCTAAGCATACGAAAGTTTGTGGTTTAATATGTTTTAGTGCTCATTCCTGTACCATTATTTTTAAGCGTATTTGCAATAGTGTTACAAATACCTAACATGCCTCTAAAATTTGACCATAAACTGCAGCTGATACAAACTACTATATAAATATTGTAATGTAAAAGAAATGCCACTCAAAAATGTGATTTGTGTTTACACTCTTCAAGACAGTGCATTTAACCATATCTTTCTCTGTCCTTTGTTCCACTTCAGTATTAACAGTGAATGTCAGGACACAAGGAGGCTGGGGTTTGTCTGAATTCACAGACAGCATGAAGAGTTATTCTCCAACAGGAACACAGATACACATACATACGTATGCAGACGTGCATGTGAGCCGGCAGTGTGCAAGCAGACCCTGTCCCTTAGCCAACTTGCTCAAAGTCTTAGTATGGAGTAAGACTATTAATTTCTGAGTAAAGACCCAGGACTGCAGTGTGTTCTTTAGTACCATGACAGATGAGACAAAAAAACTGAAATAAGCCAGTTGGTACTGTGTTGCTTGCAGAAATAATACCTCAAGTATTCTGCAATAAAAATACCTCTGAATAGTGATGCCCAGATCAAATCTGATCCAGAGTAAACCTAACTGGTTTGCTAAGCCTGAGGAGCTTCCTCATGGAAAATCATCCAGCCTGCAATGCTCCCACCTTCTCCGTCAGGAAGAATGACTCATTTCCTACACAGCTGCTGTTATCACTACACTGACTGCTTTGAAATGTCAGCTTCCAAATGTTACCTTCTGCAGGGCCATCATTTTCATCCATAGAGCTGCAAACTTTGGTGGATGCTAATGAGGTAGAGGAGCCACTGTGTTGGGAGCTCTGAAAATGGAGACACAAACGAAAACAGATGATTTTTAAGAAGCACAAGTACCCACAGCACGTTCCTGCTGGACACATGTCCTGGAGAGGCTTCAGTGTTCCCTATGCAATGTATCAATTTATTTCGGTGGAAGGATATGTGAATGCTTGGGAAAAGTCCAATTTTTCCACTGAAATTACAGTTTTGGTACCCTCCACATACATGGAGAAATCCCTGATCCATCAGGTGCAGCAACATGCATGCAAGAATACTTTGATGTATGTTCCATTAGTTTCTCCCTATTCCACACACATTTTGGCAGGTAAAACTGAGGAGCAGTACGCCCTCTGCAGGCAGGAGACTGGGTTCTCAGAGATCCTGTTAATCCAGAAGACACTAGATGAACAAAAGTCTGCTGGTGCCTTTGTTACGGGCAGAATTCCTCACTTTTACAAACCTCCCTCCTTTGAAATCCTCCCCAGTTTGTTTTCTAGAAGGGAGAAATAATTATGGTAATGTATGGACAAAATAAAATGTCAGGGTGAATAATGATTGCTGCTTTGTAAAACATTTGATTTGGTGTAGCCCACTTGAGGCTATGATTCTGTACTTCAGTTTTAAGTACTTGTCCTACAAGTGTCTGAGCTTGTCTGTACAGCTAATGGGGGGAGTAGAGCGTCTCTGTTGTCCCTAGAAGGAAACTCGTAACCACCCACCTTGGATGCCAGAAGTATAGGAGGCAGGATCTCCCCAGGAAAGCCTTCAAAAGCACCTATCAATGTCTACCAGTTACCTACAGACTTTAGGCATGTACTTTAGGAAAACTGCTTCATCATGCATCTAGATGGATGAAACTACACACATGAGAGGGATTTCACCTGAAACTTTTATGCTGTGGTGCATAACAATTATACAAACATATCTTCAGGATTCTCCTATCTTCAGAGGAAACCAGGAGAAGCAACAAATGCAATGGTGGCCCTTCAAACTTAGAACCAAACTGAGTATTTCCTCAGGTCCTTGTATTGCAATTTAAGTGAAAAATATTCAGATTATTTTCAAATCTAAAACTTGCTCAGGTTCACTTCATTCACAGGCTGAAAGGTTACAGAGCGCTGCACTACTTCATTATCTTCTTCAATATATATATTACATAGATTGCAGGCTGCACTGCATGTAACTAACACTTCTGTATCAGTGTTTCCAAGGTATTTAGATGGCCATGATCGTGGTGCCAATCCACTTTACAAATTAAATACAGCTACTTTGGAATTATTTCTCTTGTCTGACACTGCAGAACATGGCTGATGACTGGAGGAAGAGTAAAGTTGCAGCAATTGAGATCTTTGCTGAGTACGGAGCCAGGGAAAAGGCAGTCAGCAGACTTAAAAACTGGCCAGTATGCTGAGTTCATTTGAACAGAATAACTTTTAAATTCTCCAACAATAGACTAAGGTCAGATGACTTAGACAAAATATGAACTTGGCCCATCTTTCACTAAATAATCCTGAGAGCTTGCACATCCCATCTACAATGAGATTCTTTGCTCTTTTTCCCTTTAATCAACCTTAGCTCCCTCTTTTCCCCAGCCAAGCATTTCTTATGAGCTTTGACCAGAACTGAAGAATGCATTAATCAGTTTTTGGACTGTTATTGTTGCCTCTTGACAACAAAAGTCAGCACTGAGCGATTTTATGCAGTCTGCTAAGATATTGCTACCCTTGTCTCATGGTCAGGACGTGTTTACGTTTATGTGCTATTCCTCTGCTAAAGTCTGCATGACATCTCAGTAAAAACTTACCTCTGGTTCATTTTTGAACAAATGAGCAGATGTGGATCAAGGTAACAGGAAAATGCTAGGAGATCTCATGCCTGGAGAAGTCACTCTCAAAGCCTATTTTTATACGCATGTAATGAGAGAATTGTTTTCTTTACAGTCCTGCTTGTAAAATAAGCAGAAAAACATGTTCTCTCTATTCATTCTGCTGTGTTTGTTTGTTTTCCTAGAACAGGCATTCTATTTCATACTTATATTCTCACTTCACAGTATTTTCTGAAAGGAATTACAGTTTAAATATGTTTAATATTTGTTACTTCTGTGATCAGGAATGAATCATTACAACATTTAAGGAATACAAAAACAAAAAGGTTAGTGCTAGATTTTCCACAGATTATTAAACAACTCCTTTTTAAATTTTTTGCATCTTAAATAGTGAGATTACACTTTTCAGTAGATGTTACGTCAAGGCTGTCGACTGGATACCACTGCAGCTTCCTTTAGCTGCACTACCACCTTCCTGATGGCCTCTATGCAGTCTTACCCTCATTGTTCTCATCTGTGAGAATGGGAGATGTGAAAATCGAGACTTATCAAGACAGCCACATCTTCTCAGAATGGGTGCCTAGAGACATTCAAATTTCTATTTGAGCACTTAATTTTTCAAGGACCTTAAAAGAAGGCTTACTTGAGAAATGCAATTGCTCAGTGCTTCCAAAATTAGACATCTTCAAAGGCCCATTTCAACAAAGCACTTTAGCAAGTGCTTCAATTTAAATACAAATAATCTTAATGGTCTACACATGACTGAAATTTAATTGACTCCTAAATATGTCTTAGGCATAACTCCTTAAATATGTGTTTAACCTAGGTTTAGTCTACCAGACTGAAAAGAGAAAGTGTCCCACAGAAAGTTTAAAGGGAAAAATTGATCTCATACTAATGTTTTAAGTGGCTCTATTTCTTTTCTTATTGACAATACCTAAAGAAGGGAAGGCTAAAATTATATTTGTTAACTGAAGAACTGAAATTATGCATTAGGAGCATATACCATACCACTGGTCTGCAAACAAAGCACACAGCCCCTTTAGTGACATCTGTCTGTGAAGCACTGACTTGGGAGCAGAGAGAGAACTTGCCAGTGACAAGGAAGCAGTAGCTAGGAAGATGTGCTAAAAATACGCACCAAGATTTTTTAAACTTTAAATAATAATTGAAAAATATATAAAAAACATACTGCTTCATTACCTTTGTTAAACCTTTCCTATTAAAACAAGATTGAAAATAAACCAGGAACTGGACATTTGCACACATTCACAAAGTCTGCTGGTGGCCCTTCTTTCACAATTAAAGAGACATCACTGGATAAACATGACACAAATATTTTCATCTTTATTCAGTCCTCTTGAACAACATGCAGGCATTTATTTATTTATCTTTACTTCAGCTAGAAGGACATTTCATTTATTTAGACTTTAATTAGCTCGTTGTTCTCACAAGCTGAAAGCCCTGCGGGTGCAGCAATCCTTGTGGATCTCAGTATTCCTTCCAGTTGGCTTGCCAATCGTGAGGCAGTCTGTCATGCGCGCTGTTGCTCTCACAGATGTGGACCCCATCAGGGACCTTGCAGACTGGGGAGGGGGCGGGGGGGAGGTCAGGAAACAAACCCTAAGCAAGAGTATAATCCCTTCAACACACAGACTTTAATGCAATTAGCTGTTTTAATTTTAAGAGATGCTGAGGTGCTTGGAATGTCATCGCTTTTACACAGATTTAAAGGGGTCCAGTTGCACAGGTTGCCAGCACATGGTCAGTTTTATGGCACACCTTCATAAAAGCAATGGCATAAAAAAATCAGGTCTCTGGTGTAAGGATTTCAGATCCTATTCAGGTTTATGTAACAGATGGCCAGCATACCACACACCTCAAGGATGTGAATGGAAACATTAGCACTATAGACTTTCATCCATGTCTCACTGGGAGATTTATTTAGCAACTGTTTGGTAAATAGTTTGTATCTCAGTGGACATTATGCTAAATCCATGAAAAATAAAAAGGCAGCAAAATAAAAATTATTGTAATTTCTCTCTCCCGATACTCACCTTTGTCCTCAATTAATCTTAAAATCCCATGCCAACTAAACACCAGGAATTATTCTTGTGGACTACGACTGTCAGCAGTTATGAAGAGAGACTTAAGCATGACTAGGAAGTTAGTGCAATTCAGATTCCTGAATCTTAAACCTCAAACACTGCATTCTATTTTGTAAGCCTCTCAAAACTTGTATTAGCACATGTGTAGTCTACAACGTCTCTCAACAATAGATTCCTTTGTATTTTTCTACCATGAAGGAAGCATCTGGATGAAATATGAGCAACAAAAAAGCTCACAGGTGTAACACTAAGTTTGGATCTCATGCAGAGTCCTGATCTTTTAGAAACAGGCTTAATGAAGTGAGGATTAAAATCAGTAAACAAAGTGTAAATTCAGAAAGGAGGCACTGGAGCAGGGAATTATTAACGTCTTCAAATGATGCCTCCTAAGATTGTCCCTATTCCAAATAATTCTACAGAATTTAAAAAACAAAAAACAATACAAAAAGATAAGCATGTCAGTAATGTGTGTAAGATGAAGTTCAACACAGTAAGGAAAAACAGCAGTTAAGCAACCATGCTCACCTCCTTCGGAGCCCATACTAGTGTTCAGCCTAGTTATAAAAAAACCTTTGCAAGGTAGTTGTCATGAATTTCTGACACAGTCAGTTCCTCTGACTAAAGATGTTAATGGCTAATAGAGAAATAAAGACAACAGTCCAGTGCAGATATTAGCTTTGAAAGACTTTGAAGGGATCAAAAAATCCTGTAATACGCAATAGTGTTAAGCAAGAAATGAGTCAATAAACAGCAATATGGTACATCACCAGAGGACAAAAGCAGAGGACAGCTGATTTAAAACAGTAAAATAATACATTTTGATGTAACTTTTAAGCAGATAAAATGTGGGGTTTTTTTAATTATTCAGTTTAGATATAAGCAAAGGGTTACACTGAAATTCCCTCTCCCAACTATATCCAGCGAATAATGTTTTTGATTTTCGTTTGTTTAACCTCACATTTTTTGCTCAGTCAGCTGAGACAGGGGAAAAAAGCTTTCATGTAAACAATACAGAGTTGGCAAAAAAGTTACTTTGTGAAGAACATGAAATCCACAATCTTCATGGTGAAAGAATGGAACACATTGGAGTTCACTGCATATAAAGAGAAATGACACAATTGTTTTCTTTTCCAATTTGGACACTGCACTAAACTGGCACATCAGATACAAATTTATTTATAAACTGTTTCATCTGGAAAGGAACAATAAAAAATGTATGCAAACCTGCTTACAAACTTATTCACAATTCTGCCCTGTTCTGTTAGACACTTGACTTAAGAGAGGCCATACACAGGGAAGTGATTTTTTGCTGTTGCTCATTTATCCAATTCAGGATGGACACAGCTTGGAGAAGCAATAAGTTCAAATGACACAAGCAATTACGTGGCTTATTACCAGGGCCTTGTGTTGGTTTTCTTCTTTGAGGGATGGAGGAACAAATGGGAGAGTTTGCAAGGAAATGGAGCTGACAGACTGAAGTTAAATTTGCAAGCACTGAAGCACTTTGTTTTATCAAGATCCCCTTACTAAGTTGCAGCATTGGATACTTATATACTTGATTTGTATAGCAAGACAATTCAGAAAGACCAACATAGTTTCCTACATGGTACTTAACAATAAATTTAAATCTAACCTCCACTAGTTCCTAACAGCTGCTTCCAAAGCTGAGCCATAATTCAAACTCTACACTCACTCAGCCTTTGGCACAATTCAGAAAAGATTGATGATATTAAAAAAAGAAAAGTATCAGACTCATGGTATCGGAAGTTATTACTGTCATTTCTGTATCCTTGTTGTGGTTAACATAAAAAATGCTATATGTGCAGTGATGCAATATGAAGGTTACCTTTTACCTCTTCCAAAGTTATACACAGGTAAAATTTTCCACTCCGCTACAGAATAAAAATGGAAAGGCCATTAAAGGAGGTTCTTATTTCTTCCACATAATTAAGGGCACAGCAAAATAACCACTTTACTTTTAACTATTTAGTTAACTATTTTAAAAGCTCTCCTGGTATTCTTAACTGTTTCAGAGACAGAAACCTCCATTAATTTTTTCTACCCTTCCTCATATCTATCATACTGTGCCCTTTCTATAACTGTACACCTCTTTGAGGCAGACCTATTTACTAGAAACCAAGAGCATTTCAAAACCGGAACTTTTATCAGGCTCACAGTTCCCTCCAGGAAAGTGTCTGAACAACAGCTGAAGCATCAGGCTGGCAGATGACATGCCAGAAATTGTAACATCTCTCTTCCCCCACCCCTGCCAAACAAGACATAAAACTAGGTTATGGATATGCATTTTTAAAGAGTGGAAAGATATATCAGAAAATTAGGTACTTATTTTAAAACTCTGCAGGTATGTTTCAGTGCTATTAGCTTTTCACAAGGATATTTTTCTAGTACTTGTCTTAGGAGGAGTGCTGCTGCAGTTGAACTGTTGGTAGGGAGCTAGTACCTTGCTTTGGATATTCTACTAATTCCCCACTTCATACTCCAAATCTATCCCATCGTGTGCACACAAACTTACCCATAAGCAATTCAAGGCAGTTATATTTACTGTCTTCAGAACACCCACAACAAATCAAATTTGTCCTTGGAGGATTTTTTGTATCTACACACTAAAGCCCAGAGTTTATTATTAAAAAAAAGACACTGCATCTACTGTTTAAAGGAACCCATTAGGATGCATGAATCCCATATGCTTACACTAAGGTTAGAAGGACAATGCTGATCCAAAACGAACAAGCAATACCAACTGCAAATATTTTTTTTAAAGCCTGTTAATCATGTTTCCAAAATAAATTCTCTGAACAGTGTGTATTTTTTATATATATTTATTACATCACTTTCAATAATCTACATTAATGTTAAATCTAGCAAAATAACAAATTGCAACCAGGATGACGTGATCAAATATGAAACACAAGTACAATACAGTATGATGAAAAAATGGCACAAAAATGAAGGTGATTTTCTTCATCTGATTATAAGAAATAAAACATTCATCGGCATTTATTTGCAAGTTTTACATTTTTTGTTGATAAATCAACAGCTTTCTTTTTGGTTTCCTGCATCACATTAATACAAAAATGGTATATTTTTAAAAGCAAATATCCAAGCGCTTTTCATTAAAAAAAATAATTGTATGCATAACTTTGTAAAATCTTAAACTTATGTTGTAAATGTGCCAATATTTACAATATCATAGTGCAACTAAGAAAATGAAGAGGCCTTAGCACAAACAATATTAGCTCCTCTTTCACTAGAGTCCAAATTCCAAAACACTGTATTGCAAACCACAACCTAATTACCCCATATAACATCAGACAACAAGTACACACTGAATATAGTACAGCTTTCATCAAACTTCACTGCTGAGGGTTAATTTAAGCAAATTCAAATATAACCAACATGCGCAATCACAGACACCAAAATGCAAACGAGTACGTGTGTGTGCACTGCATGTGTGCTCAGCCCTGGGCTAACGTGTGTGTACACAGCACATGTATCTACATACCCACTGCCTTCCGCGGGGACTCGGGGCGCTCAGCCAGGCTGGGATCAGGAGCCAGGTGGGAGACAGGCAAACTGAGCCAGCCAAAAGGTGTCATGACAGCAAACACAGCTCAGAATAGCCTCTGCTCTGCTCAGCAGACCCTGCTTTCTGGACGGACGGGGTTCCTGGGGGTAGCACACCCATTTCCAAAGAGGGTGACAACCACTTGCTTGCTTTGCTCTGCACATAAAGCTGTGCTTCAAAAGGTTACTTTTCATCACTCGTAGTTACAAGCTCTCGTCACTAACAGATAGAACTGAAAGTGAATATTAAATAAAAACCAATCTTGTATTTGGTTGCACACCATTAACTGGATACAAGAAAAAGCACAGACAACATTAATCTATGCAATCATAGATTGAGGAGGTAATTTAGCACCATAAAGACTTTTTGTCTGTTCATTTCTCTGCTATTTTTGACAAAAACTGTAAACTTGAATTGATCAGAGGTTCTTTTTTATATTACTGGTTAATTCATTTTAACATTAAGTGCATTTTTGTAACATACTGCACTATATAAAGTTCACATTGCAGTGTAGATTATGAAACTGCAGAAGAAAACACTATTATTTATCTCAATTTTTATGCTGCACAATCTCAATCCAGTTGTTCTTCAAGGCTGTTGAATATTATATATCCTTTCTTATAATACATATTTATAACCACAATATTAATGCCCCAGAATTTTCATCTTTCAGCCAAATATGCCCTGTGAAAATAATTTGAAGAGAAAAATAACTAAATATAAGGTGTTTTTGCTGAATTATTTTACAATTTGGAAAGTAATTTTCACATTGCATAATGAATGTTAATGATTTTACTGATTTCAACAAAAGAACTTTCATTTTGCATGACTTAACACACTGCAGAACAGTACAGTTCAAGAGGAGGCATAAGTCTGAACATGTCAAAATAATACCATTTCAAATTTAGGATTAATGTTTCGTCTGTGTGTATGTATTTGTGCATAAGTTCCTATCCTTCTCACCTTGGAGTCAATAGTGGATTTGCCACTAACTTCTGTCAGTTTGAACTTAGACTTTTTTGTAGATGTGATGTCTTAAAATTGTACAAAATTCCTTGGGGTAGCTGCTCATCAAGGGCTGGTTGGTGCATCTCCACTGACTTTAACAGAGCTATAGTGAATTCCACCAGATGAGCATCCTCCTGTTAAAGCATTTTCCCCACTTCTTTTTTTGAAGTCACAAATGTGACGTAACGGCGCATGGGTTCCAAAGCCATTCATCTATGTATGTGTGTGTGTGCATACAAATATAAACATACACATTCTGTGCTTCATATGTGAACTGTTTGTTGCATTAAAGAAGATATTTAAAAAAAAAAAACAAAGCAAAACCAAACAGAAAGTTGCAGAAAGCATTAGGGAAATAATCACAAGTATTCATAAAGCTCAAAGGGAAGCAAAGCTTTCACAATCTATACAAAACTCTTCAGCTACATCATAATCACCTTAGAGTAGGCACAAATAATGCAGCATACAGAGAACTATCAGAGGTTCAAACACTATAAAGTTGCTTAAGCTATTCAATTATTTAATGCAGTTGATGAAATCTAGGCACAAACTAAAACCTGTGCTGTTGCAAGCAGAACTACAGCATCAAGGAACACAATTTCAGTTTCACCCATAAACTGAAACCTTCTGGTCTTGCTCAAAAGAAACATTTCATTTCTGCTCATGTATAATGGGAATTACATTCCACTAAAAGGATCTCAGTCTATAAACAGTGTACCTTTTCAATCTCTAAGGGACTTTCATGCCTTAAATGAAATATTAATGATATGTCTTGCCCCTGAATAGCCCCTTAATACAAGTCATATGTTGAAATGATTAAATGTTATGGACTAGCATATTCTTTTTTAAAACAGTCTTGATGGAGAACTCGCTATGATAACAATTACTGATATAACATCCATTTTTCTTTCCCACAGTTAAGAAAAGCTGTGGGATTCAGGCTTGCTGGCAATCTGTGCTCCCCGCACAGAATAAACATTCTTAATAACCTGCTTTAAGCATCAGTAGCATACATGAGAGAGGGGAGGAAAAATAAAAATCCTGGAATTTCTTTTCTTTACAGGAAAAAACAATTTTCAAAATGTCAGTAAGTATTTAGTTCAATATAGTCAAGTGTCCTGAATTTTTGGAAACTGATCCCGATGTACCTTTATATAATATGCATTTTTCAGGATCAAGTAATACATTTTGCAAAGACATTCCCTTGTAACAGCCGAAAATGCAAGTAACTTCACAGCTGTAAACTTTTTCAGTAGAACAAGGCAGCCTTAGGATTAAGGTATGGGGTGAGGGATGGACTGTTCCAATGGCTGGGAGCAGTTTTAGATTGAAGTCTGAAGCAGGAATGGCAAAACATGCTTCAGCAAACCTGCCAGATCAATGACTTTCTCTCCAGGTGACACTGGAACAAAGTACTGGAAACAGAGAAGGTAAGTTTTGTATTCTGCTGCCCTTTTATTTCTTTTTGCAAATATCCTCCATAAAGAAAATTATATTGATACAGTGAAGCCATAACATCACATGCCAACACTTTCCATCTGCTGAATTTTATTATGGACAAATTGGTGTAAAGGAATTATTTCATTACATTTAAAAGTTGGCATGTGGCAGCTAAACATTTTCTGCAATTAAGTAAATTTTCCTGATTTCAAAATATATTAAATTATCCCTAAGTAGCCCAAAAATATAATCTCTATATATTTTTGCTGAGAATCAGAAATACACTGATTTCTAATTCTTAAATCACTAGTATTTGAGAAAAGGAAAGAAAAGGTATAAGACAGCAAAAGTGCGTGATCACTACACTATGGGCTTAAATACAACATACTAGGCGAAATATTGCTATTATGTAAATTAAGTAGACTAAGATTCTCACAATAAAGCAGCAGAAAACAAAAAAAATTAGTAGATATTTGTTAAGCAACTGGTTATAATGCGCGACCTACTTTAACACTAAAGGAGTTTTGCATATTCATGCTGTACAAAATCACTGCCTCTAGAAATTGCAAAAACAGAAAAATTAGGTCAATAGGAGGATGATTTACAGTATCACCATTTCTGTAGGCTTTCATTTTAAAATGCACAAAATGTCTTCTTGTAGCAAACAAAAAATGATGTTTCCCTTCTAAACATAATGATGTTTCCCTTCTAAACATAATCAACTACTTTCTTAGGCAAAATATATTTTTCCAAAAGGTGTCATCATATGTATGTCAGATGATGCTGCTAGCCAGCAGGCCCTCATATTTGCTCAGTCAGAAACCTGTCCATATTTACTTGCAACACATGGATAATCAGCATTAACAGCTCTTGCCAGGTAAAACATTCATATTGCCTGTGAACACCCTTCTGTTTACAGTCATCAGATGGCAACGCAGTGAAGAGAATTTGAACACTGCTTCGAAAGAATTTACTTTTGTCCTGTGACCACACAGGATTTCTTCACTTTCTTTTCATTTAGATAAAAAGACTAAACTTAGACTGTTCCAAGTGTGCCTGTTGGGATCAGACAGCGTGGTGCAAGCAGTTTAATATGGCAGGTTTTTTCTTTTCTGCATTTTACCTATTCGTTGGTAAACGCAAAGTACTCATTAACTGTTCATACCAAAATGAATAAAGATTCATACGGTAAAAACAGAATATATAATCAGTACCTTCAATGATAAAAATAGTGCTATTCATAAATGTGCCCACTATGGATTTGTGCGTTATAGTCACCTTATCCAATCTTTGTTCCTTAAAGTATTCGCATTGCTGTTCTGGATTTGATGGACATATTCAATGGCTCATTCATTACAAATTCTTGCATTAAAATGCGGTGGTAAAGCCAAAAATACCCCCACACACTGGAATTAATTTGGCCCCATGTTGTTAATATTAAATATGCAAAACTCTTTTGTGCGATTCACTATAACTGTAAATTAGCAGCTATTTTCTTTAAAAATGTTAAACCTTCATCAAATCACAAACCATAAACATTGTTCCATTTTCTCTTTTACACTGAGTCTCCTACTGAATCCATATCATCCGAAGAGAGTGGGCGATACAGGTCCTGTAAGATGAAGTGCAGTATAGATTTGTTTATTGTGTTTGATTTGTTGCACTGCAACTGTCTTATATTCTTTTTGTTACTGTGGACCAGAAGACATTGTTTAACACAAAATACACACGTTCTCTATACTTATATTGTTGTCTTAATGCATATTTTTTAATCAAAAAATAGATGGTTAGTAAATAAAGTTAAAGTTTCAATGCGCAACATATTCTAAGAGGCAATTTTTTTTCTTTGAGTTTTTCACATTAAACACTCTTAAAACAATCTTTGTCTGTTCTGGACAGTCTCCTAATGGTTTGCAAACTTGGAAACATTAATTTAATCTTAAAGGGAATGTATTTCCTTTTTTATTGTTTTGGAAACAGCAGTAGCAGAGTAAGTGCTTACCTTATATAAGGTAATAAAAACTTGCCACCCACTGGTGATATAGCATGGATCCAACAACATTTGACCCCTGGAATGCTGACACTGAATATTGCTGTTACTGGCAATGGTGTCTCCTTTCCACAGTTTCTCTGTGTCTGTGCATATGTATGAAAAGACAGCGAGCTTTACGCTTGTCCCCCCATCACCATCTCTTTCTGTCAGTAGCCAAGCAACCAGCTCATGACAGCAGAGGGAGAGTCTGAGTGTACAGATCCACTTCATTTTTTCAACACACTCTATCCCTCTGACAGATCAGATAATCCTCAAATGCCAGAGGTGCTATGGGATGATACATTGTCCTATCCCACCTACACAGCACAACAATCATCATCAAGACACACAATAGCACAGAATGAAAGAGAAAGTTCAAAAAAGAGAAGTGGTGGAGGACAGGGCACTGTCTTTTTAAGGTGAGTTAAGCATAACTGAGGGTTTAGAGGCATTCTGAATAGGCAGGTGCCCTGCACATCTCCTAGCCATCCTCTGATATCTTTAAGGTGTTGGGAGATCCTTCTAATATAGAACATATGAACAAAATGCAACAAAAAACCCTGTAAGACAAAATACAAGAAAACATTAGAACGGGTTGACAGAGCCAGCTTTAGGGCTGATCTTGGTTGGATTTGTTTTGCTTTTTTTTTTTTAATCACAGGACTGAGACAAGAAATGAACAAAACTGAAAGCTATACTACAAAAAAAGGACCAGCTAAAATGAATGCTTCACAAATTTCAAACTTACAAGGATCTCAGTAATCTATGCAGGTTTTGTTTTACTTGTAAGCATGATGTAAAAGGGATTTAAGTCCCTTAAAGGGGGCTTTGATTCCCTAGAATGTTTATTCTGCATGTATTCTGCCAGTGGGTGTGTATATGCACAGTAGAAGACGTTAGACTGGCAGAGTGAAAATCAGACCTTAAATATATTTCTATTTCTTTGTGAACAATATAGACAAGAGAAGAATTTCAAGCAGACAAGACCATCTTATTCTGGATACTAACTAGTTAGTTAATTATTAAAATTTCTTTTGAGCATATACAGTTTGGGAATTTTCAATATACAGTACAGAAGAAAAAACATCTTTTGATCTGCTAGAGAGGGTAATACCCAAACTTTTGAATAGTATCTCCTGGGTGACTGTTTTTGCCTCTGAACATAAAAAAATATGCACTTGGATCTCACAAGATATTTCTGATTTTTAATATTTAGAGTATATTTTTGTGTTTATTTTAATAATTCCATGATTGTTTAAAAGCAAAATAATTCACAAGATTTCAATGTCATTTTCTCTGCTTTTTCACCTGCTTTTACTTGAAACCCTTAAAACGTTTTCCTTTCTGAAAGAATTTTCCTTGCCTATAATTAGCCAGACAACTGTGTTTCTGGAAATTATGAGAAGAATATATTTATTATTTTGCACAGAGTTATAAGAAGACAAAAACTGCTGAATGAATCAGACTTCTTGGCCACACACAACTCAAAGAATCCTTACATACATACAATTCAACCTGTCTGATAAGTCAAGAAGTACCATAAACCTAATTATTTATTATTGTATAGGTTGCAATCTCTAGGGATGTAGAAAAAAACATTATATAATGGGAAGTAACAGAAAATCAGATAGAATGCATCCACCTTAATTGGAGTAATAACTGATTAAAAGACAGTGGGAAAATAAATGCAGAAACTATTATAAAGGTTAGTTAAATAAAATGTGGGGTTTGGCATTATGCATATTTGTAGTTATAATTGCCATTTCACCTTTTCTGAGTCTGCATCATTAACTGCACTCTGTTGCAGTAGCAACTACATTTGTGTGCAACACAATAACTCTACTTCAAACTTCTATAAACCTGAATTTCAGATGTTTTAATCTTCTAGGGAAAAAACCTCATCATGATATTCATAACAACTTAAAAACTAGAATCTTAATTTCCTATTTAAGAATAAAGAAATAATTAAACTACGGGAAAGCAAAACTAGCACACAGTCTTCTAGTTAAAATACTCAGAAGATGAAAATTGGTTGATAGTTAGCTCAAGTAGCTGATAAATGGTTCCTAGTTCACTTTCAACTCCATGTGTTACACCCATGAAATTCATCTTTCAAATCTTGCTTTCCTCAAATATAGACTGAATTTCACACAAGATTATAAAAATAAACTTTCACTGATTCCTGAATTTCTGGAAACAACTCAGCCACATACATATGCAAGTGAGAAAGAATAAACTTTATCTTTTTATATTCTGGCTTTTGAGGGTACAAAATTTTACCTGTAGGGTTACAAGAGTACTGTTTTCTTGAGTATGTACCACCACAGTACTTTTGACTTTATTTACATCAGTGGAAAGCCTTCCTTCAAAAGCCAGAATTTTTTTTTTTTTGAAAAGATGAGTAAAGAAATGCCAGTAAGTAAGATGATTAATCCCTGTTTTAAGTTGCCTAATGCACTCCACAGGTCTTTGCAATTTTCAGGGAGAAATCCCTCCGTTTGTGGAAGTACCTTGCTTTAGTGCCTCTGAATTCAAAAGTATGACTTCCTCTTACCTGTACATCCCAGGAAAAACACTAGCAGCCTGCCTAGACCCCTCAGCATTGTGACATCCCAAGCCTACAGCTCCCTCATAGCACTCAGATGGGGATGCTGAAGAGCTGATTGATTACTTACACCCAGGGGAGCAAAGCTGGGATAGAGTAAATGGTCCCTATCACCTTCCAGATTCAGTACCTACCACTGGCATCCCATGTGCCTGAGGGCATGACAGAACAGGAACAACTCTGACTGCACAGAGAGAAGTGCAAAATCCCCAAATTACACAACTGAGCTGGACCTCTCCGAACCTTATTTCAGTTCTAAAGAAAAAGCTCTCTCAAACTCCAGGTAAAGAGAAAAGGACAGACCAGTCAGAAACCCAGCCATCACCTTCAACCCCAGACTGTGGCCCTAGCACCCAACACTCTGCTTTCAGGACAGGAACACCTCACTTCTCAACACTGGGGACAAGATGGGAACTTAAATCAATCTCCTCTTCTCCCTTGTAAGTCAATCACATGATACCACCTCCTAGAGAATAAACCTCATCCTGCAGCTGACTTGTCACCCCAGCAGCTGAAGCCACTGAAGACAAAACAAAATGCTGTGGGTTCAAATTTGGTTTATGACAATAAGGTACATAAAATAACTTCTCCTTTAAATATAATTTAAATGACAACACACAAAAGATGGTCCTAAAACTAAACAGACCACAGCTTACAATGCTTACAATGAAATTATGATTAATAAGCACTGCTTAATGCCTAATTTACTCATTGGAATGCACATTATAACCAATCATATGCTTTTACACTGAACTTCTAGCTCATTCACTTCACAAGTTAGACATGAAAGAAGATGAAATAAATTCTCAGACTGAGTGTAAAGTTTCCATTCCTGAACTTCTGAGAAGTTGATTTTGTAACCTAAATAATATTACTGCAAGGCACTTTACATGATTGTGATCTGTTTTTACATGAACATATTCCATGTTTCATCAGGTAAAAAAAATAAATCTGCCTAAAATAAAGCCAGGCAAGCATGAAAGGTCCCCTACTGAGGTCAAGGGGACTGAATATGAATATCCAAGAAGAGAATTCAACTCTCTAACAATGTCTTATCTCTCCTGTAGTTTACTTCAATATTTATTTTCTCTTCAGTTAGCAATCTGATTATGTTTCCACTACACAGCCCTTTGCATCCATAATACTGCCACTCAGTGATTCTATTACACTTACACATAAAAAGAAGCCCATCTGCTCTCCTCTTCACAATTGAAAGTCAGAAATCTTGTGCCTAGAAACCCCTTGTGTCTAATGGTGATGATCACATGGTTCCCACTCACCCATCCACAAACATTAGCAGAAAAACATTTCTTCACTGTGGAGAGTGAAGCATCAGTGGTGAGAAAGAAAGTTTAGGAAAGTTACCAGTGAAAAGAGACAGCCTTACTGCAAATGCAAATCCAATGCATACCGGTATCATCCATCTAAGCAGACATCCTCACATCACCAATGTATAATTCATTTGGAATACTCTTTGTTTCCTCTTCAGTGACTTATTAATGATTCATTAATAAGCCTTAAGAGTGAGAACAAACAAGTGGGGAAGACATTGCATTCAAGAAGATTTTAGTATCAGCTTACCCACTGGAACTTGCATTTTTACTCTGCCTATCAGACGATGAAAACCATGACACTACCCTGAGGCTCCAAGCTGCCACTCATTGGCTGTCTCTACACTGCAAGATCACAGTCAGCTCCCAGGTCTATAAACAAGTCATGGCAGAAACCCATAGCAGTATCCCAGCTGGAGGTAAGAGTTGGGCATGCACAGTGCCTCAGCTCCCTGGTACACATCAGTGAAGAAGGGTCTGCGGGCTAGAAGGGACTCGTGTCATGCTACAGCTATTCCTGACCTGGGTATCTGGGGAATCAGGTCTGCATCAGCCCATAAACTCAAGCACTGCCAATTTTGTACATAATCCCCTTACTTTGAGAGACACAAATTATGTCTTTATTTAAAAACTGAAAAGGCAGAAAAAGCATATGTTCAAACTGTTTATAAACAAGTCTAAGATACAGAGTACTTCCTTAAGGGTGCTTTCATTGAGAACTGACCACAGTTTAGAAAATAGCAGGAGGGAAAATACATAGACATCTGTCCTATTGCTTTTAAACAGATACAATTAATTAAACCAGCATGTGGAGCCTTTTGTGTTGAACGAATAATATTTTATCAGAGGGTTGCAGCAGTTACATAGGTACTACCTTAATTCTGGATGCTTAGGAATATTGTAGATTCCTCTGCACATGATAACTAGGGGGCACCTACAGCTACTATCAACTCTCGTCCAGGTAAGTAACTGACAAGCCTCACGTTGCCTTGGTACTGATAATATCTTCACTGCACAAGACTATGATATCACAACTAAATTCCACAGTGCATTCTTTCACCTTGCTTCAAAATCAAATCAGTCTGTAGGTTGTGCAAGTTACATAATGCCCACGGCAAGTTAGGAACAAAAGAAATTTCTTTGACAACATGAACATTTTCTTCCAGTTGTGAAACGTTTGGAAAAGAAAGTAAAAGACAAAAAAAAACCCCAAAAAATGTTTTGGAAAAAAGGAGTGAGATAACCCCTGGTTTTCCCCCTTAAGGATAAACCAATTCCCAGTATACTTAGCATTTTGACAGACACAGAACAGTCGTATTCCACTTCAGAGTGTTTTACAAACACAAGGACTGTAGCCAGGCTCTTCCACCCTATGGCTCTACACACACACCAGGAATCAGAAGGGAGCAGGCTATTGGATATTGACTATGCTGGATTCTCCCCAGCCATGCTCAGAAATCAGTTTCCGTATTTCCTTACCCTCTGTTTCCGTAGGCTTCCTGGGCTGGTGGGAGATGGGCTTGGAGACTTCCCAGAGCGGGGAGTAGAAAGCTGGCTACCAGGGGTTCCATTCACTAAAAGGATAAGAAATTTAAAAAATAAATACAAGGCATTATTAAAGGAACAAAATAGTTAAATAAACTTCTTTTTCATTCTTTGTTGAACAGATTAATTTGCTTTTGCTTAATCTCTTAAACATTAAATAAGGTAATTCACAAAACAATTATTTCCTTAGAGTTTTGGCTCATGAAGACAGTTTCATACAGAGTGAAAGGAAATAATGAACAAACCTGAAAAGACTTTAGTCAATGGCAGAGAACATGATTGTGTTTTCTTAAATTGTATTGTTCCTGTACTCAAAAAGGATGGGGAAGAAGGTGCTTTGTTAACCTTAAAAGACACTTGCAATATCTAAACCTTTCCGTTCTATTTAGCTATGGCTTGAAATGCTGCCCACCAAAAATTAAAACACAGTATTGCTTGCAAGAACAAATCAGCTGCTTGCTTTTCCTCACTCAATTATTTGAACAGATTTTTTGTAATACTATCTGACCTAAACATCACCTCAGTCTTAATCCAGAAGGGCTTTCTAGAGGCAAATCAGTTGGATATAGCTCCTCCAGTCTGACTTGCAGGAAAGCATCACTTTCTCAATAAGTGAGTTTCTTCACATATGTCAGTGCCTATCTTTTTAGAAGCATCTTTGCATGCATATGACATTATCCAATAAATTAACAAAACAGTACCAGAAGAGGACAGGATTCTACTACAGAGTAATCACACAAGAGGCTATCAATAATATTCACATTGAAGCACTGATAGAAACACTACAAAGGATGTACCACATACACGTGTAAATATTCTTACAAGCAACTGTTATATCACAGTCCACATTTGTAAGTGCTAGGATAAAAAGAATCAACAACCACATTCCCAGATTCTGAATCTTAGGAGAATATTTACACACTAAGGATATCAACAAGGTATTTGACTTACCTTCTATGAGTTCTAACATGGACAAAATCTTACTGTTTAACCTGCTAACAGCAAGCAGCAAAATTCCTGCTCTGTACTAAGCCAAGCTGTAGCCAAACTGAGAAGCAATGGGATTAGTTAAGGATAGCTGGGGCTGCTCACAGAGCAAGCTGAATGCGATGCAGGATTCATAAGCAGAAGCCTTTTCTGCGTAAGGCTGACGTCTTCAGAGCAGCAGTGGGAGGTGCAGGTGCTGTCTTAGGGCTACATCAAAGGTGTCAATTAAGCATAATGCTGCTGCTTCACAACGCTGAGCCACCACAACCCCCACTCACTTTCCATGGAGCCCCGAAAGCCTAAGCAATTTTATATGCTGTGCACTGAATCATAATGAGGTGCCTTTGGGGGCAATGTACCAAATGACTCATCTGAAAATCAAAATGACAATAACTCTTGTAAAACCTTGGCTGACTGGCAATCTAGCAAATGCTAATTCCTTTGGATAATACAGTAGGCATTTTAAAAAGATTCTTCTTACTTTTTACATAATACATTGTTCTCACTGGCTAATACTGGGCCCAAGCATTAAAATGAAGAAACATGTATACCTACCACACCACACACATCAATGAAACACATTATACTGCATGATGAATAATGACCTCTTAATAGTGCTTAGGTTCTATGAGTGATCCAATCTCAATATCAGTTTGTGCAAGGCATTGTTTAAAGTAAAGGTGCAATATATTTGAATAACTATAGGAACAAGATACACTAATTTGATTTAAATAGGCTGCTTTTATAGAAAACCATTCCACTCATTTAGGATTTGAAATATCTTTATACAGAGGACAATGCTTTGCACATATCAGCACTCATTCAAATATTGTACTAACTGTGTGGGGGAACACACATGCATATGGATGTATGTTCATACAGTATTCAGCAAGACACTCCACAGATCTGTCCAACAGTGGCTAAAATCAAATTTATTACCAGCACCACTGAAATAATTTAGGAAAAGAGAAAGATGAGGACATTTAAAATGAGCTTTCTGAAATTTCAAACTTGTAAAGTTATAAAAGGCATCTTACGAACAACTACGGCTTTGTTTAGAAACTAACATTTACTACTATTCACATGGAGCTAGTCTTCAAGACTGCTGAGTAACAGGAGTAGTGCTCAGCCTCCTCTTTAAACCAAGTAGATACTTTTAGGTCTTATTATTATAAGCAAATTTAAAAAAACAGATACATTTCAAACAGCTTCTAGCACTAGGCACCAGTTCCTATTCTTTATAGGTTGACTCCTTCCCCATAACTTTCAACAATAGTTTTTCCTAGAATTACTATAGCAGTTATTCTGTCCTGAAAACAAAAACTCGAGGCTACCAAGTGGAACCAGACAAATAGATGCAATTAAATGTATTTAACTGTTGAGGTATCTCCATACTAAGGTATACTATATTGATGAATATCGATTTAGGATGAGAAAACAAAGTACCACTAATCCTAAAAGTTACTTACCTGTCACCACCAGAGTATCCAGAGGGTTTAAGCTAAGTTTGAATGCTCTCTTCAACCACACTTTTTGGAAGGAAAACTATGATAGTTGTGCTTATGTTGGCCATCTGTGACATGTAAAGTCAAGAGCACAATTAGTGGATTGAGGCCCTCAAGAGATTTAAATTAATTTTGCTCACCTCCTTACCCATAGCCAGAATACCAAGGCATCAAGTACCTAAAAAGTGTACCAGGATTTTTGAGAGCATCCAAGGATTCCCTAGGGAAAACTGTTTAGGAAACTCTAGAGATGACAATTAGCTCTGGAGATGAGATTACTTTTACCAGTCTTTACATACCTATTGTATTGGCTTCCACATCTGAAGTAGTTTTCTAGACTTTATTTTAACCAAGTTGCTGTCATAACAGGAGTTGTATCATCCAGAAGCAACCATCTAAGCTTGGCCTGATGAACAATGTACTAGGAGCATCTGCTACAGTAAACTTTCAAAGCTACACAAGATGAATCCTTCTGGATGCTCTCCCTACCTGGAGATATATTTTGCTATTACTGTTATTACATTGCATTACTCTTACTACTGATATTAGTATAATCCTTAAGAAAGACATCACAACAGGATAGAAATGGTAATTCCTAATACTTTCCCAGTACATCCCGGGGCCCTCCATGCTTACCTTCTTGTTTATGGCTTCCTGTCCTTGTGAGTCATTATATTGACTTTCCAAATAGAAGTGATATTAGGTGCTGTGCAGCGGGAAGAAACTGGAGTGATTCTGACCCCCTTCCTGAACTTCATTTACAATCATTACACCATTCTTATATAAGCTGTTCATGACCAGATAACACTGCCACAAATACATGAATAGAAGCTGTAATATTTAATAACACTACTACATTCCAAGTAACTGCAGGAGTATTATCTAAATTGCCCTAAAATCAATTTCTATGTAGAATGCATTTTGCTTGGAAACTGCTCTTCTATCCAGTATCTGCACTGCATTTCTCACTAACATGACACAGCACATGTTCCAAGAGGGAACCTTGATGTAGATAGAGACATATGAAATAGGTAAATCACTGTTGTGATTGATCATTTTATTGAGTGAGGCAAGAGGTTTCTTGTCACTTTTATTCATAAAATGGCAGGGGGTCAGAGACTTCAGCATAACAGACAGTGCCCTCCCATCAAATTCTGAAAAAGATTTATCAGTTCAAAATTTCACATGTGAAATATGTACTAAAAAGCTACAACAGTAACAAAATTATTGTGGCTTCTCTGAGCAGATGTATGCAACTGCTCAGCTGTGAACTCCTTTCCTTACCATCCTCTCTTGCTGAGGATGTGTAACAGGGTGAGAACCTGTCTTTGTATTTGTTTTTCCACACCTGGCAAACACATGAAGTTAGAAAACCCAATAAAACAGCACACTAAAGCTGGATACCAGCATCTACTGAGAAAAATACAAAATAGGTTTTCATATGATAATATTTACAAACTAGTGACAATTCTGCAAATAAAAAGTACTTTGATGGCATTCCAATAAATAAATTTTGATAGGGCATGTTTTTATTAAGTAATAAAACAAACAAAAAAAAAAAGTAAAGAAAAAAAGTAAAGAAAAAATTAATTAAAGCATCAAGTGCCAGTCTGAGAAGCCACAAATGCCACTACATTGCATTAAAATCTTAGCCTCGTATAAAATTGCCTGTTGATGTGCAAGCATATTGTACTCTATAAACACATAGAGATTACTCCGTGTGTTTAAAAAAGTGGTTTGCCAAACACGAGAGTGCGTGTGAAGAAGAAAGAGGAGACTTAGGGAAAGGAACAGTGCAGGCTTTTTTTTTGCAGCCACAACTTATGAATAGGACAAAATAAGTTAAAAAACTTTTCACAGAAGTCACAACACATGTAGGTCATATTCAGCAACTGTTAGCTAGAAAATGCTGATGTGAGATCACTATTTGACCTTGCCTCGATTACTTCTGCAGTTTTTTGCTGTCCTTTCCAAAACAACATTTTTGTCTCAGTAAGATTATGTAGTTACAAAGTAGTTAGGGAATAAACCATATCTTGCCTTTTCATTCCTTCTGCTTTTGTATTCTACTTGTATACATCTTGCCATTTTTGTCTTCACACCAAAAGACAGTGTGTACAGAGCACCACATTAGGCAAGTGGCCTCAGTATGAATCCCCAGTAAAGACAAGACTCTACAGGTTCTACCTTACTATGCAACTGGTCGGGAAAAAAAGAAAGCAAATACCAGTGCTGCAGTCATTTTAACTTGTGATAAACTGTCCTTTTTATAGTCAGTCTTTTCTGGAGTTTATGTCAAGAAGTTAAGCAGATATAAGAAGGACATCCCTCTGCCACTGAGACCCACACAGAGCTTTCACCTGATCAACAGATTAGAAGTGTCAGCAGAAAGAATCACCTTCAGGCCAGGTTTACATTCCCCATCCCAGCAGTCACCCATACCTGAGTCCTTGTTAGTCACTGATACCACTGGTAGCCATGCAATGTATCCCAAGCAGTGCAGAGCTCAGCAGGGACTTTAAACCCCACACGTGCTCAGCCACGATAGTGCCAATATGATCTAGCATTTCTACCTCAACCCAAAGTCACCTAAGTCTGCACTATTAAGCAGAGAAGTGCTGCAGACACACAGATATTGCAGACATTTCTTGTATCTCAGAAGAAAGGAGACTGCCTTGAAAATGGAATTCCCTGGAATCCACTAGTATTTGTTTTTTTTCAGTAGTTTCAGAAGGCGGGTAAGTTCCTCTTGTTTTTTTTTACCTCATACATATCAGCACTTCAGCTGATATGTATGATCATGACTACTAATTTCATGTATTACCTAATCTAGAGGGCATCTACATGTATGTAAGATTTAATGAAAGTCTCTCTTTTGAACTGTTTCGCCTAACTAGAAAGACTAGTATTCTAAAATCAGTCTGTGTGAACAGAATACCAATTCTGAACACATTTCTTTGTATAGTGTTTAACTTTTAATTCTTTAAAAGGGTTAAACCACTCAAAATAACCAAATCTATTACTTACCAAATCTTTTTTTTGTTACAGGGTATAAAAATCACAAAATACAATTTTTCAGTGATTAGTATAAAAGACAAACACCATAAATTAAAAATTAGAAAGAAGCCATGATCAAAGCAAAAATCATCTGGAAATCCCTGGGTCTACAGGATGACTCCACCACTCCCATGGGTGTATAGTCTTGGCTTTCGGAAAATTTTGCTTCAGCGTATTTATTACAAAATCTGTCAGCTGAGTACCTGTAACAGTGTGAATAAAAACATGTGACCTCATCAAAGACAGTATGATATGACATGTTTTTCACCTTTGGGGTACAAAAGACGTTTTTGAGTCAGGTGGTTGAAGAAGGGTTGTTTCTGGATAACAGCCTATGAATGAACTGTCAGACTAAATGAAAACATACCTTATTGCAGAGGAACACCTCTAACTTTTTTTTCATTTTAACTAGCAGAGAAAAGCATAAGCATTTGACTTAGAGAAGACTTCAGTAAGACCTAATTTCCATATCCACTTTTTTCTTTAGGGAACATTTACACTTTTGATCATGCTTTAGTTTGACATGCAGTTTAATAATTTCTTTGCCCAGGTACAATTTACCCCTCACATAGTCCTTGGTAATATGACCTACTCTATCCATTTGTCACATATATTCCCTTTGTCATTCAGAATAGGTAGGTATCAACTCAGGTCTTCTTGAAATAGTCACTTGTCACACTAAAAAAACCAAATTCCTAAATAACACTTTGTAACACCAAACCTGAAGTGCTATTACAAATAAGATTTCAAGCATCTGAAATATTCTGAGTGATAACTTGAGGGAAACAGGAGATTACTCAGAGGGGAGGGAAAGTGAGAAGGAAATAATTTTGAAGAAGGTGCTCAAACTGAAAAAAAAAAAGAAAGTAGCTACTTTTGTTGAGAGCAAGTCCTGAAAATTAGAGTTGTAATTTCAGAAGCTAAACCAGAGTTCACCCAAATGCAATATCTTTCCTTAATTTAATGGACCAAGGATATTGTAATTTCAGTCATCTCATGCTGCTCTTGATTTGATTAAAAATAATGATGATGAAGAAGTAAGTGCTGCTATTTTCTTTGAATCTGTTACCTCTTCACCCACAATGAGGCTGCCACCAAAGGTGTTAAATGGCAGCTGGACAGAAGCTGCCAGCTACTACTGAATAGCCATCAGACATTCATAACTTTCAGTCACCAGCAATAGGCTGATATCCAATCTGTCTTGGGGTATTTTATCACCGAAATTAAATGTCTCTTTTGTGATACCCTTTCCCAAATACTGCTTGATGCCAGAAAAAAAACACATCAAAGTGGTTTACAGGCTAAGAAGACATCAAAAAAATTAAATAGAGGTAGAATTATCTATTGCACTTGGCACCAGACTTCAGCCTTCTACCTGCCCAGGAGGTCACACTACTTTTTCTCTGCTTCTCTTCTTTGGCTTGTTCCACACATCTCTATTTAGACTGAAAGCCTTTTGAAGCACACAATACCTCAAATGGATTTGTAAAAAAACAGAAAGCAATCCTCCTGCAGCGAAATTTCTGTCTTGTGGTACTGTTTTGAAACACTGTCAGATGTAAATAACAAACTGAAGAAAACATAATAATGGAGAAGTCCGCCCTTACACAAATCTTCCTAGCTTGCTTGTACTCTTGGAAGAAAAAAGTATTCTGTGTTTTTGTATAAAAATAGGATGCATGTGTTCTCAGGAACCAGGGAGGCTATCAGGAAAATATAAGTACATTAAACATATGCTCTGTTATGAAAACAAAGGAAGGGGAAAAGTAAGGATGGAAAAAAGGTGAACATATGTAAAGGCATACATTCCTTTGAGATATGCCAAGAAATGGTGTAAAGGCAGATGCAGTCCTTTCTATCACTGTAGATTATATAGCTCAAGAAATGACAGGGAGTGTGTGTTTCCCATTCCCTTACAGACTGATGCATGTTACTTTGCCCTCAGTTAACCAGAGCACAGATTTGAACTTGTGTGGCCCTCAGCACTCTTGTAGCCTCTGGTTTTCCTAAGGGTCTTTCCTTGCAATCCTGCAGCTGCTTTACACTCAGAGGTTCCCCATTTTGCCCTATGCTGCCATGGATAGAGCCTGTGGGACAGTGGTTTTTATCCTGTTGTTCCCATGCTGTTATTCCCTTGGCCATGAATCTGCAAAACCTGGCAGTGCTGTTCTGGTAGGTTCTGTATGGAACTTTCAGGCTTGTCAAGGAGGCTGCCTTTACAGGCAACGGAAGGCAAAAGGCACCTGCAAAGAGTGAAAGTTATGTGTGAGCCTTTTAATTGTTATTAAAAGTCCTTTTCTCCCAGTACCAGATGAGATAATGAGGGAAATGGTTCTCCAGAGCAACAGCTCTGGAGCTTACCAAGCTCCAGCTTACCAAGGAAAGGGGACACTCAGGGTCCTTTGCCTGCTCCTGCAGGGTCAGGGATCACCACAACAAGGTGAGACTGAAACAGAAAGCAAGGGCCCTCAAGCAGAATTTTCTCAAAAATCATTTAACTTTACCGAATTTATCTTGA
The DNA here is from genome assembly GCA_013398175.1 of Climacteris rufus. Lineage (NCBI taxonomy): Eukaryota > Metazoa > Chordata > Aves > Passeriformes > Climacteridae > Climacteris > Climacteris rufus. The sequence goes on from VZRZ01001990.1 coordinate 2,236,991, forward strand.
AAGTACCAGTTTTGGTAAAATATTATTTTTCCAAACTTAGAGATGCAAAATTAGACACAGACAGAAAAACAACAAATGACCAACCCTCCAAAATAACTCCTTTGATTTCTGTAAGCAACTTCAGAAGCTGTTGGGATGAATTTGGCAAAGTTCATCACCCTAAACTACCATTTGCTCAGAAAAATGAACTCATGGACTTCACTGCATTTATAAACATTCAGTACAAGACAAAGTTTGGCTTAATTCATTGATCACTTGAAATTCTGTGTCAAAGAAGAGAAACAGTTATTGAGGATGGCACTTAAATGTCCAAACCAGAGCAGACTGTCTACACGTCTTAGTCTCATTTACACATCTATTTCTCTATTAATGGGAAAATGGCCCAAAGACTGTGCCTTCATTAATTCTAAAAATGATGAATCCAAATCAGCTATGTTGTTGAATACCTGCATTAAAAACTATACCATACTACAGAAGCATACACAAGAGAATAAAAGGTAACTCAAGGATATCTCTTCTACAGGTATTCTACACTTTTATCAATTTTAATATCCAGCTTTGAGATTTTAGTATTTTTAACATAGTCTTTTTTTATGGAACTTTCCTTTTTTTGGCCCATGTAATTATCCATGTGTATTATCTTGATATGCGCATTAATTCAAGACTGAAGCAGGCACATGATCATTTTGTGCAGATACAATGTGCAGACTTTTCAAAGTGCAGCAGGAATCAAACAAAAGGAATCCGATTCTAATTAGCAACATGGTCTTTTCCATACCCCTTGCTTAGCTTTTTGTCAAGGGTACACTATCAAGAAGGCTTTCTGCCTGCCCTTTATTCCTACTTCTTCCAACTCTGCCCTATGACAAAACTCTTCACAAAATGATAGACATTTAAATTTTTGGAATATATATGTATTGCCTTTGATCTGAGCAAAGAATCTACTCTTTTTCTTGAGTATTTTATATGCTCATTGCTAATGAAAGAAAAATCCCTAAAAGTAGTTTAAAGGTTAACTGAAAGCAGTTTAAAAACACAGAATAAATATACATGTAAATACACTTAGCAGTGACAACATGACAAAAGAATAACTTTCAGTTATGCACAAGTCATTCAGGAGATTCTTTAGTACTGAGATGTTTAATGTAGACATCATGGAAAAAATTATCTGCTCATATGTGAACTAAATGGCAATTTATTCTGCTACTGTCACGGGTACATAATTCCAAGCAATAGGCAGTATTTTTAGGCTTGTTGGGTGGCAGAAAAGTGAAATCTGTACATATTGTTTGCATTTCATGGAAGAACTTTCAGTTTTGTCTAAAAACGTCTAAGAGTCAATGTTTCTTTTTCCTTCTACTGCTGGGTTTTTTCAAATGCAGTGTCTAATATAAAATTGTATTTTTTTAAAGCCATTGACTGGTTTTAGTTTTACATGATTTAAATATAATTCTTGATAGCACGTGCCCACTTAGTACAATATTGCTTCTTTGTATAAAAATAGTATTGATGTATGTGCTCATGTATGTAAGGTTAGAAATAGGGTTCCTGTAACATTCACACAACTTGACCGCACTAGTTGCAGAGAGCAAACCCAAGAGATACAGGTGGCCAAATCAGAGCCATTTCCCCCACTAAAAATATTCTATATAAACACTTTCAATGGTTTATCCTTTTTAAGCTTAACAAGAACAGAACAGAACAGAACCGAACAGAATTAGAATTAGGAATAGAATTAGGAATAGAGAATAGAATAGAGTAGAATAGAATAGAATAGAATAGTTCAGTTGGAAGGGATCTACAACACTCATCTAGTCCAACTGCCTGACCAATTCAGGGAAGACCAGAAGCTCAACACGTTCAGCTGAGGAATGGAGTGATAGAGCAGCTTTGGTGAGCATCTGGCATCCAGCTAGGGCCAATCCACCACAAAATCTTTGACCACCATCTTGGTAAAGAAATGCTTCCTAACTATAGAATCTTTAAGTTGTTTACACCGGAAAAGACCTTTAGGATCATCAAATCCAACTGTTAACCCAGCACTGCCAAGTCTACTTCTAAAGCATGTCCCTCAGTGCCATGTTTACACATCTTTTAAATACCTCCAGGGATGCTGACTCAATCACTTCCCAGGACAACCTGTTCCAACCCTCTCAGTAAAGAAATGCTTCTCAATGTCTACTCTAAACCCTCCCTGGTGCAGCTTTGAACCATTTTAACACATCTTGTCACTGGATACCAGAGAGAAGAGCTCAGCCTCACTCTTCACATTCCCTCCTTAGGAAGCAATAGAGAGCAATCAGATCACTCCTCAGCCCCTCCTTTTCTCCCAACAAGACATGCCCAAAGTCATCCTTAGCTGCTCCCTGTATGACATGTATTCCAGCCTTTTCACTGGCTATGTTGCCCACCTCTGGACACATTCAATGACCTTCCCATCCTTCCTAAACTCTAGTGCCCAGAACTGCACGCAGTGCTCAAGGTGAGGCTGTACCAATGCTAAACACATCATGATAACCACCACTTGTGTTGCTTGTGATGTTGTGTTTGACACTCCCCAGGATGTGGTTTGCCCTCCTGGCTGCCAGGGCACTCAGCTGACTTGTAATGAGCCTCCTGTCAACCAGAACCACCAGATCCCTGTCTGCAAGGCTGCTCTCCAGCCACTACTCATCTAATTTATACTTGTGCCTGCTGTTACTCCACCCCAGGTGCAGAATCTGCCACGTTTTCTTCTAAAATTCCATCCAATTAACCATTGCCCAATGTTCCAATCTATGTAGATCCCTTTGCAAACCATCTTGTCCCTTGAGAGTCAACAGCACCTGCCAGTTTGTTATCATCATCAAACTTTTTAATGGTGCATTCACCTCCTGTGTCCAGATCATCAATAAAAATGTTGACCAAAACTTTCTCTAGACCTGAACCCTGAAGAACTGCTGCTGGTGACGGGTTGCCAGGCAGATGTAGCCCCATTCACTACAATCCTTGAGCCCTGCTCCTCAGCCAGTTCTTCACCCAGGCACCTACCAGTCAACAGACTGTTCTGTCAGCATTCCATACATTCCTGTAGGGCTTTGTCCAACACTTTCTCTAAGAAAATCTAATTACACTGTCCAAACTTTTATATCAAATAGGCAAGGCCATGGACCATCTTTTGACAAACAAACGTGTGCCTATTTCTTATAAATGTATTCATCTTACATAAGAAATGTTTAAGACGGTTACATTTGTCATCAGCACCATCCAAAATGGCTTGCATTTTTAATATTTTCACTACACTGTTTCATTTCTTGCTATAAATTTAGTGATATATTAATTATTATTGTGGTATAGTGAAAACAGTCCCTTTTTTCCAAAAGCTGTAAAATAATCTCCCGATCTTCTGCAGTATGTAATGTATTCTGCTCAGAGCTTTATAGAAGTGAACTGCAAGAAGTTAAGATCTACTCACCTACACTTCTACTGCATGTTTTATAAAAAAACTACTATTTGTCTCAGGACCAAAACCAACATAGGATGAAACAGTCAACATCACAAAAATGTTAACTTCCCATAGAAGTCCCATATATTTCTTATGCATAGCAGGACAGTTATGTCACATAGAAATGAGCATACACAGTTCAGTGTTCATTACCTGTACTCACCAATAAATATTCATTAGAAAAAAACCCAGAGTCTGTAATAGTCATACACCAAACCAAGCCTCCCTTGTGAAAGTTTAACTCTGCTCCAACTGGCTATGAAGATAGCAACTTAACATGTTTAAGAGGTACCCTGGGCTTGTTCCTCAGAATTGATACTTTGTTCCATTACCTTTTTTCACATTTCTGTATCTCAGCTGTTCTCTGGGATGTGTAGGAGGCAAGTTGCCCCTAGCCCTGCTACCCACATCTACGCCTCTGTCTCTGATCATGTCTGTCCCACTTTACTCCTTCCCAGAGCAAGGATGCTTCTATTTTTTCTCACCTTTCTTTTTTGTAAAAAAAAAAA
>VZRZ01001990.1:2250186-2372639 GCA_013398175.1 Climacteris rufus
TTTTTTTTCTGCAAAGAAATCTACTTTGAAACTGGGATAAGTATATACAATAAAATACAAACCATTAAAACCATATATGCCTTATTACAAATCAATTAAATAGAGAATCTTGAAAGCTCCGAGGAACACAAATTACTTCCCTCAAGCTAAGAATGCTTTCAGATGTACGTACTACTCCAAAAATACCTTGTTAAACTAGAAACAAGGAATCTATTTGTGAAATCACATATTATCACTAATATCTCATTCTGCTCTAATGTATAATCTTCAAATTCTGAATTCAAATTTTTCTAAATTCACTGAAGTTTAAATATTTACCAGAAGATGTAAATAGATTCTATGTCTGATTAAAATGTTGCTTAAAGTATTTCCTACTTTTTTTTTCAAACATGTTCCTGTCTGAAAGACACTGTTGGGAGGATAGTACTAATCTAGATAGCTAAAAATATGATGAACTGTAAACTACTCACCCTATAGTCCTTCTACAGTCAAGGGAACATGTTCATTTCTGTGACCTATCTTTGGAACCAGTAAGTTAGAAAAGACAAATCTTGCTCATGAATTATCAGATACAAATTACAGACTCTGAGTTTTGGTGAAAGTACCCTAATTAGGGGCACTATCTTTGGACTGGCATGGGCTTTTTTAGTTAATACAAACATTAACACTATATTTTCCTGTATTTCCTAATTTTAATGTGTATGAGTATATTTTATGTCCACACCTTCTCCAAGTGCTAACCTTTTGATCAGATTTATCTCACAGAAACTCCCACATTAATATTTTGTCTACAAAAACAACATTATGCTAAATTTTGCTTTTCATCAGAGAAGAAATCTGATACAATGAGAAATTCCACCCCACAATAGTGACAAAAAGGATTGAAAAAACATTTTTCATCATTGCAACAGCTTCTCTGACAAGGCACAATATCTAATTATTTTCCAGCTTGGCATTTGTAGGAGACAAAACCAGAAGACTTCTACAAAAGCTGATTGTCTAAGTGAATCTTAAATATTTCTGACTGAATTAATGTGAATTAATTTCTGAAATTGAAATTGGACTATCAGAAACAAATTTTAAGATACCCGAAGACCAAGTTGAAATAAGAATTTTGCCATTTGCTAAATCATACCACTAGCACAGATGTTCTCTTTAACATGTGTCTTGTGCATCTTGCCACATACTCTGTTTCACTCCCAGAGATTTTAACTATCAGTTTGCTCAATGTACTTCTGCCAAGTTGTTCTAATGCTGATATGTGTTCCTTCATTTGTCCCTATATTCAGAACCCTTGTCCTACACCTCTGTAGGTTTACTACACTAACTGAAATGATCAAAATATTAGAAAGCTACTTTTATCTGGAAATGTTTAAGATGGCACAACTGATTACAAATGTAATCAACTGTACAATTTTAATTTATGGCCTCAGCATTATTCTTCACTAAACAAAGTGTCCTGCCTTTGTTTATGGCTTTTCTTTCTGTGACAAAAGCTTGTTTACTTAGCATATAGCCTAACAACAGATATCTCTCAAATAACACTGGTGAAGCCACAAGAAAAATTCAACACAGAGGTGCCTTATTTTACATGCACAGTTTGGATGGCATTTTTCTTGGCATTGTTTTATTTATGCAGTTGGAGATGAAATGAGAGAATGGTAGAAATTAATTAGCTCTTAACTATTCTGCTCATCAAGGTCAGTGGCTTGCTCTCCTGTTCAGCACAAAGATAATATTTGTCCTATTCCCCACTAAAAATAATTTTGTTCTTTACTTTGAGAATAAACAGACCTCCTATCCAATCCATATGGTAAATATTAACATCATCTTAAGTACCAAGTACACAGGCATTCCATCATACATTTTTTCAATTACAGATTAAGGGCAGTATCAATGTTGCAGTCCAGCAAATTCTGGGGTTCTGCTATTACTACTTTCTGTCTGAAGAGTACAACTTGTTTTCAATAGTTTACTATTTCAAATTACTCTTTTGGAATTTTACAATCTCTAGCCTTTTCCACAGTTAGAATATAACACCTCGTTTGCAGAACATTGTCTTCACATGGAAAGTATCAGCTAAAGGTATTACTGAGAAACACCCATTCAAAACAGTTAACTTTTAATACATTGTAGCGAGGTGTCCGGAAGTCACAGATTTTTCTATGTAACTGATTTGTGGTGAGCGAGAAAATACATATTTAAACTGCCCTACTTATTTCTGCTTTGATTTTCTTTCAATTAAAGCTGCCTACTTATAACGCACTAATTCGTCTAACAACTTTATTGTGCAGTACTAAGTTTTAAAAGCCTTTTTTTTTTTCTTCAAAGAAATGAAATACACTATACTGGGATAGAGATTATCATCGTAAGAGTTAAATACAAATCAAATTCCCATGGCTTGCACAGTTAATTAGATAGATTAGCAAGGAGTCTTGCACAAAACAAGGGATATACAAATATAAAATATCCAGTAATAAAAAAGATGAATAGGAAAAGCAATTGTTGTGGGGAGGTTTTTTTATTTAAATGATCATTAAAAAGATCATTTAAACGCAATCAGGCAGACAACATAACTTTAGCAACAGTGAGATTAGAAGACAAGATATACCAAGAAGGGAACAAGTTAGAGTTTTTAGACAACATTTTCAAATTAGTAGAATGTGAAGAATATTTAGAGACACATCTGACACGAGCTCTGAGATACCAGACACTGTCTTATGACAACTGTGCAGGGCAAGTAAAGATCCAAGAGAAAAAGTCAAAGCAAATGCCTATCTTTAAAACTGGGTCAAAACAGAAAACTGGGAGTTGCAGAAAAGAAAACCTAATTTGAGATTATTGAGACAAAATTATCCAATGGGAGAGTATAAAGAAGACAGAGACAAAATCCTTTCCTTCTGGTTGTGGCAAGACAAGAAGCGATAGGCACAGACTGAAACACAGAAGGTTCCCTCTGAACTGCAGAAAACACCTTTTCACTCTGAAGGGACCAAGCACTGACACAGGTTTCCCAGAGAGGTGGTGGAGTCTCCAGCCTTGGGGACATTCAAAAGCCATTTAGATATGATCCTGAGCATCCCTTACCAGATGGTCTCTAGAGGTCCCTTCCAAACTCAACCCTTCTTTGCTTCCTTGACAATAGAAAGCAATAAAGGAAACAAACCATTTAAAGCTTAAAAGATATTAAAATTATATACAGTATTCAAAATAGTTTTGTCAAAAAGAAACTGTGTCAAAGTAGTCTTCCTGTAACAGGATAAAAGAAGGCACAGCAGAGATTACAAGGCTTTCTGCTCAGAAATTGGAAACTCAAACTGTAAGTTAAGAAAATACCATCAATAGAAATTGCTTTTAAGAAGGGCATTAGAAAAGCAAACCAGGATAGTTACAAACAGGTTTACTGTCAAACTAGAAGACAATGAGCAGAGAAACTCACCAGGGTTTTGTTTCTGATCCTAGCAGTAGTCAATACTTATTTGTATTAATAAGCTGATTATGTGTTTTAAATCCACAGTATTGGGGAACACAATAAACGATATTTAGAAGAATTGTGAAAACTGCAAAAGTCATCAGAAAAACCAGATAAAATTCAACAAGGTACTAGAACCAGGAAAGAGTAAGCAACAGAAGAAAGGTTGAAGCCATTCCACTACATGAGTCAGTTGCATAAATACTAAATCAGCAGTTATGCAAAGAGGGACATAAGTTTTGCAGTGGGTAACATGCTGAATCTGAAGCAGACTACAGCAAACGGAATCATCATCCTGCTGAACAGGAGCACTCTGTGGAGGACATCTGAAATATCTTGATCTTCCCAGGGTTACTGCAGTGTTAGCTAACAACAAATCCACTTTTGTGTTTCCCATTTATAAACATGAGGATTTCACCTTCAGAGGATTGAGAAAATACCAAGAAATATTACAACTTGGAAAACATGACCAGTGAAGCATAACCAACATAAATGGGATCTTTAGTCAGAAAAGAAGTGATGAGACAAAATAGCAGCCTTCAATACTTAATAGACTGCCAAAACGAAGAAAATCTAAATTCCTACTATCAGTTGTATCACAAGTAGGATAAAGAAGAGTGATCTCAAGTTTCCAAAAGGTAGATTAATTCAGCCACGAGAAAACTTCTTTTTAACTGCAAGGATAAGGAAGTCCTGGAACAGATCATGTGGAGGACTTGTTGAATTTCCCTAACTACAACTGCACACAGGTTAGCCAGAAACCTAAGAAGTAAATTTAGGTATAGCAGGTCCTCCTGTGGGACCTCTCAGATCCTTTCTATGATTCTTTTGATTAAGTCTTCCTAGTATGACTCATAGAAAGTACTCCAAATTTTTTTCATTGTCAGCACTTCTTGGATTTAGCTGAAAGACAAGTAAAAGGAAGAGATGCACTCTAATGTAAAATTGAGTGAAAGTCAAAGCACATTTTAGTGAAGGAAAAGTACTTGCCTAATGGGTGAATTAAAATCATTATAATTTCCTGAGTGAGGAGACTATTGAGATATAAATCATTTATTTGTCTTTAAAAGTGAGAATTATTAACTTTTAGAATTTTTCTCAGTAGAACATTAGCAGAACTGATATCTCCAAATAACAGACTTTCTCCTTCACAGACAATTCAGAATCTTTTTGGCTAATATTGTCTCATAGAATTAAGATATATGTACATTTCCTCCAAACCAACTATACAACTACACTTTATACTGAGAGACAACAGTTCTTACTGGTTTCATGGATTGCATCCTCTTTTGCTTTAGTAGGACAGATCTGAACTGATTTTGTAATGCTAGGGTTGATGAAGAGACATGGCTCTATCTACATCTTCCACAAATCAATCTACTCTTAAAGCACATCTTCCATTTTAAGCTCATACATAGGCATGTCTAAATGAAAAACACAAGATGAAAACAGAAATGCTCACACATTCTATGCAGTTCAAGAAAAGCTGTCATAAAAAAAAAAAGAGAGTGAGAGAATAAAAGCCAACCAATCAAAACCATCTAGTTAACCTACTCCATCTTCTGAAGAACTCTGCACTGTAAACATTTGCAGCAAGGATCACAGCTTAACATGCAGCTATAGTACCTAAATGATAATCAACAAGTAGTGTGTGACAGTGGGAACAGGAGTGCTAACTATGGACCAAAAGACTATATTTATACACATTCCTTCAGTTATTGTTGAAAGCAATGCTTACACTCTACCTTATAAAATTACAGGTATCATTTATAATAGTGTCTAGCATTTCAGTGGGTCATTATTATTATTATTTTTTGTAACCTTAGTTTGCTACTGAGTTGCACAAACTTGGCTGATATTAGACAAATCCAGTTTGAGTTGACCTTCTTCCATGAAATGAAAGCCATTGCTATGGTTGATAAGGTATGCTAAGACTAAAAATGCAGTACACATTTTGTAGAGGTGTCTCATTTTTTAAATTCTTTGACCGATATAATTTTTTGCTCTGCAAGGTGGTGTCCAAGAAATATTTCTATCTCCAACATTACTTTTAAAGAAATTCAAATGTGAAACCATATCCATTATCAATTTTTTAAACAAATTTGATAAAGTTGATATCCTACTAAATGTCTGAAGAGGGCTGTCTTGTGAGTTGACAAAACGTTGGGCTGCTTTTGAGTTGAAGTCATGTAGCAAGTATGAAGGATGAAAAAATAATTAATCTAGCAAATTCCGCTATATTATTCTTTGTGAGTCATCCACAATTTTCTCAGGTATGTTTTTTTATTTAAAGCCTTACTTCTCTACAACATTAATTTAAAAGTTAGAGATTATTCCTTATTTAAGAGTATTCCTAATCTTGGAAAGGATGCAACACTGTGAAGGTGTTTTTGAACAGATAAGAAACCTATCACTAAAGACCTAATGAAACTCAATGCTTACTAACTTATTTTCTATAAGTATTCTCAAAAAGCTACTTAATTTCCTTTGAAAATTCCTTCAAATGTACTTTCATTTTTTACAAGAATATAAACCTCCCCACCAAATACCAAAAATTCCAAACACAGTTGAACCCAAAAGTTTATTCACAGGACATACTCCTACCTTCTTCTAGACATTCTAAGAGAGAATGTGACTTCTTGTCACAAACTTTAACTTACAGATAACAAAGTCACAAAATACTGATATAGACAACAGCGCCTATGATAAAATACAGTCCTTAGAATTCATAACTTCCATTCTTCCAGTATCTAAAGCACAAGAATCTCTTCAAGAACATCACAAATCCACTTCATAACCACAATGCAGAAATATCGAAGACAAAATATCCTTGCCTTAACTTTCCAATTTGTTTCTAACCACCCCATGGTTTTGTGTGTCAGTCCCAGCCTCCCATATGTCTGTTTCTCCCACAAAAAAAGTCTCTGCACTTTCTCTGACACTAACTTCTATGAATAGAAAGTTCTCTCTGAGGCAACCTGAACAAGGCAGCTTCCCTCTCTGTATGATCCCCTGATGATTTTACAATTTAAGTATTGCAATCGAGATGATGTAACACAGTGCAAAACAAACAGATGGGCAAGAGATACAAAGCGTGGCCAGGCCCAAACTGGAAAACATCACTGCCAGAAATGTTGTTGGGCTCGCAGCTGCTGACATTACTCCTGGGATGTGTGCATGCTGAGGATTTGCTGGCAGCTGCATTGCTGGCTGAGATTTGTGGCATGTGGTTCTACTTAGGTGCCACAAGCTGGGCTTTGTTTGCTTACTCCACATTAGCATGTGCCTGCATGCAACCTGTGGAGATAAAAGGTAATTCTGGACACCCAAACTCTGTTGTGTAGATCAGGCATGTTTTCCTATGCTGAAAGAATGCAATGAACACATGGGAATTTTTTAATGAGGCACATTTAATCTGTGACTGCAGCGTAGAGAGCTGGAGGTGTCATCCTAGAATTAACTTGAGTAATGGCACCAAACTAACTACACAACAGTTTGGAAAGGTAAATTAGTATATCCTAACTTCTGTGTTGCTGCAACATGCTGCTTGACTGTGTGAGAGAGTTTATTTCAATTTCACTTGGGCATCTCTAGTATTAGCAGGAATTCTGCAATGGTATGGAAGAAAAATAACCAGCCCCTAGAAAATTTCTTTCCTAATTATTATTATTCCATGCTATTTTTATGTGACAGGAGGTGCAGTTCATCAAATATATAAAAGCAGATAACTAGAGACATTGCTTTAAGGAAAAGTAACTTAAAGAAATATTCGGGAAAAAGATACAAGCATTATAAATCAGTGCAAATTCAATGATAGAACACAAAAGAACAAAGCAAATCAGACTCTCAAGTACTTTGATTGTTCAGTCACAACTCATCACTCTGCAGAATGCAACTGGGCAATGGTTTTTCCACCGCAGTTATGGACTAAAGCTAGGAGCAAGAAACACCTGATGGACTGAGTTACACAAAATAAGTGACCAACTGGAACAGCTGAAGAAGGGCAGTAGGATTCCAGCTGCCTGAACTGTTTCAAACAAACAGCATCTTTTAAAGCTGATAGCCTGATGCATAAATTGCCTCAGTGTTTGAAGAGGAGCTCATTCCCCAATACTCACATCTGATGAAAACAAATAACAGAGTTCTTGCAACTTATAAGCTAAATAATCTACATCCTTCTCAGAGGGGAGAGGAATAAAGTGCAAACAGTAGAACCTGAAATTAAGTCTTTAGAGTCTGAAATTAAGTACTGTAAATCTGAGATATTTATAATACAAAAGTAATAGATACAGATGCAGAAGTAAAGTTTCAGATGGGTTAAAAGCCATTAGAGGAATAGAAGGCATTTTCAGAAGAGCATGAAGAGAATTCATACCTTATTTGCAGCAGCGTAGGATCTGTAGCATCTTAAATACCTGATTTAATATCTGGGCTGCTTTGAAACAGACAAGCGCAAAGATTTTTATTTTGCTCATTATTTCTTCCATTCCTTCACCAAAATGACTATTTTGATGGGGTAAATATGACCTTTAAAACAGAAACGGGTAATAGAGGTACTCTGCATCTATTCCTAAAAACCTATCTCTTTATTCTAACAAGTTTTCAAATTACATACTGATACATAACAAGATAACATAACTGAATTACACAATTGTAATCTACAAAATTGGTCCATTTTCAGTTATTATTTAGGTGTCAGGAGACATGAAAGAAATGGATTGATGAGGCAGGAGGATATCATGATCCATATATTTTTTATTGAGGCAAAAGATTTTTTTCTGGCTATTGTTGCAAAGACAATAGAAAAATTTACACAAATGCTCCCAAAACCAATCAGAGACTTTGATACAGAAGACATCATCAGCCACAGTTCCTACTCACAGGCACCTCATCAATGATTTAATGTAACAGAGGGACTGCAGCTTCATTATCTTGTGATATTTTTTATCCATATTTAATTAATGCATATCATAACAATTCAGAATTTGACTGCATTGCAGAAGACGAGGGAAGGAATGAAGCTGTTCTACTGCCTGTACTAACACATCTGCTTCACAGACCTACAGGGATTCACTCAGCCACAATATATAATAAAAGTGAAAAAACACTTATATTCTACAAAGAGTTACAAATTCTCTGTATTAAAACTGGGTGAAATAAACAAAGATGTCTTCAAAATTCACATAGTGGACATGAAGAATTCTATTTATCTTCATTATAGGCTGAAATTGTTTGGGTCAAAATCCCCAATTTAGGTGAACCATGAGGAGAAAAAAAAATGATGGCAGAAGAAGAAAAAAAAAGTAACATGACAAATTAGCAGAACCAAACCTCTCCCCCAGTGGGAGGGAGAGGTGAAGGCCAAAGGGTAGATTAATCTTGCTATATCATATGGTCCTGATCTTAAAAATTTCTCTGCGTGTTTAGCAGAAATCACATGCACAATGGGGAGACTTTGAAAAGATCAGGAGCCAGAGCAGATTAAGATGAAATGGGGCCAGATCCAAAAAGCCGTCAACCTCCCACCCTTTCCTGCAGACTCCCATGTGGGCAGGAGATTGTTTCATGGCTCCAAAGTGCTCGTCTGTGCTGAGCTCATTGATGAGTGCTCTCTCTCCCCATGCCTCTAACAGAGAAGTTTTCACTTCTCTTTTCACAGCAGTACAAGCCCCAGCTGTGGACACAGGTCTCTCTAACCCCTCTTACTTTGTGGCCCCAAGTTAATGTGCAGAACCTGGCTGATCCAACCTCTCCAAAAAAAAAAAGGATCCATGCCTAGACAAAATAGAAATAGTATTTTTAAAAAGCAAAAGAAATGAGAAAATTCATTAGGTCGGTTTTAAAACAGAAATTTAGAAAAAGAAAAGGGGATCGAGCAGATGATCAGGTTACTGCGGCTTACCCAATTGCTGAGTGTCAGCTGAGTCAGAGCCATTATCTGCATATATCCATGGTAAAAGTGAGTTAATGTAACATGGCTTAGCTGAGCCTACAGTAGAAGATTTCATTATGGGCAGTTGCAAAATTTATACATCTGAGCTGATGTGCGATTACTTTTCAAGCTACTGAAATTGCTCGTATATGCAAACTTCAAAGTCTATCAACCAAGCAAATAATTTAGAATTTTAAAAAAGAAATTTAAAGAGTTATAAAATAATCTATTTATTTGATGACATGATGACAACAAATGAAGGACCCCTAAAAAGTATAAACACTTTTAACTATTGTTCTGAAAACTCAAACGCATCTGTATGGAAAGCTGTTTTATTAATTTGCTTTCAGAACAGCTAGGTGCAAAAGCATATGTTCACTCACATAAATCTAACAGCAGTGTTTCCACTCTCTTTTAAGATAAAAGATAATTTGTTCCATGATTTACGATCTCACTGACTTCCCGTATTGAATTAGTCAGCTGCAACAATCCCTATCATCCTGCAAATTATTATTAATGTGGTAACATACATACGTACACTGACTGATACCTTTTATTTGAATTCGTGGCGGGTGAGGATAACATAATAATTTTATGAGAAAGGGTTATACATCCCCTAATGACAAACTATTACAAACATCCACTAGGAACTTTCACACAAAGCATGCCAGACACACACACATACATAATTTCCAGCTTTACACTGGCACAACTATTGCAACCTGTAACTTGAGAGAAACCTTGTGTGAATCAGATGCTGTGTTCCCCATTCTTCATCATGAAGAGCAACTCAACAGATGCTTTTATAGCTGTTTCTGTACACATCTACTTCAGTTCCTCTTTTCTTATCCTTGTATTTTTTTTCCTCAATTTCCTAATTAAATGACTTACATTTGTTTGTTCCTTCAATATCACCCTATAAATGTTTACCAATCAAGTTCTTATTCACTGAACTAGGCAGAACTCTTTCTTCTTCCCCATAAATTTTTCCTGCAATCATAATTCCTTGCTGGTTTCCCTCTAATATTTAGATGTGCTTGAACAAAATGCGTTGGCTTTTACCTAATGCAATGCACATGTTTATGGAACACAGGGGGCACTACTCCATTTTCAGAAGACATAACAAAAGAACAGCCATTTATGAAGGTTTTACTGTTCTGATTCTCACTTCCTCTTCACCCCCCACCCCTTCTCAGAGTCCAACTAGAACATCTGGGTGCACTGGATTAAATAATGGATTCTTTGTTTGAAGAAAATTCACAGGAAACATTAAACTTCTCTTAAGACAGGAGAGGTTACTGCATGAGAGCCAGGACAGGAGGAAATCAAAGACTCACATGGAGAGCTGTGCTTCTTCAGGACAGAAATGTACATGTATCACTCAGATGTGTGAAGTTCCACCACAAAAACCAGAGTCCTGGTGAGGTACGGAGCAGCCAACTGTCATGGCAACATTGGGATCCTTGACACTTTCTCTCCTTGAGGGAAATGGCAAGGCTTTCATGGATGGACTATAGTTCAAAGGAGACTATAAAGAATTTTGTCTGATCTGTTATCTCAGTCTATCTCTGCACAACTTTCAATATGTTTATGTGTCTCAAGAGGGGGTAACGCTACATTTTCTTTTGCTAATTTACACCATAGAGAGAATAAAGCCTCTAATCACACCTGGAGAAGTTATGCAAGAGACATGCATTGTTTTTCCCTGTTCAGCTTGGTGAGGAAGCTTTTTACATCAATAGAACTCTACATCCACGCTAGGCTTAATACACTGCATTGCTTTTTATTACTATGGCAAATGAGCAATTAATTTCATTGTAATCTGAAAGTTACTTTAAATAACATGGAAAGTTCTGCAGCATTAATTTTAGATATTATCATTGGTTTACGGTTTTGATTTTTTTTTTTTCAAGTTTGCATAGATCCAGTCCCCAAAGTTAACTGCAGATCTTCTATATCTGGACTCAATTGTATGCAACAAAATATTTCTACAGACATAGCTATCTAAATATTTTATAGTTCCCCTAGCAATTTGAAATGGAAAATGAATCTCTATGGAAGCAATAGAATTTGAGGAAAGCAACGTGCTGCTGATCTCCACAAGATTAATTTTACATCTCAGGCATAAGCTATTTTTTCTTTATGTACGTAGGGGGTGGGAAAATGTGTGGTGATTTTACTGTATTGGTACTATAGAAGTGGAAAACACCTACATAAAGCAAAAGCCTTATGCTTCACTTATCTGGATTTATCCTACAATCTACAAAGCAACAAAGGTGACAAGGGACACTCTTATCTGTTTTCCCCTTTTTCAGCTTACAGGGAAAAAATACTAAACCAATTGGTCTAAGCTGTTATCAGATATGGGACCTAGATTCACACTGTAAGAGTCACCTAAAAAATTGTCAGCTGCATGACCTGCATATGAGCCATGTTGCATTCAGTAATGAGAACCCCTGTACTCATTTTAGGGAAGCTTGAACTTCCCTAAGCTGGGTAATTTTTTCTACAAATTTACCTCATCAAAAAGCTAGTAATTTTGCACCTTTGTTCAAGTAAACCAGTATGAAAAACAGAGCTATATATTTTGTCCTCAAATTCTAGGAAGCAATGCAGAGAGGCTGCAGCAAAGGATTATTTTAGCATAAGGATTCTCTTAGCATATGCATTTTGAGTAAAGAAAATTTATTCTCAAAGCATGCTATAAAAGAAAACCAAGAAGTAACACAGATCTACCCATTTTTGTCCATATTTTTTAACAAAACTGTCCCTGTCATTTCTTTTGAATATCTGTAACTTTCTACCTGTACATCATGTTGAGTATCCAAAAGAAATTGACTGAATTGGTTTAGCAAATAGTCTTCTTTTAATACTATATCTCATATCCTATGTTTTATGATTTCCATTATTAAATGGCCTTGGTATATTATCAACTTTGCATATATGATCTATGGGGCTAAATGCCTTAAAAGATAAAGCAACAGAAAGCAGACTTTACACAGTTTATTTCCCTCTTCAAATATTTTTAGACTTTTTTTTTAAACAGAAGATGTTTAATATGCACACTTCAGTGCACATTCTCAGCTTGAACATCTTGATTTAAATTGAGTTAGCAGGAAGGAATTCTGACAATATATAGTAGCTGATGATGTTCCTGTTGGATTATATTTGACCATACACAAGCCTTTTAATAAGACTTCCTGTGTCGCAGTAACAACACGAAAGAAGGAGACAGACACTTGTTGAGATTAAGGAACAAGTGCCTGGGGCCTTGCCCATCTTTATTATATATGTGCCTTATAAATCACTGTGTATTGGAGGCGATAAAGAGCCTCCCCTCAGTCACACTGGTCAAAGGAAATGTCCATCAAACTTCTGTGCCCAGGAGAAAAGAATGTAAATAAAAAGATACCGTTACAATAACATGGCTATGTTTACAGAGAATGTCTGAGAGCTAGTTACAAAAGAATGATAACATCCAGAACTGCAAAATTCAGGGCAACATTCTTGTTTTTTCCATCTTTTCTTAAATAAGTTTCTGCAATAATTAATAACCTAAAACATAATTACTGCAATTATGTTTTAGGGCTGTTTTTAATTATGTTGATTTTTTTTCTTTCTTTTTTTTTACTCTGAACTGGAGGGAGAAAATACCATTTGGAAATAAACCTTATTTAAGGGGTAAGAGTGTCAAAATACCACCCTCTTCAAATATTCCAAACTTCAAGCTTCCTCTTTTTTTTGACAGTGAGTTTGCTTGTACCACAAGCAGTACAACCAGCATAAGTAGGAAACCCTAGTGGTCAGTCCAAACATATAAGACCACCAAAGTCAAAGCAAAAAAAGAAAGACCCAATTTGATTTGAGTTACAAGAAGAAAGAAAGAAAACACTGAAAGACTTTGATATAATAGTTTCTCTCATTAATGTAAATACATATCCCTATAATTTCATTTTCACATTTGCAACACATTAGTTTTTGTCAGTAAAAAGAAAGGAACACAGAATATTTTTGTTTCAAATATAACTAACATCTTAAAATGAAGTGGTCTAAGAAACAGCATTCATGAGAAAATTCCAGGACACAAAATCTTTGACTAAATAGCAATTTTAAAGAACATCTTTAACTCAGCCAGAAACAAAAATATTGTCTACCAGCATCTTACCACATCATCGAGTTTATTCTGTCTCTCCCCTCCCTCCCCTAGGAGTAGGTGGGGGGGTTTGTTTGTTTTTGAAGCAATGAAGGAATAGGAAGTGAAACTGGGAGAGGAAAATACAGGAGCTAACAGTGAAGAAGTTACTGTGGAAAGTGTGATCATCCACGCAGAATTTGGAAAGGGTGATAGAGAAGAAGGCTGCAGCAGACGCTTTATAATCCAGCTGGGAATGGACAGTTAGGAATCCCTGAGAAACCACAGCTGATGGGCTGGAAATAACACAAGAAACACTGAGGCTGCAGCTGGAGAACAAGGAGATGACCACAAACAGAGAATTTGAGAAGATTACTCGAGGGGCAGCCCACCAGTGTCAGCTGTAAGAACAGTGCTGTCCTGGCAAAGGAGGAGTCACAGTGTAAGACTGGTCTTTTAATTTCCAAGTTAAGAAGGCTGCAAGCATCACATTTGCTTATGTCATTTGTTACTGCTATTCTTGTTACATAGCATTTTTGACCACTTTTTGTGTTGTTTTGAATCTTCTGGGTTGCCACAGGTAGTTGCTGAAGTTACCATTATCAGTCACATGGTGCTAGAAAATAGTCTCCTCTCACCATGGAGCTAATTCTCATTATTTTAAATGCATGTCATGTTGCAACACATACATTGGCATTCTGAAGAGAAAGGGTACTAAAGACAGAACTTCAGCAGAAGGTCAGATGTAGCTTACTCTTTCAGTCCAAAGATTTCTCTAGGCTAAAAACCAAACGCCAGGGTTGCATTCTATTTCAGGCCTCAGATTTAATAACATGAGCTGCACAACTCTAAATTATCTTCTCATTTCTATATCTTTCAAAGGCTTTTAGCTCAATGTAACATGCTTTTAAAATTACCTTTTCTTGAACAGTTCAAATATCAAGTGCTCTAAAGCTTCTTCCTCCCTCCAAAAAGTCATAAAAGATAAAATATTTTAAAAATGCAAGTATTTATTTTCTTTATTTTTACCAAACTTAGCTCATACTCCTAGGTCTTGAGAACACATTAAAAATGTTTGAACATTTTCATAGAATTCTTTGACATAAAAGATGTCCAGCAAATTCTGTTGTGTTGTTTTCAGGTGTTTTTCCTATTTTAGTTTTGCTAACTTATATGTTCAGACATCTCTGAGCACCTTACTTTTGTGAGGACTTAGACCTTCAGGCTAATGATCGCAGGAGAAGTCCTAGGTGGCACATTTGCCTTATTCTCCAGAAAGCATCCTTTACTGATATATCAACGTAAAACATGCAACAATTTTCTTGCTGTGGTAATTAGCGGCACTATTTTAAATAGTTTTTTAAAATAAAATAGCAATTTTAAAATTTTGTCCTCTTGCTGAAGTGCATGCTGAGAGATGTACAAAGAAACACCAAATCATTCTGTTCTGTGGCTCATATTTAGCA
This sequence comes from Climacteris rufus, assembly GCA_013398175.1. Taxonomy (NCBI): domain Eukaryota; kingdom Metazoa; phylum Chordata; class Aves; order Passeriformes; family Climacteridae; genus Climacteris; species Climacteris rufus. Next base: position 2,265,189 of record VZRZ01001990.1, read on the forward strand.
CATAGCTACATTTAAAAGGTAAGATATTTGATGCCAGGAACTTCTGTTTCTTCACAACTCATGTGTATAATGTTGCCTACAACGCATCATGAGCCCTCCTTTCTACTGCAAAACACATTACTGAGATTACATTAAGTGAAACATAACAGTTCATTTCAACTGAAAATTCAGCTCAATGTTACAGCTGAAGCTGCTTGATACCTCCCATTATAAAATGTTGTTTATCAGTTGCTTATAATTCTTCTTTAAAGTGTTCTTCATGAACACTTTAACTGTGGATTTAAATCTTCCATGTTTACTGTCTGTCCTCAGACTGACTTACTCAACTTGAAAGTCCTCAACTGATTCCCAAAAGATAGAGCTGGTTGGGGCAAAGCGTATTATTTGTCAGGCTAAAGAAACCAGAGGAAGCAGGACTGGAAAGTCTCCCAAACCGATTCCATAAAATGTCTCACTGATAAAGTTCAGTTTTTCTTTGATTTACACAGCTATGCAGAAAAGCAAAGGTATGGCTAATACTAATCTCTAGAAGTGTTTTCATGTGACTAAAAGCCTTCTTTAAAAGTCTTCAAACCTTACAGAGATATTTTAAAGAGTTATTTTCTGAAGATCCTGCCTACATCATGGAGGATCCATCTCTTCTACAGCTTCTGCCCACTGACTGCATGGTTGGGTTTGCCATGTTGTACAACAATCACTGAGCATCTCTCACTGGGAACTATCAGGTGAGAGGTAGGGCTTTCTTTCCAACTTCCCTTTTCAGATAGTCTGGGGCTATGGTTGTTTCAGCATGGAAAGGGGACCTGGGACTTGCTGTTTTGTACTCTTGGTGCTGCTGTCCAGTAAGGGACAGCAGAGGAAGAAGGCAACAGCAACACTGAAGCACTGAGGGAGCCAAATAATGATGAAGTAAAACATAGTTTGAATTCCTTTACATTTGTGAGTCTGATTTATTTAATATTTGTATAGTACTGCATAGTGTTTTGGATTTGGAGAGTTTTTACCTTTATTTTTTAGTTGAAACATTTATTTGAATCTTTTTAATATCCTTTTTTAAAAGAAATGTTTCAAAATAGTAAAATTTTGCCAAATACCAAAGATTAAATAAATAAATTACTTCTGGTCTTAAAAAGCAAAACAAAACCAAACTGAAAAAAAAACCTTCTGAAAAGGGAAGTGAAAATCAATAGATCATGAAAGGAATAAAATCCCTAAGCAATAGAAGCTGCATAAAGGTGATGAAAATTTTGTTCTCATTTGTGTATGCACACATGCATACATGTATCCAGAAAGTATTTTTAGTTCTTTCCTTATAGTGCATCTAGTCTTATAATAGTCCAGTTTTAGCTGTTTCCACACATCATTTCTATTTCTGCCCTTCTCTGTCACAGACCACGCATTACCACTCAGTTGCTTACAATATGAGGGTAAAGGAAAGCGTGAACTAATTGATTCTTTTGGAGAAATTTGGAAGGAAGACAGGCTAAAATTATTAGCATGAAATTTCTTGAGCATCAAGCTCCAATGGCTTCTCACCAACATTTCTAAACAATATGAATTATACCCTTTCCTATGATGAGATGAGCCAGCAGAGATGGGACACTTTCCTTGGGTAAGGGGTTATATTCTAAGAAGGCACAGCTTCAACCACTGTGCATAAAGCACACCAGTAACCGCTGCACCACATTTCATAATCTTTTGGCATCTTACAGCTTAAGTGTCTAACAGCATAGATAATATATTAAGATGTATAAACCAACATCTATTCAAATAAAATACTTCTAACACCCAATTTAACTGGCCCCAGACAATTATGTTTTTATTTTGCCTCTGCTTATCTGTGAAGTTATGGTTTCTAGCTAACCTATGCACTGTTTCATACCCCTAAGGATCAGATACTTAAGTCTGAGATTTTAATTAGTGCTCTCTGGCTTTGAAATACCCAGGAGATACATATTACTGCTTCATTTCATTTCATTTCATTTTTCATCTTCATTACTGTGTTTGCAGATCACAGGCAAATTTAAAGAGAATGAGGCCAGCTTCAACTAGGCTAGCAATGATGGCAGTCATATTCTGCCTAGTTAGGTACTTCTAATACACACAGTATGTGGCATCCGAATACTTTCCAAGTAGGAGGCCTGATAGAAATGCTACTTCTAATGATAAATACACAGAAAATATATGCTGCAGTGGGAAGAATGCACTTAAATTGTTAAAAATCATGTTGAGGGCTGAGAATCTTTTTCCGTTCACTTCTCCTGTTCTCGATATATGCACAGTTGCTGTGTCAGATCTCATTCTACAATAACATTAAACATATATAGCCAGGTGTTTACTAGTTTAGTGAAGTTGTTCCCAGCTATGAGATGCTAGCCACTCCCACAAAAATGTGCAACCTTTGTCTTTAGGAATTTAACAGTAAGGAAGTATTAAGCTGGCTAGAAAGAACCATATAGAAATATGGACAAGAAGTAATGACTTTAAACTAAAAAAAAAAGGTACATTTAGACTAGATAAAAAGAAGAAAATTTTTACAATGAGGTTGGTTAAACAGGTTGCCCTGAGGGGTGGTACATGCTCCATCCCTGGAAACACTCAAGGTCAGGTTGGATGGGGCTCAGAGCAACCTGATCTAGTTGAAGATGTCCCTCATCATTGGTGTGAGGGGGTTGGACTAGAGGAGCCAGTCCAAACTATTCCATAATGCTACAATTCCAAAGTTTCATGTCGGCCACACATGAAAAACACAGGCATCAAAAAGTCAGTGTCTAATTTAAATATTATTGTTTGCCTGAATTTGTACAGGGTGGTGAGTAATGGTATTTTAAAGTATCATGGTTATTAAAAAGAATGTTGTGAACTCAATGTAGCACCAAGAACTGTTTCCCAAAGGGAAGATAAAGACATGGAAGGAGCTTTGAATAATCGTGAGAAATATTCATGTAGGTTATTTAAAAAGGAGGAAGAAGATACTTTTCCCCCCATATTAATCACTGATTATTTTCTGTTGCCCATCCACCTAACTGGATCATCAGGTTTACCAGAATAAAGTTAAGTAATATCATTGAAGAAAGATGTGAGACCTAAGTCTTACGGGTAAGTCCAGAATGTCTATTTCATATGTGTATGGGAGGACAGAAGAAGAAAGTTCTGGAAAACATGGTGGAAACTAGCCACCAAAGCCAGGAATACTTGTGGAAGAGCAGGTAAGATCAGGAGCTCTTCAGAAGAAAGGTAGGTTCTCTTAAGGGACTTCTGGGCCATTTAAGGGAGAACTATGTTCTAATCTCATTCAGAAAGCATCCAGTATGTGCTTACAAGATAAGCATGTTTAAAAATTTTCTCTGCTATCTGTTGTGGAGAGAAACTGCTCATCTGAAATCTGTCTTAGCAAACATGCTAACATGACCTAACTCGTCATGGACATTCTTTCTCAAAAAAAGTGACTTTTTTCCAAACTTACTCTATAAGCAGAAAGCATTTTTCAGAAGCTTGGTCTCTTTGGAAAGCAGGAAAGTTTGCACCCTTCATTTGCACCTGACCTATTCTATTCTATTCTTTCTTAAACAACTTCATCACAAAGTGCATTTCATTGGTCCATTCAAATATATAGAATATATGAAGCGCAAATGCGAAAATACAGGTATAAGTATTTCTTTACCTCACAAAAAATTGGTCTGTTGCCATTCATTTGAGAGTTTGGAGAAGATGTGTCCTCCTTATAACTTCCAGTGATAAAGCAAAAAAGCCCACAGGTATGTCAATATACTGGAACAGCAACAACAACTATACAAGTTGTCTTCAAACCAATAATTTGAAACATGAGCTATGAGAATATGAGCACTTCTTGGAATCTTCCACGTCACTGCTTTGCTGGAAGAGAAAAGGCTGCGGTCCTACACTATGCAGGCAACATTCTCTCCCAAAGGCAAAAACTCCCCAAAGCTGACAACATGCTTGTAGTTTAATGGAGACTATTTACATGCTTTGAAAAGGAAACCTCACATTCAACTGCAGCAATATCATTTGAACAAGTAATATAAACAGTTGCTGGTAAACATCCCTTGAAGAGTTTCCATTACTGACAATATATATGCCTCTCTTTTCTTGATAACAATCATTGAACTTCCCTATTCAGGTTTCCTATTGCAACAAGACCCACCTATTCCCAGAATCAGGAAGGCACTCAGGATTCCTTTTTAAGGAATGGTGTGAAAGGGACTGCAATGAATCAGAAGGTTTTGCTATGGTCTTTTAGATCGTATTATTTCATATATTAGACTTGAAAGAATTAACCTGGCACAATCTCAGGCTAGAAGCATTTGTCCTTATCTTTAAAAAGAAGGGACATAAAAAATACTTATGAAGATCCCACTTGATCTTACAAAGATTCCTATTTTGCACTATCCCCAAACTCCAATTACTTTTAAACCACTCAAAGAAGGCCTATTGTACCTCTGTACTTTCAACAATTCATGATACATATAGTTGTATCTCCATCCATAAGTGTCTGTCATCTACAGCAACTTTCAAACACCTAATAAGCACTTGGATCAAATTCAGAATCAGAAATAATGGCATTATAGAAGTAACAAGAAGAAATAATATCCTATCTCACTGAAGATGCAAGATGTTAAGACACAATGCAATGCAAGTTATATTAGTGCTCAACACAATAAAAAGCCAAGGAATGCAAAATCTCAAAAAAAATCTATCCATTAGGTTTACTTCTAATGCAACACAGAAATACACACTATCAAGGAATCCATTATTTTAGACAGAAAACTACATCATAACTTCTGCAGTGGGAGTTAACCCCTTCAATCTCAGATATAAGCAAATCTAGGGGCAGAAAAGGGTCTGTTTAACAGAGGACCCAGGGAAAAGACTGAGGTTACAAAAAAACCGATGTTCTCCACAAATCCTGGGGTCAGTTGAGATGACTGAAAACTTTTTAGCACATTCCTGGAGTTCAGAGACGCAGCACTTGATAAGATTTTCAGTACTAGAGCTCATGAATAACCATGGTTCACGTATAAGGAGTCTGCTGATATATCAACTCATGAATCACTTTATGAATCTCTCAACCCTGACATTAACTGACAAAAGCTTTGCTCTTTCCAACGCTACTTCACTCTTCAGACCAGTTACCAGACACAAGTGCAACACAGCAAGAATTTTAGGTCTTTTAATAAGGCCACACACTACATCATTGCCCAAAAAGTTCTGAAATTTAAATGCAAACTACATTTTTCAACCTGACCTGGACTCTGGAAATTCAAGGCATAAATGGAGAGATGAACAGAAAAGTATTTAAATACCACAAGGCCGAAAAGGTATTTGGTTTGGACTCAACTTTATTTTTTTCAATGCTTGGGCACAAGTTTCTTCTAATTACCTGCAACAGCTTTTTGGACTATCTGTACAATACCAACTCGTAAGGAAAACCTTCTTTGCAATGTTAATGTCCCAGTGAGTTTAAGAACAGCTAAACAACTGTGGTAGTGACATTCTTGTTGGACAAGACATGATTATGAGATGTGAAATATGGTAATTCTTAAGCCATTTACAAAATACAGTTTTCTACTCTTTAGTTGTTTTTCTTTTCCTTTTCTTGCCCAGAGAAATGGCTTTAAATTTGGTATAGAATCACAAAGCACTGCTAACAAAACTGTCTGACTCACAGGGAAATGAGAAATATATGGGTAGATCAAGAAACTCCAGAAAGAAATTAAGAGCTTTAGAGAAAAGTATTTCACACAGTATGGAGGCAATTGTTTAATCAGTTTTAAAAGTAAAAGTAACTCTAAATTCTCATTTCACTCAGATGCTCTCAATTAAAAAAACAAGCATTGTACTTACTGGGGATCACTGTTTACTTTATATATGTGAAACATCTAAGGTTATTGGCAATAAGAACAAAGATACCTATAAATAAAAAACCAAAAGTACAGGTGTGATTAAGGCGCTATGCCTATGGCATTTCGGTTTATGGATGAGACTGAAGAAAGGATGATGTTTTCTGGGGCTGAATTGTCATTTTCGAAGTTTAAGGTTCCCTCACTCTCTAAGAGGTTTCATGGATGCAAAACAGATTCCCAAGACTGTGGTCCACCTGGGTGACAAAGTAACTTGTGACATGGCCATGCCAATCAACAAGGTCAGCACAAGCGAGCAAGGGCACAATAGTGTTTCATTCCATTACCAGGCAATTAGGACACTTATGAAACAGATGACAATGAATTTTTAATTCCTGTGTATTTTTGCTTATAAATTATGGTGGATACAGACACTGCAAACTATCCTAGGAAGGAAAGAGCTGAATGGAAGTGCTTTTTCTCCCTGATGCATGTCCTTACTTACTACACTATAGACACATGCACCTTCTTGCTCCTACCTCTTCAGTTTCATGTCTTGTGCATTCCTGCATGCAAAATATCAGGACACTTGTTTTGGAGGTGGAAAATGTGGACCAGTGCCAGTAAGAATCAGATTATTTTAGCCTACCAGGAAGTAATTGGTTCTGGTACCTTGTATAGCTCAATCAATGTGTAGGGCTTTATGCTAAGTATAGATTTGTCCATGACAAGAATATCAGGTATCTTGGAACCATGTCAAAAATTTTGGATGTTCTCTGCTACCTTGCTACATGCCTACAATACTTATTATGAAACTACTGTCATGTTTACTTTGCATTTCCTGCAGGTTTTCCACTCATCTTATCCTTTATCAAACATCAGCCAGCCACCCAGCCATTCATCCATCCATCTATTCATCCATCCATCTATCCATCCATCCATTTAAAACACAGGGTTGTATCCTAGCAGGGAAGGTGTGGGTGTTGTGGAGGTGGCTGTAGGCTCTTTTTACACCATGACTCTGACTTCCCTATAAAAAGCTGTATCCAAATCTAGACCAATTCACCAACAACCAATCGCACACTTCTGCAAAGAATGTAATTATTCCAAATTCTAACGTGTGTAACTGGTATGAACTTGGTTTGGGTTGGCAGGAACATGTAAGTAGGTGTAGATTGCTTTTAACGGGTAGGAAAATGAGATGAAATTTTTGAAAAATTGATGAAAAAAAATAGAGAAGAAGTTATAAAAGCTGTATTTTTGTTCCATTTAAACACAAGCTGTTATGTAAGTGTCTGCTGCAGTAGGTCTGGTTTTAAAGAAAGTTAAAGAGGCACACTGGCTTTCTTGCAGTGCATAAAGTTATTTAACATACCTGAAGGAATTCAAAATATTACAGACTTATTTTTTTCTACTTAGTGCCTCAAATCTGCCTGTAATAAGAGTACTAAAAGTTAGCAGGCAGCGATTTTTAAAGAACAAAACCATAAACTGATGCTGTCAGAAGAAATTAAACCACCTGGTACCACAATGGCTTTTTAAAATAACAACACTACTTGGCAGGCCCTAAAAAAAAAAAGAATGTCTACAGTGTCAAGTATTAGTGATCTTGAATGTTGTTTATCAAATTTTAACACACACACACACACACAAAATTGAGCTGTGACATCAGAGATATATCAAACCAACAAGAGCCTAAGGAATCTACAAATAGATACAGGGAAAATAGCAAAACTGGAGATTCAAACTTACTACAATATGGAGCACCTCAATTACAGACAAAATCCACATTCACCAAACAATTAAATGCAGCACTCTTACTAAAGCAAAGCACTTTTATATGCTGATGTTAAACCAATATTCACACCTGGACACATGCCTCACACAGTGAGGTGTGCTGGAAGCTGGGCAACAAAACCCACCTGCCATCTAAAGGCACATGCAAACACCAGACCACCCACACTTTTGCTTCTTCAACCTCCACAGTGGTACCAAGCGGACTTATCGCAACATTGCTTTACCTGTCAACAGAAAACCCAGAAATTAAGTCTCCCAAGTTAAGAAATGTCAAGGACTCCAGAGCTGTCTCTAATTTAAAAATCCCTAGGCAGCTTTTGCCTCTAATATTAATGGGTTCTCCTTGAATGCTATCTGGTTCAGGCAATTAAATTTTACTATAATTATTTAGATAAAACTAAAGTAAACAGGCTGAGTCATCCTGGCAATAGGCTAACAGTGGGATATCTGGAAAATGTGGCTTTACTAAGAACATCTGCTAACACCACAACACTTACTGAGGTGTGTAAAGTCCCAGTGACGTTCTTTTTTCTTCTGAGAAAGTTTAAATAATTACAGATTGAAAATGTTAGGTTGGAAATAGCCCATGAAACGATCTTTCATTCTGTGTGTCACGGCACACTTCAGAGACTGGTCAGAGGAGTGTTTTGAAATTTACACATTAGTTTATTCATAGGCTGATGTCCTCTGTGAAAACTCAAAGAGACTATTTTTATTCAATATGGAAAATCAGATCAATAAAAAAATACAGACAACTTTTACTAATATCAGGCTTTTTGCTTCACAGGAAGGTGCAGAGCATTAAAGGCTGTTACTGTCTTAGTGGCGTATAGAAACTTGTTTTTTTCCTCAACAGTGACAGATCTTACTTGTACATGATACAATTTGCAACTGACTCAATATCTGCACTCTTCTCTGTGACTGTAATTTTCATTTCTCCAAAGATTTTGATCAGAAAGGAACTTTAATCTCATGAGGTATTTTAATTTTTTTCTGAATAGAGAGACCAAAAAATTGAAACAGTACATCTGTCATTACTACACTGTATCATGACCTCAGTTTGTGATGGTTTGTTTGTTGTGCTTCTGTGAGTTTTTTTAATTTCCACATCTGGCTAAAACCTTTACTCAGAATCAGCTTAATTTTTGCAAATATGATTGTGTGTATATTTCCAGTGCTAGGTTTTGGTATAGACATCTTTATTAACCAATTCTTTTTAGGCTTTCCGTTTTCTGACAGTTGAACTTTGGATGCTTACCAATGTATTTTGGACAGATGCAAACCTAAGACAGCCTTTGGCTTGCTTTTTGGTTGAAATTGCAAACGTCCTCCAGTGTTCAAGTCCCCAAACTATTAAATCCAATGAACTTCACTGACTAATTCTTCTGAATTTTCAAATTTCTCCCTCTTAATATAAAAAAACCCCAAACCTTTAATTATTGGACTGGTTTGGTTTTCTAGTCAACATAAATAAAATCTATGTATGATTACAACCTCTAATGCTCTTCCTAAGACAGATTTTTTTGTAATATCATTATTGTTAGCAGCACTAAATCTAAATGGATAAACATGCATTAATAGCATTTCGTCTGTAATGTGCATCTAGGAAGTACAATGCATCTCATATGTTATTTCTCCTGCTGGTATCTGTCTGCATCTAGTCTGAGCTACAATCCCAGTAGACTCCCACCAGAATCTCAGGAGAGAGGTCCTCCCCAAAGCGATTTTTAAAAAGTACCGTTTTATTTATGTAGGTTTGTCCTGATTATTAAATGCTTCAGTATGAATTTAAAAATTCCATTTTTAATGTCAATTTCAAGCAACTTATTTGATCCCAAGGTTAGGCTTTCTGTTATATATTTCCCATGGTTTCCCAATTTATATTTTTAAGCAGAAAAGAATATAGCCTATCTTACAGATCTGCAGTATACAGCAACTGCTATGCAAAAATCACTCTATTGCAATTCCATTTTCTGGTCACCTATTCTGCAGATGTCAATATGTGCTTGGAAAACAGAGAGAGCATGTACAGTTAAATACAGAAATAATTTGTATGAAGTTTAATCAAATTTGTTCTCTTCCAGGATTTTTTTCTTCCTGAACATGGTGTCCTCATGAGAAACTGCCTTCCTCTGTAAGTTGTCTTCCTTTTTTTTGGCTACACAATCTTAGCAGTTCTAAGTAGCTGTGAAAAAATTTATTTTCTGTTCCAGAGTAGCAGGAACGACTAAGAAACTTAAATTTCTTTGTTTTTTAACCACTCTCCACTCCATTAGGAATAATTAAAAATCTTTCAAAAACTTTCCTTGACCCTTCATTTGAAAGAATTAAATCTCATGTTAGCCACCTTCTTGTCTTAATAAATTTTAAGTCCCTAGAAGATTTTCCTTCAAAAGAAAAAAAAGTGTTACAATTCCTCTAGAAAAAAAAATTTTAAAACTCTGACTGAAGAATAAAAGAATCCAAATCAGAGCTCCATGACCTACCACCTACAGGTGTTCAATTCCATGGCAACATGAGACTTCCTAAAGATTACTCAGCCTTATATTACTTTATGCATATTATTAGCATCCAGTTCTCCTGCAGGGAGCTGTGCTATGAAAAAGTTTATTCAAAGGTGACTGTTCACAGAAGCAACCTGAACTGTCAGGTAACACTTTTGAGGTTTTCAATGGGAAAATTCTGAAGGTTGCATTTTGAAAACAGCACTGAACACTCTCGCAGCACATATTGTGAGCCATCACTTTTGCTGACCAACACAGCCATTATACAGAAGTCTACTGGCCTTTATACTTGCTGTATTTGTGTCTGTATACACAGTATCTCACTAAATATGTATGAGTATATAAATATGAATACCTATCACCGATGTATTTTACTTTCTGATTTTATCACTTTGAAATATTTCCCAGGTTGTGTTTGAGTCTCTCTCAGCTGCTGTACTGTGCTTTATGTTTGACAAGACTTTAGAAGAAGTCTTTTAAAGAAGATAAGGGTGAATACATTTTCTTCATATGCCTTTGGAATACTTTGGCTTTATAAAAGCTAAATAACTCTGGATTTTGAACAATTATTCTCTTTTCAAAATATTTTGCCAGTATAAAAGAATATGTGGACAGCTCTGGCACACACTTAATCAAGACATGACAAAACTCCAGGTAAAGGGCCTGTATCTATAACGAAAAGTAAAAAATTACAGTGGTCAATTTAACAAGTCAGTCCAATTTTACTGCTGATAAGTAGAACCTAATCTCACTAAAAAATCTCTGATATAACCACACTACCCAACAAACAGGCAGGTCTCCAGGGCACATCCTAATACAGTTTAGCAGATGGCATCAGGTTCTCAGACTGAATAATGAAGCACTGATGCTACAAGAACTATTCATCTTGAAGCTGTCTCATTCAAACTTGTACTAACTGGAGAAAATGGGACTATGTTGCTGACCCAAAGGATCTCCTGCAACAGAACATAATTTCAGAAATTGCTCAGATTCTAATCATTTCCAGCACTGGAAATGATCTGCAAACTGAAAAGTATGAATGTACTTGCCAAGATTACCAACACTGTATGCTCCATTTCACCAGACTAATTAACAAGACAAGAAAAATACAAAGATAAACATATGGGAAAGGCAATTTCGAAACATCTCCAACGTTAAAATTCTCTATGCTTGTCACCAAACTACTTAACAAACTTGGTGGAGGAGGTTATAATATACAACTACTGTTTTCTACTTCCATCATCACTGGAACTGTAAAAGTAAAACATAAATTCTCTCCTAAAAAGAGCTGAAAGTAAGTTACTATTTTGGAAGCTATCATCTTCTGAGGATCAGACTGAACACACAAGCTCAAAACAACCTGTGATCTAGAATGAAATATTATGCAAACTGGGAAATAGGTTCAAATGCTGCAAAATAAAGCAACTTCCATGAAAAAAAAATAGATATGAGCCAGTCAAACTAAGAGATTGAATCCAAATATCTACCCCCTGTTTTGTCTATCACTGTTCTGTGTTTCTTCCCCAGAACCAAAAGTTTGTTTATAAAATTGGTCATAAACATTGGATTTGTACTTTCTGCATTTGGATATACAGCTCATATGTTCACAGTTTGGGAAAATAGGTCAAAATGTTTTGTAAGAAAAACCTTCTCCTGGACCACCTGATTAATCTAAATGTTCAAGAAATTATAACACAAAATTAAAATGAAAGAGAAAAAACACCAAGCTATAAAAAAAAAAAAAATCTATCTACTCTCTTATTTGCTATTTAATAACACTACCAGTTATGATTAAAATCCCTTGTACATTAAGATAATAACACTGATGATGTTTAATAACAATTTTTCTTTTCTTTAAAACACGCTGAAGTTTTATATTAAAAATTCTCCATATAAATACAATTTCATTAATATGTAAATATTATTGAGGAAATCCTTTATAATTTTGGACACAAAGGTTTTAGCACTTTCATATCCAAAATGAGCTTTACCACTGAAAAATGTTGAAATAATATGCACACTCAAACCTCCTTATGCAATTGAAAGGGGAATTTCCACCAGTTCTAGTTTATTGGGTAGCATTTAGTTCATGCTATTTTTAACAGACATCAGGGAAATCAAATACTGCAGAAAACATATTGCAGAACATTTGGTTCAATGAGCAGAATGAATTAGCGTTAACTGCAGTCTTACTGTTTGGCTAGTTTCAATGGCTGTTTTGTAAGTTATAAGTGACCACAATTTTTCCTGGCTGTACCTACAGGCAACTTATTCACTGTAATATGGATGAAAAGTGATAACTGTGCAAATATACATGCATACATGGTGAAGATTTGGGGAAAGGGACATGCATTTCAGTGTAAATATGGACTAGAAAGCACATACATCATCTTCTTGAAAGCTCTAACATACTTATTCATGTCTATAAGTCTGCCAGCTAGGGGGGGAAGCAAAGATTTATGATTTAAGTGGCCAAGCTTTCTCTGCTAGAGATGCTTAGGCAGCAAGGTGAGAAGCAATGTCTCCAAGAAGTAGACCTGTGAAACACAGTAGAGAATATTCAAAGCAAAGAGCTTGCAGACAACAGATAAAGAAGTGGGCCTAAGTAATCAAGAACACATCTTAAACAAAGGCATATATTAAAAGAGAAATGCTGCACAGAATAAAACTGAAGTTCTGTGAATGCATTTTTTCATGTGAGCAGCTCATTTGACTCAAGTGTTGCTACAGATTTTATTTAATGAACGCCGCATGATATTATATTAACAGCCACCTGACGATCATGCTAACAGCTTGTTCTGAGCATTTAGCTGCACATCAGCATCCTCCTTGTAAGAGCTGAACACAACAGAAACAAGTGAGTCACCCACACGCTGCCATACGGCCGATGACTTCCCTGCAGCCAGAGCTGAGCTGGGTGCACAGGCCTAGGGAGGGAGGGAGGTACTTTCAGCAGACCTGCACACAGCTGTCCCCTCAGTGAGGGGATAGAGTTTTGGGGCAAGTGGTGAAAATGTCCCATGACTGGATAAAAGAGACTCTGATAATTTACTTATTGTGAGGAAGGGAATGAGGACAAGCAACGATGTGCCAAATGGGAGGGAGCTGAGGGTGCTGTGCAATTGCCTACAGCACTAAGAGAGGGTGGAGATGAAACTGGAGGTCCTGGAGTAGGAAAACAAAGGGGGCACTGGATGCAAATCCACTGGGAAAACAACTTCTTTCCCTCTCCCCTTTCTGAACCATTAGTCTAAATGGTACATACAGCCAGATCCTGGCCTCTCCTGCCTTGGTTTGTTTCTGCCTCGTACATAGAATATTTATTTCCAAGGCCCAGCAGTTGTTGACATTTGAAAATATCACACTGCAGTGGAACACTTTATATTTATGCCTCTGTTGAAAGCAAAGTTGTATCTCAAAGTCCCCAGAACCCACCATTACTTTCCAATTGCCAAAGCACGAGTTTCTGATGAGGGCAGAGTAAGTCAGCCAGCATGCTCTCCACTCCTAAGTCTAGCCAAGAGCTGCTTAACACATCAGTCTCTGTCCTATAAATCCTATAACTGATTTCCGCTTCCTCCCTCGTTTAGGAAGGACAGATTAATGAAGGTTACAGAAACATAACAGTTATTAACAGGCATAAACATGATAGCCCTGACCTTAACCGCAGTTACTGGATCAGATGCATGTGCATGTCTCCATGTGCACACGCACGTGTGTGTGGACACCACAGGACTCACATTTTCCTGGCAGGCTGTCTGCTGCTGGCAAGGTGAAGCAGTAACAGTGCTGGCAAAGAGACGCTGAGCTGAGGACTAACACAGGCCAGCAAAGTCAAAGTGAAATTAGGTTTTAAAGATTCCAGTCTTAATTTTCCCTTAAAATAGAGCCATTCTCTTCATTGTTTCCATAACAGTAATATGTGCTTTTGACAAGTAATCTGCAGTTGTTTTCACATCCAGACATTCTAGATTGGTTACATTCTGCTTGGAGACAGAGACACTGGCTTTGGCCAGCTGAGATTGCAGCTTTTGTACATGATGCGTCTCAGTACATGATGAAGTCTGCCATACTTAGATTTGTACAAGTCTCAAGCCTCCAAAGCACTCAGACAACATTAACAGAACATAAAAAATAATTCAGTTTTTAAAAATTTAAGTCTGACACCGCCAGCCTCAAAAACTCTCTTATTTTACAGTGCTAAGAAAAAAATATTTGTATAAGCCAAGGAGATGTTCTCATTTAGAGCAAATCTCGTGAGTTACTTACATTGCCAGATCCTATTTAGATGCCTAAATAATAGCTGATTGTCAATATTTTTGTGAGTGGCCCTTAAACCTTAATCTTTGCCAACACAGAGCTAAGAGCTATAGAAAGCCATGCCCTCTGACCTCATCTTTGAAAACTAAAGAACCATCAGTTAAAGAAAACCTGGGATTTCTGGGAAAGTTTCCAAAACTGCAAGCTAACAATGTCTGCGGCAGCCACTGCCATACTCTACACTGAGGAATTTTTCTTCTTACAAGCTGATGTAATGTGTGCTTCATTAATATAATATTTTTGTGCTTACATATCCCACAAAAACTTTCTGTGAAAATAGCATCACAACTGATGCTTGACAGACAAGGAGTATTTACCTATTTTATGATCACTCACACGCATTGTCATGTTTCATCTGCAGTTCTCTTGATCAAAGTGTGTGTGGCTATCATATCTATTGATCATGTCAGATATGGAGATGATTGCTAGGAATTATAATGGGGAGGGTGCCTATTGTTTCTGTATTTCATGCAATAAACAGTGTGTTTATCATGACAACCATCTGTACATCAAGGCAGAGAAGAAACTGCAATGTATAGAGATGAATACTTGTTTTTTCTCTTGGATGGATCCCTAATTAACTAACTTTTCTTAACTGACTGCTAAGGGGATATGCAATGCCTTTTCCTGAAAGACATAAAACAGAGAAGGGAGATGATATGAAGAAGGAACACACACCCTCATTTGAGCCTGAAGTCAAAGCAAAGAAAAGCTGAACTAATTGTTCAGCCTAAAGAATATTGATGACCCCACAGATTTTTTCAAAGAAGGAATCAACTCTTCCCCATGTTCACAGTAGATAAGAAAAGTAGTAATGGGTTTCATTTATAACTAGGGAATCTGGGGTAAGATAGCCAAAAAACAGTTAAAAGAGTTTACCACTGGCACAGAATCTCTCTGGAGGATACAGATTCCTCTTCATCATAGGCTTTAAAGGGGCTTGTTAGACAAGTATGCCAGAAATTAAATGGGGAATGTTAATCCCACACTTAGATGGGGAGATTGATTCATTTCTAGACTGGTTTGTCTAAATATCTGATTCTATGGCTTTTAGAAGGTGCTATCCAGTGGCAAGAGCAAGCTGTGGGAGCAGAATGAACAAAGATGACTAGAAATAGTGCAGACTAATGTGTCTTTAGAATTTTCCTTTCTGATTGGGTGGAATTAATTTCATCCCAAAAGTTTTTACATCAACTTTAGAGACATGCAGTGTAGATAAGAACACCTAAATCAGGTATATAGATGCCTTTTCTAAAGTAAACCTGACATTTCTCTAGCATAATTCGCATGAACTGTTTGAAACATCCACTTTCAACTGAGTCAACCAAACATTTACCATCTATTTTGTCAGTAAGTCTAAGTTTTATTTATTTACCGGGAAAGAAAACTACTGGAATTGCAGGTACTTACCTATATGCAGCAGCCTAGTGTTAGCTGAAATGAATCCCAGTACAGATGACTGGCTTCCCAGTCCTAGAAACTTTGCCTCCTGCTTGCCACTTCAATGGCAAGTATCAGCAGTTCTGAACCCAGACCACAAAACCAGGGATTTCTTCCTCCCTGAGAAGTAATTCGCAAAAGCCCAGAACCCTGATTGTTCATATATTTATTCTTTCTACATTTCTTTCTTAACTTCAAATTTTGGTTTTCTTTACACCTTCTGCTGCAAAACCTTAACTGTTATTCTCATCATTTGGCTGAAACTGGGGAATACTGGAGGGGTGTAGTGACAGACTAGCACAGTGTTGTTTCAAGATGCTTCCCAATGAAGCAGAGACAAGCTTTACTAGCCTTGCACAGTAGGACAGCACTTCCTAATAATTGTAATGTTCTTAGATTAACCATGAGGAATACACAGACACACATGGTGATCACATAAACTTCATTTACCAAGGAAAACAAGTTAAAAGCTCTTTTTTTTTTTCTTTTATTCTCCCCCCAAACCTTGCTGCTGCTCAGAGAAGGCTGACTAGATGTATATCAGTTGGTACATCAGCTACTATTGGCAAGAAACCTAAACAAGTTTGCTGATACAAAAACTCCTGAAAAAGAGAGAGCAAAGTTGATGTACACTTCTCAAAGGAATTAAAAGACATAGTCTGGAATCTGATTTTCTCCCCTTTCTTCATTCTTGCAGTTAAAACAATAAATGTTCACTGAATCTTTACCTAGCAGGAAAGCAAACACCAAAACAAATAGCTAAAGTTGTATTTTCAGCATAGATTTTAAGTATTTATGTTTTTTTTAAGATCAGTATAAAATGATTTTAAGCACCAAAGTTTCAAAGAAAGTGCTTACTCAAAGAGATGCTGACACATCAGACAAAGACTAAGCAGTCAGGCTATGTCTGTACTTTGACACGAGACTTTCAAAAAACAGCTATGTACTTCAAAGAGGTATTTAGATAAAACTGTTGTCAGCACTTCTTGACTCAGTACTGGAAAAACTGCCACAGGATTCACTGTGAGGAGACACTGGGCAGCATCATCGTTCAGGTAAGAGAGAAGTGAATTCAGACTATGCAGTCAATTACTTGCATCTCCTCTCCTTGAAGGCAAGGACCTCCATGCTGGTCACAAAGGCACCCAGGAAACTCCTCTGCTGCTCAAAAGTTCCCCCTCACCTTTCTAATTGCTACCCTAAAGATGACTAAAGCTACTTTTGCTGTGTCTTGTTCTACACAAAAATAAATTCAATTTTGTTGGCAGCTCTCTTTTTTTTTGTTTGTTTGTTTAAATGCACAAAGCCTATAGTTGTTTTTTTCTCCTTTTTCTTTACAACTGTAGTTCCTAAGTCAGGAATATTCTTTGTAACAATAAAGGTATCTGAAAATCAAGCATCCATTTGCCTTAGAGGACTTTGTACATTGATTTCATTATTGTATTATTTAGTCTCTGAAAAACAGAGAACTCCCTGAATTTTCTCAGATGACTTTGTCTGCATTTGCTGATTGTATTTATCTTTCATATAGAATTGCATCTATCTTTCTTTACCATGTTACCTGTGATGCATTATCTAAGTCTCAGTAGTAATACTGGGAGCATAAGAGATTGTGACAAGGAAACAGAATAAATTCAAAGAGAAAATAAAGCCAAAAATGTGAAGAAAGACCTTACAAAAAAGGAGTTCCACCAAACACAACATTTCCTATGATTTGTGAAATTCAGGCTGAAATCAAGTTTTATGCTGGAACAGCTTCGTTGTTGCTTTCAGTTCTCTTACTTTCAGTATTTAGAATCAAAATATTTCTTCTATTTATGAAATCAATTTAGGTGATAATGCTTTGGTTTAATTAGCATGATGTGGAAATCTGTCCTCTACTCTAGTAGTAAACATTACAAAAATACATCTTACCGCTTTCATCCAGCAAGAAATCATCCTGGTAACGGAACTTTTCTGGTCCACATGCAATAAAAATGTCATCATCGCCAAAAAAATCCTGAAGGCACATCACCTGCAAGCAAAAATGAAAGGAAGGCATTGTATGAAATACCTCATCATCAGAATCACAACAAAAAATCCCTCTTTGTGTCCATCTGCATGAAAATTCTTCACTTTCAATGGAATCAACAGTGCTTCATCTCCAGATGAATTTCAGAGCTGTGCTCTGACCATCTGTTACAAGTGAGAAACACTTTTATGGACACTGCAGGAAAAGATAAGACAAAAAGACGTAACTATCAGATTTATTACATGATGCATCTATGGGATATGAAGTAAATGCCTTCTGTTTATGCACAAGGTACCATTCAATAGTAGTGGATAATTAATTTGCCTTTCAGCCTACATCTCTATCTTTTGACTGTAATGAAACAAGGTTACAGTTTTGTACGCAGAATGAAATGTAGTTGTTTCAGCAAAATCTGACAGAATGAAACTCATATGGGTGAACGGTGTCTCCTTCACAAACTCTTTCTCTATGCCAGTAGAATCAATGTGAAGTTCTCTTTGCAGGTACCAAGCTGAACCGTCAAGTCAAACGAGCTGTGAATAATTCTTCTAGAACTAAGTAAAAGGATAATCTCTTTCTACTCCCAAATATGAACAGTCAAGATTAGACTGGTGTACTTTTACGACCATACATAAGATGTCAGAGGAGACCTTACTGCCACCTTACAGTAGCTGAAGGGGGCTTGGAGGAAAGATGGGGACAAAATTTTTAGTAGGGCTTGTCATGATAGGACAAGGGGTAATGGTTTTAAACTAAAACAGGGTACATATAAGGAAGAAATTTTTTACAATAAGGAAATAGAAACACTGGAAGAGGTTGTCCAGAGAGGTGGTGGATGCTCCATTCTTGGAAATATTCAAGGTCAGGTTGGATTCAGCTCTGAGCAACTTGATTTATTTGAAGGTGTCCCTGCTCATGGAAGGGGGGTTGGAGCTAGATGAGCTTTAAGTCCCCTTCAACCCAAACCATTCTATGATTCTGTAATTTCCTTACAATAGTCCAGCTCATCCAGATAAGCCCCCTCAGAAAAAGTAGAGGGCAAATCAGCATTTAAAGCCTACAGAAACACAAGTGAAAGCATTAGCTAATGACATTTTGGCATAAAAACAAGCACCCCCCACCAATCTGAAGTAACTGGTGTCTACGGGTTATAAAATTCATATCATTCTTCCCAGAAACATGCCTGAAGGCTTTAACATCCATAATAGTTATGAGCCACTATAGTAGAAATATGTTAAGGAAGAAAAATAATGGTACATGTTGTGACTTGCTTGTAAAGTAAGATAAGTAATTAAAACAATTTTAAAGGTAGAACATTAGGAACTGAAAAAAAATTGGAAATTGAGAGGAAAACAACCAGATGAAAAAAATTCCAAAAAAATTACAAAGGTTCTTCCTAAATGATCCTTTCCTAAGTAATGCATGTAATTTTAAATTAAGGTCCAGTACAACCGTATTCCTGTGAACACTGTCATCTTAAAAACACACACTACCTGCACACCAACACAAAAAATGTAAATATTTGATAGAGCTTTTTGTATGTTCCTACTCAGTTTATGTTCTATTAGGTATCAACCTCAGAAATCTTTAAATAAACTCATTTATTTCCCATCTTTCTTTTTTGTCCACAAGACATATCCTGCCTGTCTTCCCACCCCATACTCCCACCAAACTTCAAACATCTCTTCCCTTCAGTCAAATTCCTCTGAAATTGCCACCTCTCCCACAGCATGTACAAAACTACTAATTTGCAGAATAACATTAAAAATCCTGTGATTTCCTTTTTGCTTCTCAAGTTTGACACAGTTCTGGGGAATGATAACCTCTACCTTTGTGTTTCTACTAAGCAGAGTATTAGAACCAAACCAATAATAAACAACTTTAGGCACAAAGTTGAGCTATTTTGACAACAAACATAAATACAAATTAAATTCATATTTGATTCAAAAAAATTATGGATTTAATAAAACTCAAGGTTTTCTTTCAAGCCTAAACAAGACATTGAAATGCAGGTAGCAAAACCTAACCAGGCTCAACTACACCAATATTTAAAGCATCTCAGGTTCAATCAGTGCAATTTATATGCAAATAAGAATGAAAATAGGATTAACATATGAAAAATAATTTGTACTTGGATATCTTTGGGTTTTATTAAACTTTACACTTATAATTTAAAGTGTTCTTATGATTACCTCTTTTCTCATTGCCCTCAGTTTCATACTCTATATGTAAAATTACAGCTTTGCTTGTCTCCTGAGATTTTAATAATTTTGGAATTATAATTCTAGCTCTTAGAAAGGTCATGGAAAGATCATAATTTCCTACCAAGCCCATCTTCTTCCAGAATAATGTCTCTTAAGGTTTCCAGTACCTTTATACATTATTATTGGGAGTCTTGAGATGTCCTTCAATGTCTACATTTCCCATCCTTTCTGGCCCTCTCTGCTCACAAATTCACACTCCTCAGCAGTTACATTGAAAGGCATCTAACAAATACACAGCTCCCCCTTCCAGACTTTTTTGGAGAGAAATCTGCAAACACTTCCTATTCACACTCAGTCATCAGCTAAGCAACACGACCTGCTTTTTATTACCCATTTTCACTTCTGGAGAACACAGCTCCTCAAAAGTAACAGTTTAAAAAAATCAAGATTTTTTATCACCTAAGTTAGATCATGCAAGTACTTGAGAGGTCAGTATGCTCTGTTGCATGTGATCAGCTTTAAAATTAGTCAGTTTTTAAAACAGTGAATTACAAAAGTCTCCCTTGGACATTTCTGTTGTTTTCAAGTTACAAAATCGATCTTCTTCACAAATTAGTTTTTATCATTCATATTCCACCAGGACATTTCTCACAGTGGGGAAAACAAAGCCAATGTAGAAGCAAACATACACCTTAAATAAACAGAAAATTAATAAATATTGTGTACCACACACATAGTACTAAATACACAGTGACTTTTAAACAAAATCCTTTCTGGTACAAAGATGTTATTTAACATTAATGGTGTCTCTTTCATACTTTGTAAGGGAATGAATAAATAACAGTAACATTAGCAGAGGCCAGGGAGTCTTTCCATTGGTGGTGAGAAAGACTACCAGCAGCAACAGCAAAGAAAATTGATCACTAGGACAGGCTTTGGCTATAGGCAAATTATACAAATAAGACTGGCAGACCTGGCTATACCCATGCAAAACAGAGGAGGCAGAAGAATTTGTCATGCCTAAATTCCCCTGAGTAAGTTGTACATGCTGAAGCCTGGATCTCCTACAAGTCATTGCCCTCATAAACAACTTAAGACACCCACATGCCCTTCCAGTCAGAAACAGATCTACCTAGGAAGAACTCCAAATTACTTTGTATTTCAGCAGTTGCCACCACAACTGTGTCCCCAGAGGGGACTCGGGGAATGGGCCAGGCACCCACAGCTGCCGGGGGAGCACAAAGCAGATCAGAAGAGCCATTACAGAACAACAGGGAGCAGAACAGCAAACCTGGCTTCCAGCCCAACCTGGACTGGCTTTGCGCCATATACACTATACCCTATAGGCACTTTGAAAAATTATCTTCACTTTTCCTTCTTTGTCTAAACAACCTTCTTTGTCTAAACATGTATTTGGAATCAACGAGAAATCTCCTAACTAACTGTGGAGACTTTTCTTCTCCTTTGATTGGCCTGGAACATTTAAGTTCACCTGTTTGAAGCTGGTACTCTTGTTATCAAGACTTTCCTTCTTATATACACAAACGATATGAGAAACTGTGTATTTTGGAACGTAGATGGCCCAAGAATAGCAGCTTGTAGAGCCAATACCTGGTTATATTCTCTCATCACAAGCAAGAAAGAGCAGTCAGTAGTGGTGTGGAGGAGGTGCAAAAGGACAGAAAGAGGAAAAGGACACCAGAGGGGAAAGAGAGCAAAAGGCAAGGGGAAGAGAGGGAGAGAAAGAAAAAGGGGGAAAGCAAGGACGGAGGGATGGAGAGAGTGATTGAATGAACCTTTTTGCTAAAAGCATTAAATGAAAGTTACAGATGCAATCACCTTTTATAGCTGCTGTATTCTGGCTATAGTGGCATCAGGAACCTTTTAAACTCATATTTTAAAATACATGCACAAAAAAACCCAGAAAAAATTCTTTGCATATATCGGTCACAGGAAATAAAATACTTTCCAATTCTTTTAACGTTGACCACACATCAAGTTAATACTGAAACACTGACTTTTTAAAATAAAAAAAAAATTCAGAAAATAAAAAATTTCCACTGTATTCAGGAACAGTTCATGGTACCACTTCATCACACCACCAGTTCATTACACCACAACCATCACAATTACTATCTCACACTCTTGTTACAATTTTTATAGTACTGGTTTCTTGGACAGAAAAGAATGAGGGGGTGTTCTGTGTGTTCGCCTTCTTTTAATAACAACAACTTAATTAGACTCAAAGATGAAAGCTTTTTTGGATGAGCAAAGAGAAAGTCTCAAGCTGGCATGTCCTCAGACACCATGGCTGTTGGAGAGCTGGAAAGAAAAGTGAGGACAAATAAATGAGGTGGTTAAACCAAAAAATATGCAGAAGACTCTAAGGAGATCTCAGATAAGTGGGTATAGGAGTTTTATGAAAAGCGAAAAAGAAATTAAGCAGGGCAAAAGGAAAATATGAGGCATTAAGGAAGGAGGAGACACGAGCTGCCAGCCAGGAGTACACACTGAGGGTTACAGAGAGGTAATTGAGGCTGGTGAGGAAAGAAGATGTAGCAGGGTACTTGGCAGAAGCTGCTGCTGTGGAACTTCAGAATTGGGGGGAAGAGACCCAGGGCAATGCCCTTTGAACATTCTCCCTCCAATATCTGAACTCCCCGCCTGAGCTGTGGTGAAACACCATATTTCCCTTGTGTCACCTGTATCCCCAACCTCAGGTTCCAGGTATGGTTATGCCCTGGAAGACTCTACATGGTTATGTCCTGGAAAGGTCTCTCTTCTGCTCTCCACTGGTCACTTTGAACCAGGCGTCTTCCCATTGAGTGTCTCCTGGTCCCACCTCCCTTTAAAAGACCCCTGCAGAGCTTCCTCACCCTCTTTTCTCCTGGATTAATCCAGGCACCTGGATGCCTCTGGACTTCCTCCCTGGACCGTCACAACGCAACACTGGATTTACAATAAAAAGGCTGTTATCCCAGAGAATAGCCCTCTGCCGCCTTTCATTCTTGCTGACGCCTTAACATCATGCCTGGAGTAATTCTCAGTTCCAGAGGAGCCAGAAGAAACAGGTCATCTGCAGTAGCAAGAGCGCTGAACTTTGGGAAAGTTGCAAAACCATTGCAACTCATCCCGGCAGGGATTTCGCTCACATATAGGATGCTGTAGCTACCTCGAGAGCTCCGGGTTCAGCACCATTAGGAAGAGTCCAAAGGAGGGGGCAGGCAGAGAGTCAGTGCCTTCCAGACTTCACCCCATGGTCAGCCAGATGGGAATTCTAAAATCTATTTTAAAGCAGACTTCTTGAACCTTAAACATTCTCATGTTGAGTTTGATTACCACTTCCCCAACAGTGAAAAAGACACTAAAGAAATGTTTTATCCTTGGAAAAGCCTCAGTGTTTGAATGACTCATGGTTTTAGGATTCTGAGTCATTAATTTTGTGTCAAGTTTTATATTATGAAGCTCGTTTTCATTTTCCTGCTACTTTTGGTTCACTCAGCCTCAGTGTTTAATACCTAGGCAGGTCTCTTTAGTTATTCATGTCAAATGACCTCACTATACCTCTGTTCTACTATTTTTCTTCTTTTATTTTGCCTCTGGCTGATTTTTCATATTAAAAAAAAAAAAAAGGCCCTCCTTAATTTATGATTCAAATTGATCTTTACTGATGTTTTCCCTTCATTTTTCTCCTTAACCAAACTGTATTTTCCACTAACCACTACCTTTGCAGCACTTATTTTTATCCATTTCCCCACTCTTTATCTATTGGTTCATGGAGGAACATCTCAAATTAGATACTGGACTTATTTCACTGCCATCTACTCTGGCAGTCAGTAACAAGTCTCGTGACAGCTATGAATATTCCTGAAAGCTTATAAATCATAGAATCACAAAATGATTTGGGTTGCAAAGGACCTTAAAGTTCCTCTAGTCCAACTCCCTGAGTTGGGACATCTTCCACTAGACCACATTGCTCAGAGCCCTGCCACTGGTCTTGAACATTTCCAGGGATGGGGCACCCACAACTTCTCTGGGCAACCCCTTCCAGTGCCTCACTACCCTCACAGTAAAGAATTTCTTCCTGATATCTAATCTAAACCTATTCTCTTTCAGTTTACAAAGTACTTTAAAACATTTAAACTCCCTTGTCCTATTGTAACAGGCCCTGCTACAAAGCTTGTCCCCAGCCTTCTTGCAGGCCCCTGCAATCAGGTCTCCCCCAGGGCCTTCCCTTCTCCAGGCTGAACAATTCCTGCTCTCTTGTCCTTTCTTCATATGATAAGTGCTACAGCCCTCTGATAATTTTTGTGGCACTCCTCTGCAGGTCTCATGAGGGCAGAGTAGGGAGGAAGAATCACTTCCTAATCCTAGCAGAAATGCAGTGGCAGAAGAGACTTTCTACATTACTATGTTTGTCACCCAGCTAGTATAGGGCTGTTTTCCATATGAGCATTCCCAACGCTTTGTTCAGTTTTGTAACATACTGCTTATTGCGTAGAGCTTCCCTTAGAAGACAGACCAGTGAAAGAATCAATTGTTACTCATACAGAAGGATTTCACGGCTTCAGGAAAATCAGAAAGTAATCATTCCATACTGCTTTTTAGGTGATTTCCGTGAAATGGGGAATCAAAACATATCAATATGGCTTTTGGGAAGGGGAAAGAAAAATACTTGTTCTTTCTAAAAACATTTGATAGTAAGCCTTTCTTTTTTTTTTTTTTTTTTTCCTTAAGGAACCTCAGCCACTCCCTTCTTTCTGAGGGAAAGGAATTATACCTCAGCTGGAATTCACAGACCATCACATTTCAATATATTCTTCAAGTTTAAGGCAAGTCTATTTCCCTTCCTGTTGGCTCAGGCTCTGAGGCTTTTATTCATGCCCTTTCACATTTATCTGTCGTTACACACATGCCATTTCTTGAGATCCAGTCACCTACAAAAAATATAATTTATCATCAGTGTATAAGTACTTCCTCTCTCAGCTTCTGATCCAAGTTCTCTCTTCAGGTGGTGGCTTAGCTGAAGGCATTGGGAAGTATCTGCTACACATTCCTGAAGTTAAAGAGCACCAAATTCATTCTTTGCTGCTGAAGTGAAATCTCCATGGCGACAACTGCATCATCAAGCTGTGAGAGCTTTTCAGTGAAGAAGAGCATTTTATCATGAGATTCTCATTACAAGAGTGCCCTCTGTAAATGAAGAAGAGGTGGTACCATGGGGGTTTCTGTAAATGAAGAGATCTTCCCATAGGGGTTTTAACTGCCTGGAGCCAGTCTTTGACAATTGATTGTGTGGCCACATTGCAGATTAACGCCTCACACTGGATGTGTGTCCCCCCAAATCAGAAGAACAGAAGACACCATCATAGTTAGAAACACATGAATTTCATACTCAAAATCAGCAGAAACAGGCTGTTCTGCTGCCTCACAGGAGCAGATGGAAAGCAAGTCAGCACCCCTGTGCCCTGGGGAGTTCTGCTTCACTTACTCCATGCACATTCTCCCCTTAGCAGCTGTTGGTCAGTGCTGGCTCAGGACTGATTGCTCTTCATTTTGTTCCCTCTGTCACCAATACAGAGGTTTCTCTCCCTTTTTAATTGTTGAAGAGGTAGTATCAGTCTACTTCTGCAATGTGTGTATTCATCAACATCCATTCTGGGATATACACAGCTCGGCCTGTGTGATCTTTGTCCCGTTAAGACTTGGCAAAAAAAAAATCTACTTTCTTCAGTTAAAATATGTATTTCTCTCTTGGTCAGAAAAGTCTTTTCATAAGGTCAAGAAAACCTTTCCACACTATGCTTTATACGCTAATCTTAATATCCTTATTTTGTTTTTCTGTGTTGCTCTAAATAATGGCACACTTAAAAAAAATCAGCTTAGGTTTTGCAAATGTGGCATCACATTCCTCTTGAGAAACATGTTCAATTTGTGACAAAATCTTTTTAAAAGCTTTCAACTTAAACTTTTAATTTTCAGATAAAGACAGTAGAAACTTTGTAGTTCCAATGCACTGCATGTAACTACTATAATTTGGCCTGAAACATTACATGAAACCTGAACAATTTCTTTGTTAAGCTAAAACTAATTTAGTAAACAGGCTTCTTTGTTACAGAAATTGAGGAAAGCAACAGATACCTCATGGGCTTATGTATGAATGCAATGCTGAGAAACACTAGCATTCATTCGTGAAAGCCTTCTCTACAGGAACCACTAACATGGCCACTTGAGATTCCTCCTGTCAAAAACTGCTTCATGGCAGACAGGACAAGAGCCATGAGAATGTGGCTTTTACACTGGAAGAAATTGAATCCTGCTAGTCCATGAGATCCCACAGCAATTGCACAACAGATCAGCAGGCTTGTGGTGGACAATTCAAACACCAAAACAAAGTTTGTACAGGGGCAGGGAAGAAGAAACCTCCTAAATTAGTGTTAAACAGAGGATGGCTTTCAGACAATGAAACATTGAGAGGACAGTTGATTTAACAGGAGAAGATGTAATTAACAGGCCAATGGAAAAATAGTTAAGATTTGATAGCAGAGTTCAACTGCATCTGGATTAATTTCTTTTTCCTCTGCCATATTCATGTATTTTTCTTTACCAGCTACAATACAACACTACCATTTAGTGGTCAGACACACCAAGTGCAGACTCTAGCAGCCCTCCTGTATTTTTGTCCAAACAGGTGGCAACTATTTGAAAATACCATAATCATATAACCGTAAGAAACAGGAAATATTACTCTTATTTCTGATCACTAAGCAAAATAAAGGTTTTTTGACTTCAGGTGCTTGAGTAAAGCCTTTTGAGAGGTACTAAAATAATTTCAGAGACTAAATTCCAGAATGTGCATGTACAAGGGAAACAATTTATGCAGCTACACAAGCTGGGTTTTGCTGAAAAAGATACCATGCCCCTGTGAGTCACTAATTTTATTATTATGACTGAATTCTACTGTTAAATATGCAGAAACAGAAAAAACAAGCACAGAATATGTTGTCCATGATTTAAGGAGTAAAGAATCCTAAGAAAGCTCATTCATCCACTTAACCTAGTATGGCTATGATCCTCTGTGTCAAGATGGTGTTTACTTTTACTTCTTTGTCATTCAAAAAATTGTACTCCTGCAACTGGACTTGAACAAAAGCTGCTGGTTTCTTAGCCATCTCTCAAACTATCTTAAGCACTTGTCAGCATGTTCTTCAAAAAGCAGTGACACTTGCAAGCTCATTGGCTGAAGGAGGCCTTTGTATGACAGAAATTCCTATGAAAGAAAAACCCATCATTTGAAGGCCATGTAGTAGAAAACCCAAATGGCTCTTCAATCACCAATTATGTTACAAGTAAAAGTAATATTTTTTACCTCAGTTAGGATAACACTACTTTTTAGAATACCATCTCAGATATACTAAAAATTAAAATCCACAGCTTTGTTCTGTTTGCTGTCAACAGCACAGCACTGGACTACTTTCTCATGTCTGTGTCTAAAGTTTCTAAAATATGCAAGAACCACCAATTATGAATTTTCATTGTTCACATTTCACGACAAATTTTAGCTGATGATGCTTCTAGTTGCTTAGAACAGCTAAATTAAGTGGCAGAGACCAGCTAGGTGAAATTAATTCATTCAAAAGAAAATTGCAGTCAGGTGCCAATTCCTGAAAACATGTTCAGAGATGAGAAGGAAATATCTTTTTAAAGTACAGATAAAAATATTTTTCAGGGTAAGCTTCTAGTGCTAGTTGAAATTAATCATTGTACTCAGTCATGCTCACAGTGTTTAGTAAACGCGTTATATCAGCCCATTACCTGAGATGGCAGTTAGGGGGTCTGCTAGTTCTGAACCAGTTTTCTTGTATTTCCCCCAAAATCTGGCCAACTTGCATTTCATTTATAAATCTCAAAAATAAGGTGCATACAGTCAATGTTTCTCAAAATCTGCTTTTTCCTAATTCCCGCACATCGGTAAAGCCTTCTGATTGTGATTTCTCCCTGAAATCAACGAAATTTTTCAACAAAACGCACTCTCATCATTTTACCTGAAAGTGTAAAATACTGTTATTTCTATGTTCAAGTAAGAGATCTATGAAACTCATGCTATAAGGAAAGCATGAATCCTTGGATTAAGTGTTAGAACAGAAGCACTTGATTAATTTTTTACCTCTGTCCACTATGTATTTTTCTAGAGGTCTGCTTATTTTTGTGAAGTTCTGCTCAGCAGGAGGTTGTAAATTAGGACCTGCTTTGCTTGACTGGCCAGATGCTGCTCTCCATCTTCCCAGCTGGGAATTGTGGGAGCAAGCTGCAATCATTTTTTGAGACACTGGGAGATCACACGACCTTCCCTTGGAGACTGCAGAAAACACAGCTTCTCTGGGAATTGGTCCAAATAAGATTTACTAGTTGTTTGGATCCGAATCCAGATGGAAATCTTTAATTGGTAATTTTGCTTTTGATACTGCAATCCCTCTGTAACAGAAATTATATCATATACATCACTGACCGATGCCTGAAAAGGTTAAAGCCTACACGCCATTACAAAAGCATCCAATTTAGAGACTACTATGATATTAGGTCCTCCTTGGTGGCAATCCAGGAGGTGGTTTTTTGAAAGACCCCTAGAAACAAATAAATCCTTTTGTCTTTTTATTCAGAGCAACCTGCCCCACAGTAAAGCTTTGTCAAATATGGAAATAGTTCTGGCTTTATTGTGCTTGTGAAAAAGGGAGTGTGCACTACAGAAGCAGGTTGAAACACGAAATTTGTAAGAGTTAATATCTGAACCAAACCTATCATACCTTGTGTCTGCAGCAGAATCAGGTTTCAACCATTGATTCAATTAGCAGATGGACTGTGCAAAAAATATACAGCTACCCAAATACATATAGAGATGGACAAGTTATATTCCCTTCTCTGAAAGCATTTTAGTCCCAAAATCCCAGTGCTACAATGTAGGCATCACCTTAATATCCATGACACAATATTCTCATGTTAGCTTACTGACTAAAGGTGGATTCTGGTGATAATGCCATAAACTCCATTTCTTTCAGGCACAATCATTAATAAAATGCATGTGGGACAACACTCCATCATATCCTGTCTGGAACTGAGATGTATGATGGCTTTTGGCTGGATACACATGCTAAGTTAAGGCTCAGCATGCAACACTGAAAACGAGCGACATGGTTGAATTCTAAAAAAAAGGGAGGAAAAGGGAAAACAGATGTCAAGGTTTCAACAAGTCACTGCACACTGCAGCTGGAAACAGTACAGAAACAACACAAGTATGCTGATAATGTAGCATTCCATGTAACGATAAGGGCAATAAAATAGCACAAAATGCAAAACCTCAAATGGCTAAACACCTCCCTCAAATTCCAGAGAGTCGGTTGGGCTGAACAATAATAGTAATCCTTTCAATAACCAGATCAAATGATTCAAACATTAAAGCTTTTAATGCTCAAGAAAAGTGAAAATGGAGGAGTTCCCTTTCTTCTAAGTGCAGAATAGGGAAAATAAATCTAAAATCCTATCCAAACAGACATTCAGATGCACACTATCTCATCACCATCACTCTTGAAACTATTTGGCAATAGTTTCCATTATTACAACAGATGTTAACAAGATGGATAGAGACCATGTTAAATAAACATTAATATTAATATTAATATACAAGTGTCTATCTAGCAAAGCCACTGTTCAAATTATTTATTTCCCCAAGAGCATTTCTTGGGAAATTAATCAGAGAATTTGTCTTGCTAGTAACTACTATAAATTCAAGGTATTTCCATTGACAAAGACTGTATCCTTCACAATAATCACTAAGCAATATAAACATGGTCTACAAGTATAATCAGGACTCTAGTGGAGTGATTCTTGAAACTGCTGTTCTCTCTTGGCTTTGGCTCCTTCAGACAGAGCAGCAGAGGAAGGAAATGTGCAGAGAGAATCTAACCTACAAAAATTTACAGCGTGAAAATGTTCAAAAGCTTAAGGATGAAGAAAGAGCAGACCTAGGCAATAATCACAAAAATCTGGAATTTTAAGCCCAGATCTGTGAAGAGACACCTTGGTCAGAACACTGTCTCCACATGACAAGCAGGCTAGTTACAACTGTTCAGGTTTCTTAGGCATGCTGAACATGGAGATTGTTTTCTCATGTAAGTGTTTCTTACTGGAACACAGCCTGTTACTGGTGAGTCTTTCAGTACAGCAAGTTCTGGGACATTAACAAATCTAGCAAGCAAAAAATAAGCAGAGTTTATAAATCTATGAATGTGACATGAACCATCAGAATCAGAGCTGACATCAATGAAAGCAAGTAAAAACCTCAGAATGACACTTGGAAAAAGGATTTTAAAATCAGTGATACACAAAGTGACAACTGACTACTCACACATTTGAGAATTGAAAAGAAACCTTAGATGTAGCTACACAAAAAGATACAATCCATGTAAGTTTCAGATGAATCTCCACCAGCAAAACATACAATAAGCTAGTGTTACAATGGGAGTTGAAGAAGAGCTTTCTCAAGCACATCAGAAAGTTCTCATGTGACGGCATAGAAAACAATCCCTTTGCTAGAGAAACCTTTTAAAAAACATTTAAGCTAGAAACTGTGAAAGGAGGTACTTTTATTAAGAATGAATATCCACAGGTGTTAATTTTAAGATTAAAATTATTAGAATCTACTGGTACAAATATCATTTAAATTACTTGTTGCATAAAAAAAATGTAAAAGAAAAATTTTAGCTGCCATGTAACCCTTCCACATCTATCACTGATCTGACTGCTGTGTATTTATAGATTGCACAAGCAAAAAGCATTGCATTCATGCTTGATTTCATCTGTGCACCTTTAGGTTGACTTATTTTAAGCTGTAGCCTGGCTTAGAGGAAACATGTGGAGATGTAGTACCAAAGGAATTTGTTTTGATTATTTTTGACATAACAAGATATATCAAACTGACACCCGAATGCAGATGCACATCTCGGCTGGCATTGCTCACATGCAAAAGCCGTACCAAAAATATCTACCAGATGCGTTTGGAAATATTATGTTCTTTTACACACATTTGAAGGACTAACTAAAAACCCAAATGAAATCAAACAGATGAAGCAACCTGTGCTCAGGCACTGCAGCCCCAAATAACTTGTTGAACTCGAGGTCCAGAAGTCCAGCAAATTATCCAGTTCTTAGGCTGTTCCTTACACAACTTTGTAATCTTTTGACTTTCGTCCCCTATGTTCCAATTCTACAACCTAGAATTTCTGAATTTCCTTTCCACTTACTGATGCCTTTCTGCAGCACAAAGGGGCAGATCCCCAGGACAGCCAATCTCTGCACAGCACCCAACTTCATTGTTTGCATCCAGAACAACTCCAGAAATTAAGTTCTATCAATATACCTGTCTCTATGCATCCCAGGTATAACAATATCAATAGATTTAAAGATCCCAGGATCAATTTGTAGCTGCCAAAATACTGAGCCAAAAAATGCCTCCTGGCTTTTAAGAAGAAGAAGAAGGAAAAAAACAAAAAAACGAACAAAAAAAAATAGGTTTGTCCAAACCTACGTCTACGTTTAGGCATATCTGTGAAGTGTCATAGCCTGAATCTCTCTCCTGTGCTTGCATATGGTTTTGTTGCGGGTGGTTTGGGGTGCTTTTTTGTTAACTGAGAAACTGAAAGAACTAGGTTGCCAGCTCAGAAGCAAAGCAGAGGAAAAGGTAAGTATCTTAACCACCTGAGGGCAAAGATGGAGCTGTGGATATGCTAATTGTTAAAGCTGTGTCATTTCTGCAGCACTAAAATAAAATAATTACCAAGTCAGGCAAAAGCAGAAAGAAGGAACTGAATACACAGCCCACACAGTCACAGATGGTGACACACTCTGATGGGGTGTAATTATGAGCCAGTCTTAGTCCTGGGACATTCAAGGAGTCCTTGAATGATATTCACAAACATTAGGCACGTGACAGGGGATAAGCACTCTCCTATTAATGGCAAGGCTCAAATTACTCCAACTGGCTTCATTAGTTTGGAAGTGTTGTTAATTCCTTTCAGCAAGTGCAGGTAGTGCTTCAAAAAAAGAAATAGCTTCATATTGGAATCCAAATTTTTAGTCTTTCTGTTGCTTAAAAGAAATCCTGAAAAGGGGCAATATGAACACAGGAAAATCACTTTCACAACTATGGTTGCAGCGCACTGCCACCTGCAAAACTGTTCAGGGGCTCTCTGCATGGTTACTCTTCTCAATGCAAGTTAGGCAACAATGTATATGAGAAGCATTTGTTTTCTATTAACTACATAATTACAAATTTCTAGCAAATTTTTAACAGTCAAGAGATTCACTTAGACAAAAACATCTCAAACACACACCCTTACTTGAGTTTTCCCTGCCATTTAAAACCAAGTTAATTCTACAATTCCCAAAGATACTTCTTTGCAACCCTTCACATTTCTCTAGAGGTAATTACTTTCCCTTTTGTTCAAGATGATTAGCCTTTAGTATAACCCTTCTTTGCAGAAGTCAAAAGGCTGTGGTCCTGTTTTCCCCTCTTAGAAGAAAATGAACCTGAAAGCATACAAAATGCCTGCTCTCTCCTTCAGAGCAGTAACCTGGTATAGAAATGACCTACAAGGACCCAGAATAAGCTCTCAGTAGGAGCCAGAGATTTTAGCACCACCAGTGATGGATCCATATAAAGCCAGTATTAGGATTCAGAAAGATGCTTTATAGGTCTTTTTACTTAGCAATGTATTATTTGGGCATATTCCTTTCAAACAAATACATAATTAATCATATTTCTTTTTACCTGCCATTACACACAAAGGGAATGTATTCACAAAAGTTAAATTCATGAACAGAAAATTCTTGAATGGAAAGAAACATTATAGAAAAGGTGGTTCAGAGAAGGAGAAAAACTTTAAATGCTTTGAATTATTTTCAAGAAGTGTCTTGTTCTAACAGACATAATAGCTTACAGTGTCAATAAAAAACTCTAGTTACCTTTGCAAAGACATTTACTCAGCGTTCCTGTCTTAAGACTCCCTAAACTTGTGAATTAGTGTGGAAGAGTGACACAGAGACACAGCGCAGGAAAAGAGCACTAATAGAGATTCATAAGACATTTCTACAGGTCCTCCAGAGTACATTAGAACTTGTTTCTTCAAACAGAAACTTGATCATGCAAGTAATGTATTAATTCATTTAAAGTGACCCAGAAGTTAATGGAAAAATATTCATGTGGGGAAAAGCCACTCACACTTGAATGGCACAATGACTCAACCAACGAGAAGGCTCAGGAGAACATAAAGATCCAAGCTGCTATCTGGGGCATCTTCTAAAGTATTTCCTGTGCAAAGATTACTGTCCACCTTGCTGAATTCACCAGTGGCCACTTCAGGATGAATTCACTATTGAAAAGGAACAGGCTGTCACACTAATGGCAGGCAGCAGCCTTGCCTTGCCTCCAAAACAGCCGTGAATGTTCAGAGAAACGAATACTGCCTCCAAATGAGACTAAACACGTCCTCGTCCATCCTCCAGAGGTCTTCACTCAATTTTAACTACCGAGAGCAGACTTCAAACGTTCAGCAACGTGTGCCGACCTTGCTTGGATTGCCATGCCTCTACGTAAATTTATTTATCATTAAAATCCATCGTTCTGACACTGGAATGCTAGTCTGAGGGCGGAGGTGCTGCGGGCAGCGTGCCCGGGGAGCGGCGGCGGCCGCGCACGGAGAGGCTGGAGCGGCGCTGCCGCCCCCCGCTCGCACACACGGGGGAGCTGCGGCTCCGCTCTGCCTCGGCTCCCGTCCCTCCGCACCCCGGCACAGCCCGGCACCACCTTGCGTTTATTTGAGTGCTTCAGACGCTCTAGCAAAGATATTTACGGCGTCGCACTCAGCATCTCTATGTCCAGACAGGCTTATGGGGGAAAACAGCAAATAACGGGAGAAATAAAGGGGAGATGAGGATCATAAATGAACTCTTCTACATCCTCAATGAAGCTTTCATTGCTGAACTTCAAAATTAGTAACTTACAGTTTTTTAAGGGTGAGAAATCCAAGGGAAAGCTTTTCTTCCTTTCTGATATTTCAGGTGCATGAACTCAGCCTTTCTCAAAGCTACATTTGCCTATGGGCAATCACCCAAGCTTTTTTCTTTTTTTTCCCCCCCACTCAGTGTGTGAATTTATTTTTCACACTTTCTCCCATTTTTTTCTGAACATCAAGAAAAATATTTTAATGTGAGAGTGACTGAGCACGGGCACAGGTTACCCAGGGAGGTGATGAAGTCTCCAGTCTCAGACACTAAAAAGCCATCTGGACACAGTCCTGGGCAGCCTGCTCTGGGTGACCCTGCCTGAAGAGAGTAGTTGGTCCAGATAGCCTTCAGCAGTCTCTTCCAGCCTCAGCAATTCACAGTGATTCTGTGATTTTTTTTTCCCTTCAGATCACTTTTTCCTGTCATCACCCTCCCACTCTTACTATTTTTCCCATTAATATCTGCTGCCTCAATTGACTTACTCCCACCCTGTTGTCTCTCCTTACTGTTCATCTCCTATTTTTTTGCTTTCAGATAGTGGAAGGACATTCTGCCCTTGTGAAGTAATGGGAGAGGGTACATGTTTGAAAATTGGAGCTAAGAATCAAGTCCCAGTGAAGCATCTTCCTTCTCCATGTAAGATGGGACAAGAGGCACTACAGGAGGACATCATCACCATGGCCAGAGGACATCAATTCAAGTATACATACGATCAGACACACGCTGTGTAACCAGTAAATTGCACTATTTTAATCAAAATGCTTCCCTATGTCACAAGGGCTGCTAACATGCTGAAAGTGAATGTACACCTCATTTGCATTCTGGAAAATCAAGTTGAATTTGTTTTCTTAAAATCCTGATTTTTAAAGCTAATTGTAAAGGGTAAGCACACCTTACATACGTTTGGAAGCCAAAACCCTAACAGGAGTCTATGACCATGCTTCAAAATAGCTCGTTCCCTTAAAAAGAAAACAAAATCAAAAACCACTTCAGTGAAAGTCCCTTTCATAAACAAAACTGGAACAGAAATAAATAATAGAATAGACTGTGTGTCCATAACTTAACAGAAACAATTCCCAATGCCACCTATCCCTCTCAGTTTTGTTCTGTGAACAAATTCCTTACCAACTTTACTTGGACATCAAATTATAATGTCTTCACTAATCCCAGAGGCTGAACAATTCTTGACCATGTTTCTGAGGAGTAACTGTTTCATCTAGCTGTGTAAACTTCTAGCAGTCAAAGTCTGGAGGGAAGAAAAGGCTGTTTTCCCTCCTGCATCACCTGCCCCAGCAAAGGCATGTGGCATTCCTGGGGGAGAGTGGCAAAAGCTCAAGAAAGTTCTTGAAAGTTCTTCAAAAAGCTGAAACACTATAAACAAAAGTTAGAAAAAAAGCTTTTCGTGCTCCTTCTGTTGCCTCACAAGCTCTGAGCTCATCTCCTGGCACACAATGAAGGCTGTTTTAAGAGTACAAAAAAAAAAAGTATTGACTCCACTGCTCACTGTAAGACTAAAAGCCTGTTATGAAATGACATATTAAACAGTGCTTCAGGATTGGGGGTTGCCCTATTGTGACTATTTAAATGAGAAAAGAATAAGCTGTCTGAAAGAAGAAAGAGTAAGCCCAGTCCTGAAGAATGATATCTACTATACCTATGTGCATATTCCACACGTCCCCTACTTCTCACTAACAGAAATAAAAGATTTTACCCAAACTCCATTTTAGGGAAATTTATGTACCTCACAGAAAATTCTTTCTTGCTGTTGCTTAGCAGCACTAGCTGTTAAATTCAGTTAAGTTTGTAGTTACCAACTTATAGGCAGGGGGCACACGTTGCTATGCTTCGAATGCAACTCTGTAGCTTTTAAATTTCAAACAGATGAGAATGGGAGAGATCTCTCAGGCTATTTACGCCTTTTGTTCCTCATTTTATGGTATTTTTCAATGTTTCAAAACACAGAAAAATCTACATCCTTCAAGGCAAAAGATTTATGTATTCTTTAAAAATTTCCAGTTTCAAAATAACCACAGTCCTGCGTAATCCTATCTTTCATTTGCTAAATCTCCTTCTCAGCAAAAGTCCTGCATTCCAACAATTGCTTACTTTCTTGTTAGAATCTTAGCTACAGTGTCATGATAAATAGATGTTTCCATGGAGATGACAAATGAATATCGTCCATGTTGCAATGAGCTTCTGATTTCATCTTGAACCATTAGCTTTCAAACCACAGCTTATTCATTATTCATTTGCAGTAAGGAAATGGCTGAAACCCGGTGCATTACAGCAGATGAAAATCTGTGCATGCAGTCTAGGAGAAAGTGCATTTGTCACCATATAAAATGAACAAAACTCCCTGAGATTAAAATAAGGATCCTAGAAGCTGTCCTAAAGGTCTAAAAAAAATTTCCCCTCAATTAATAGGATGCCTACATGAAGTATGGGAATTGAGACACATTTTAAATATTAAGGCAGGAAGAGGTCTTTCAGAAGGAAAAAAAAAAAAAACAGATGACATTCAAATGTTTTTTAAACTGTAAGAATGACACTAAATGCTTTTCAGAAACAGGCTTAAAAAACATAAATCATCAAAACTTTCAATTAATAGCTTAGTAGGAACATGTAAATTTTTACACCCTTTGACTGTTCTTGTCTATGAAACCAGTATCTGCATTCCATTCAGAAAATGCCTTTCTTTTATGACTGGCTGACAGATGAGTGGAGTCTTTGGCAGCTCTGAAGGAGCCTAAGATGGCAAAGGAGAAAATATTTCAGTTTTTTCATAACTAAAAACCTGCACAGTGGCTGCAGTTATTTTTAAAAAGGACCTTAAAGCTTGTGAAAGCTTTCCACTCTGCAGAAATGTCTACTTTTGTCTGCTCAACTCAAGAGAAATATTTGTTCTTCTATATCTAATAAATTAAAGGCAGTACAGTTTTAAGATGGACAACTAAATTAATATACAATATCAATGCACTCCACTAAAACATTTTTTCAGTCTTAGGTCCTGTGCTAGAAAGAGGGAAAAAGTAAGTGCACTGTTATTGCTACAAGTAGCACTTACTGAAAGAAATTTTGTCTTCTGCATTTGTGCACATAAGGGCTTCAAATTTATGGTAACTTGAAGAATATTAAATACTCTTTCTTAAATGCTGGCCTAAGACTGGCCTACTTGGAAGGAAGGAGTCTGTGACCAATGCTTGAAAGTCACAGTAGACACAGGCACTGCAGTGTCACAATATTTACTGGCTGCTGTTATCTGTCATTGCCTGTAACAGCATCCAAATTCAATATAATGGAGGTAGGCAGGAATTTTTTTGCCTGATTTTGAGGTGGAAGCTGTCTATAGGTACATGACCTGAAGGACATTTTGACTGGATGAAAGTTATCATGCATCTGATCCAGGGAAAAAAACAGGGCATACAAAAGTGGGACGTCCTTCACACTTGCCCTGGTTAACAAGATCCATGCTCCTGCTGTCTGAGCACTGGAGTTGTCCTGGGAAAAGCATGTCAATTAGAGTAAGTTATAACCAATTACGTGTCTCTTCATTTGAATTATGTCCATTAAGTACTGACCTGAGTTTACAGAACACATTTCATTCCCTTAATAGGTTTAATACCAGTGTGACAAGAGGTTGAAGGGTAACAAGAAATGATGAACCAGGATTACTTTGATACATAAGAAGGGGACAGTGAGCAGCAGCTCATTTTTTTCCACTAACATGACATGCCATTTTCATACTACTACGATCTCACATACTTCCACAGATTACCATGAAGCTGGAACAACCACATGCTCCAGTGCACAAACAGCCATCTCCATAATGTCTTTTTGTATCTCACAGATGAGGCTTTAGCCAAGCATAACACAGGGATGAGATGAAGCAAGCAATAAAGGCCAAATCTTATTCATGTCAAAAAATATGCAGTCTAGATAAACACTGAGCTTCTCCTGTGCAGGTTGTCTCATGTGTATTAAATGACCTTTTCTGCAGAAATGAACTTGCCAGGGTCACTTTTGTTGCTGCAGACAGAAAGGGGGGAAAAGGAGGGGGAAGAGTTAACAACTACCCAACTTCTGCAAACTTTGAGGATTCAATCCACCATATTTAATTTAGAGAGTTTTTTTACTCTGAACTCAAAATAAAAGTTGCAATTGAATCTGTCCATTATTGCAACTCACAGTAGTTAATGTCTGGAGCTACCCAAGGTTTGAAGTGAGACATTTGGGACACAGGCTGTCAAAAAATGGATTTGTCTCCCAGACCTAACTCTTTTCTTATTTGGCAGGAAATGCTCTCTCTTCCTCGTGCTCTTCATTTGTCTCTGAGCACAGATTCATAATAACCATGACAGCATGTTTTCACTCACAAGTATAAATTGTAACTTTCAGAGGAAAGAAAAGCAACAGGCAGATAGACAAAGCCATGGAAACCTTTCAGCACAGCACACTGAGGATTCCAGCATCAAGCTAGATGACCAACAGACTGAAACACATGCTCTTTTCAAGGAAAGAAAGGAAAAGAAGGAAAACAAGAAACCCCAGGTTGAAACATGGTGTTCCAGATACAATGCCTTGGAGTACTTTTTTATAACTTCCAAAGATAAACACACAAAAGACTTATACTTCTGGTGATATTACTGGAGCCAAAATGACCACTGTGAACTCACCATAGAGTATATTGGATCTTCTGAAGGACAGTTTGATGTTAAGTGCCATGTTTGCAAATACTTGTTTAACCTGTAACTCCTCTCTGCTTGATCTCTCATGCATTTCTATACATCTGTCACGGTGTGCATACCTGCTACAGTCTTAACCTTCTCCACCTGGATATGGAGATGTAACTCCACAGGTAGACAGCAAAAGATGCTCTGCATCCCTCAAGAATTGGTCATATGTGGTGCTTCAGCACAAAAGTCACTGCAGACACCTACTTCACCTGGTGCAGAAGGAAGCTTTGCTGTCCCAACACCCTTCTCTGGTATTATTTTCAATTAGATGTTGTCATGCTCCATACACTTGACCTTTTGAAATCTGAAGCTTTCAATTCATTTAAGAAGGACAATCCTGTATTTACTACTGTTTAAAATACCTTAGAGCACTAAAATATCTGCACATTTAGATAATGTCCATGGGAAAACAAGAACATATACACTTACATAATGGATCATTTCTAAGGTGACAGTGAAGTTTGAAAATCACATCCCCAAAAGTCCAGAACTGGAAATTGAGATGTAGGAAGGGCTAATCAGCAGCCATAACAGACTAATTAATGTACTGAGTCCCAAGAGGGAATGAAGGTTCATACCCTTGTAGCATTTGGGCTATATGGCCTTAACTCCAAGGCCTAGGAATACACTCCCATAGGTTTGGCTCCAAGCTCAGTGTCCATCTGAGTTTTCAGAAGCCACCATGTGATTTGTTCCAGTTTAATCAGTATGTTACCATACAGATATATTTTTTGTACATTTACAAGGTGTTCTGAGTTTAGATAGTGTTCAATAAAAAGCATAATACAGAGAAGGAAGTTAATTTTCCTTGAGCACTGAAGGAGAACCTAAATCTTCTGCTTTAAATCTAGACCAAGATATGAATTTTTTATCAAAGAAAATTATTTGGACCTTGTTCAGTGGCGTGATATTAAAGCAAGAACACATAATCTTCAGAGAAAGTCTGCACGAGCATTATCCCTTTTCCTACTAGAAATTACTGAAGACAACAGAACAGAGTTTTTACTGTGAAGTTGTATAATACTGCGATCCCAGGGCAAAAATGAGCATTTCAAGCACAGAAACTCCGATTTATTCAAGTTGAAGTCACATTGCATGGGAAGAAATGGGTTTATTCCCTTTTTTCAGCCAAGCACAGCTAACTGAAAGCAGCAAATCTCTACACAACATGGCCCCACAAGGCAGGTAGGACAGCACAGAGCAGATGCATGACACCATCCGGAACTCATCCTGCCACTACCTGAAGTCAAACTCAGTGTGCAGCACCATCAGAATGATGGGCCATTGCCACCAAAGCCTCCCACCAATGTCTGCTTGGCAGAAAAAGGAAGGCTCAACTACATCTTCTCCCCAATCTACAAAAACAGGAGAAACAAAGCAAACTAGAAACTGCTCATCTGAAGAACCACACTGCAACATTTCTGCCCCAGTATTTCTATTTAGTGCAGCTTACCTACTTTCCTTCTCTCCTTCCCGGCCTTAGTACTTGAGGTGACACTCCCAAACCTGAGAGCAAGTAATGGACTCAGGGATTTCTCCTGGAAGAAGATGTAATAGGATGGAAAGGTTGGGGCTACCTATGTTATTGTCCCAGGCCCCTCGAAGGACCAGGCTTGAAACCCTCCTGTCATCTTATGGTGGCAGAAGCCCAACAGAGAGCCAGGGGAGAAAAGCCGAAAATGTGTGACATTCCTGTGAGTGCAAACACAAGCCCTCACCCTCATGGTCCACATTCACCAGGCAAAAGTGGGGTCAAGCACACAGCTGTTGACCACTGCATTTTGTCACCTCTTAAGTCAAGCTCTATGGCTAAAAGGCTCTCTGGGTGTCTACAGAATGTACATATAATCTCTGTAGTTTCCAACATGTTTGATGATGAACTGTAACCAGTATGGACAAAGCACCACTGTGTACCACTGCAAGGAACAGTCACTTTGATTTTAAATTACTACTCCCTTCTGAAAGAGACCTTACTTTGGTCTCACAGAACCTGCTTTTCCTAGTTTCTTCTCTGCAGAAGGGAGAACTTAAGCAATGCGTAGAGCTGGCTGCACTAGGTATAGATAGCATTTTGGGTCATCATCTTTAATGATCAACCTGAGTTCTTAAACCATTGACATTTTTCACATCAGTCTCAGTCCAGAAAACAGCAGGGAAATCTGCAGCAGCAGCTAGTCAGCCATTTCTCTGTTACCACACAGGATAAAACCCAAAGAACTCATGTGCTTTATAAGGAAGATTTAGCCCTTCCATCCTGTGGAGAAGGGACTTCACCACGGTCAAAGAAAAAGCCTTATTTCTCTCCCTACAAAAACTCCAGCTTGCTTAGATTTTATGTGGTGTGTGCACTATTCAAATGTGCATCCTGTAGAAGTGTATTAGAATCTGACAATCTTTTTCTAATGCTCTGCCTCCATAGGGAAATTTCCAGCCCCAGAAATTGCAAAGCAACATTGGGGAGGAGTGTCCCTCCCAGCTCCATGACTCAAGAAACTGAAAATCCGTTTTTCCATGTGCAATTGCCGCTCCAGCCACCAGATGCTACTGCGGCATTAGAATGGGAGCCAGGGTTTGCGGTTCCTCATAGTCTACTACTGCGGAATGGACACCACCTTTAATTACATGATCATACACTTCCTCATCCCCTGAACCGGTGTCTTTTCAACAGGACAATGAAGAAAGCTTACTTATCTGTAGAACCCTTTTTCATTTGCTGAAAAAGTTGGCAGGTATGCAGTGAACAAGATTAGACTGTGGGGGAAGAGGAGGGTGTCGTGACTGAAGACAATGAAGCTGTGCTGTTAAAGAGACTGGTGAAAAGGGCTGCATAGTTGGGAGCCTGGGTACAGACACACCATTCTGGCTACTCAGAATGAGAGGATATTTGATACACTGCATTTCCTCTCTCTGTGCTCTCTCATGCAAATGGAGATGCATGCCAACATCTCTGAAACTACTTTTTATAAGTATTAAAGAGTGGTTCTAACACATTCATGCATTTACACATGAACTATTCATAGAAGTAAGAATCAACATCACACACAATACAGAATTTAAAAATTACTCTTTAACACACACTCGCAATTTTTTGTTATTTAAAAAAAAAACTGTATATGTACAGTACAAAACTCAAAAAATAATCTATCCAACATGTTCTGAGGATCTTTGACAGCAATACCGATTTATAATGCAGAAGCACAACATGAGCGCCAATCTTCTTCTAGGTATATCAAAAGAAAAACTCAGAAACGAAGACTAGGGAGAGGCCTTCCTATAGGATGGTTGTAAGACAGCCACAGTCACTGCTCTGGTTTTCTGGAACGAGGAGAAAGACTGCCATGGTATCTCATGGATGGCCAGATCACAAGAATGAAAACAAACAGAGACAAGAATGGGTGAGGAAGACTAGGGAAAAGAGTTCAAACAAATATCCAAAGTATACAGTAACCCTAGATTTAACACTTAACCCTTCAGCCATTTGCAGTTGTTTTCCCCTTCATGCTTCAGCCCCAGAGAATGCCCGATAATCTTTGCATTGCTACCTTCCCCATTTCATACAATCAAAACATGAGTGTGCACTGTCAACCAGAGGGCTGTAATCATGCAGAGATGTGGGAACTGCAAGCCCCGCAACTCTTCCTCCCTTCATGGCCAGATCTGTGTCATGTACAGCAGGCACTGCCTGTTCACACTAGAGCAGCGCAGCAGGAGAACAGTGACAGTCTGTGAGGCTGACCACTGCCACCGCAGGGTGAAAGGAAGAAGGAGAGGCACAGGGGTACAATTAGTACCTTAACTTCTTCAAAGTGACGTCTTATCATCACATGGAAGGTAATCATACCATGAGGGAGAGCAGTTATGGATTTTTCCTTTTTTTTTAATCTTAGGATTGCAATGTCCTGACAAGCTATCAAGCTCAAACATTTCAGCTCAACATAAAGAATCTAAAATAGTCCCTTTCTATGCTCTCATTTCCTTTAGAAAACACTTTTCCTTCCCCACTGATTCTCAGCTCCTTTCTATAATCACAGTCAGTCCAACAAGATCAAAGCAGCGTTTCTATCCTACTTCCCGCTGCCTTCCCACAACTGTCCTGCCCTGTCAGAGTTTCAGCCTTGCCTGCAGTCATTTAAATGTATGGCACACAGATGCCTTTCCTCTCATCTTACCCCTTTTCCTCGTGTCAGAGAAAACTAGAGTCTGTGAAACGGGCCAGTTTTCCTCCACTGCTTTTCCCTATGAATCTTTTCAGCTTGTTTTTCTCTGCATAGCATTCAGAGAAGTCCATAAAGGGATGTGGCTAAAACGGCATCGCTAATCTAGTCAAGCATCAGGGATTGCTTTTGTCTTTACAACTGCCTGGAGTATGGTTCTGAGGAATGCAGAATTAGAATGAGATAAAGGACAGGAGCAAGAAAGTCAAAGAGTGAGGTAGAAAGTGATAAAGGGGGAAAGATCACTATTCAAAAGCATAAAAGGATGAAAAGGTGAAAATCTTTCTGGATGAGGAATCCGAGGTTTGGTAGCTTTCCCCAGTGTTCCTGGACCTTACTGTTAGGACTAGCTTGCAGGTTTGTGGTTGACTAAAGAAGGAAAGGGATCATCTCATCTTGAATGTTACCAATGTTTCAAAAAAATTTTTAAGCAACAGAAGAGTTCTACTCTACCTTCTTAAGTAAGTTTTGCAGACTATTATTCTGATACAAGCAACAGTGACTTTACAAAGACAAAGGCAAGAGGATGAAAGAATAATATAAGTGTGTATTCATGTGTGTTTGAGAGAGAACAGCAGCTGCATCTTAAGGTTTCCTATATATTACCATAACTACATGCTTCCTATGTAGAGTTTTGATTATTGACTAATCTACTAATTGTTTATTCTACTCATAAAAGGTTAATAGAATGTATTATTTATATTATTATATATACAATAATAGAATTTATTTTTCTTCTAATTCACAGTTTACTGAAAACTTACATGTAGCATAGAAAGAGTTTCCTGTTTTGCCAAAATAAAGCCCTGAACCAGTCTAGGGCTCTTCAGTGGCTCCAAAACTCAAACTATCTAAACACTTTGCTCTATGGAAAAAGTCTACTATTACACAGCTCCAGTCTTGGCTCCTCCTCCCTTTCAGAAAGCAGACAGAGTAATTGCCAAGCATCTTCTATTGAAACTCAACTCTCTAAGTGAATGTCACTTAGCCCTCTCTAGGGTCTTGATCTTCTGACAGTGTCTCCATTTTCCTTGTATTGCTAGATTATAAAGCAAGCCTCCTGACGTACCCTTCCAGATGTGGTTACCACTGGGCTGAATGCGGCAGCTGGAAGCTACGGCAGAGAAGTACAAATGCTGCTGTTTCCTCTGCCCTGTGAGAATGGGCTGCAGTTCTCAGACTGGGTAGGTGCCTCAGAAGATCTTCAGGCCTGAAGGAATCTAGACTACTGCTCATCTCCTACAGAAGGGGTACATATTCAGCAAATAGTGCCTCTATGTTCATTATCAAACTCCAAGAGCTCCTTGAAGAGAGTGATTTGAGGAATATTATCAAATTCCATCACTTCACAAAGAGAGAGATATTAGAAGCAATAGTTCTAACAATAGTTCTAACAATAGTTCTGTTTCTTGTAAAGACTTTGCTACTCTCAAAAGGTAACAAAAGTGGTGAGAAAAGAGGTCATTTCACTAAG
Organism: Climacteris rufus; assembly: GCA_013398175.1. Classification (NCBI taxonomy): domain Eukaryota; kingdom Metazoa; phylum Chordata; class Aves; order Passeriformes; family Climacteridae; genus Climacteris; species Climacteris rufus. Next base: position 2,309,805 of record VZRZ01001990.1, read on the forward strand.
TTGAACAGAATTTAAGCACCTGACACAAAATCCTGCAACTCCCAGCACAGTTCAGCAGGAATATTTTAAGCCTGTTTCGAACAATTCCATAAGAAATTTCACTTCTTTCTCTGAGCTTCTACCATCACACTTAGAGTAATCACATTTTAACCATAGAAAACCTTTGAGAAGTATTACTCAGCTGGCCTAAAAACAGCATTGCTGATTGCGATGGAACTCGACTGCCATTTTCTCTTCACAAACCCTTTCAGTTCTTGCAGTGCATGGTGTATGCAAGGCAATTTTCCAGTTATAATGAAGTTTAAAATAACTGGGGAGACAATCCAGAGAAAAAACCGAGCACATGCACAGGGTATTTTTTATGCATTTCAGCTTCAATATAAGTAAGGCCTTCCAGCTACGTCTTGGTACATTGGTAGAGAAGTATGACATTTTTGTTACAATTAAGCACAAGATTTGGATCCTAACCATTGATTAACCCTGAACTTAGAGGTGTTCAAATTGCTTAATGCTCCTTTGCTTCAAAAGCATTTTCTTATTTCTTTAATTTTGCCAACTATGATACCACAATAAGGTGAATGGGAATTGCTAGGAACCAGCAGCAGGCAGCATCACAACTGTCTGTCTGCCGTGGCAGACAGGGTCATGCCTCCCCTATGGAAATAAGGGACTGCCTGGGAAGGCAAAGTAGCACCTGCTGAGTCTGTGACACCACAGAGACGCTGCTTCCAATGGTACCTTGTAAATTTAAAACTACTCTGGAAATCTCTACCTATGTGCATGTGACAGCAGCACAGACAAATACTGAGGTTTTCACAGGCATGTCAAAATAATATTTTCCAAACGGTACCCTTTAGAAGAAACAAGAGCAAAACTAAATCCTTGTGTAAATTTTAATTTTCATGTAACAGTAAAACTGTGGATGATGGTGGAAGCAATTGTATTTGGATGGAATTTGTTGATTATGCGTAGTTGTTTTTTTTCCCTTATGACCACAATAGTCAATATGACCTCCTAATAAAGCAGGATATGGAAGACAAAGCCAGAGGAGTTCTCCTACACATCAGTATGTACATGGGAAATTATTAATTCAAAACACTTCAACTTTCTGAGTTTAATTTACCCAATGACTATTATGTGTCTGAAAGGCAGGGAATACCTGCCTTTCAGTGTCCCTGAGCCACCATTCCAGCAGAATACACACAGTTTTGCTGTACAAGGGCATGCTAAATGCCTTAAATGTTGGCAATTCTCTGCCCTTCTGAAGTTCCTAAAAGATGCCAAGTTAGTGTCTGTAAAGGACAAACACACCCCATTACAGTTCATGTGGAAAGAGTTAGAGAGCACTGCTGAGGGACGTGCAGCAGAAGGATGCCTTGTGCCCTTCCAGCTCCTGAAGGACTCCTCTTTCCTTCTTCACCCTCCCAGGCCTTTGATGGACTAGTGAGCTCATCTGATAGTTTTCAAATGGTTGACTTGTGAAACAGTGCCATAAAAATCTCACTTTCCAAGGCAACAATCTCATCCAAACATCTCGAGGAAAATTCACATTGGTGTTACAGACCTGATTGCTTTCACAAATGAATCACCTATTTTATTCATTGGCTACAGGAACTTCCCATGTATCTGTGCAACTTCAAGAAAAAGAAGCCTGCTGTGAGGGTCTTGATCATCTATACTTTGAGAAAGGTTTAGCTAATTTTCTTTGCACACTTTGTCCATGCTCCTTACCAATGCAACAGTTTCCCAAGCAAAAGGAAACTCCAAGTTCAGTTTTATTAAGTTATCTAATTGCACCCCTAATTCTAGCTTCTGATCAATCTACTGAAAATATTTATTTAAATACTACTTCCACACAGAAAGGAAGACAAAAAAATATTAGTATGGAGAAAAATAATTGCAAGCAACAAAGCATTATTGAAAAGCATTTTCATTCTCTTATTCCTGTCTCTAATATTTCGTTTAGAAGAGCAGTTAAAATGTCATTCTAATTCAAGACTTCTCCAGGTACATTTGACATTTTAGAGCAGCTCAGCCTCATTTGCCCCTTTGCCTGTCTGCCTCACCAGCCACCCAAATATTTATACTCCAGAGATCAGTACAGACTTTTTCTCAATTGCCATTTTCTCCTTCTTCCCTTCCACTAGAATGAACAATACTCTTTTCCATCACTGCACAGTGACTGAGCTTTCACTTTTCCACACTTCAAGACAGGAAATGTATGCCTGTTGCTCATTTTTCACTGTTAAAATAGCTAGCTCTCTCTGTTAGACAGTTTCAAGTACGAGATTCTGTAAACATAGCTATGTTGTTGTAAAAATTATATTTTTACATTCCTTTCCCATGGACACAGATCCTTTGATGGACACTTCTTTTAACCACTGTAAAAAGACGGAAGTGTTAATTTTCTCCAATGATCTGTGATTTCTAAAAGTGTATATAAGAATTAAACGAAGGTGGGTTCCCCCCCTTCCGCCCTTTGCTCTGAACATGACTCGGACTCCGGCTCTCATTATTTCTGCGTCTTCGGCTGATAAGCCGTAATAAGCGGCTAATAACTGGTAATAACCGGTAATATATGCCTGACTTTTGTTGAAACCAACAGCTGCATTTCACTGCATCAGCTTCTAAAACATTCTATGCAATCATATTAAAAAAAAAAAAAGAAAGGCAAATGACCTATTGCATGCTAAATTTGTCTTCTGCACAAAGAACAGGACATTGGCTACATATTTCTTCTGTAACTATGGGCATAACCAATTGGAAAAACCAGAACCCGTCCGGAACCTGTGACTTGGATGATTGAGATAACATAGGCTAAAAGCCTTCCTTGGTCAGGTGGTTAAACAAAAGCAAGCTTGTTTAACCATCCTTTATCAAATTACACAAATGAAAAGGAGAGAAATTAATAGTAGCTGTAAAGAAAAAAAGTAAAAAAATAAGATAAAAGAACAATTCCCACTTCCAGTAACTCAGAATACTGAATATCTTCATGGAAATTAAGAACAAAAGCAATAGTATGGGTTCTCTATGGAAAAGGATGGCAAATTTGTTAATAAAGAGGCAGAAAAGGTTTGTCTATCCTCCATTTCAGAAGTGGCAGAGACGTTACTGCATTACATCATGTTAGAGTGTGTTCCAGTCCCTTGAAAACCAAAGAGAGTATCAGTAAGTAGCTAATACAAAAAAAAAACCAAAATCCACAAAATTAAAAAATCCCACACTTTTAAAATCAGAAGAGCTGGATAAGTGTCATCCAAAAATCTAGAAGAGGCTGAAAAATAGTCTGTCTTGTTGAAATATAAATATCTGGCTGCTACAGAATCTTTTAAAGCCTGGAAGGGTACCAATAGAAAACAAAACGTCATTTCAGATAACATTGGCAGATAAACTTTCATTAGCCTGACACTTCTGCTGATAAATGTAATACACTGAGAAAACAAAGAATTAGAAGACCGGTGTAGAATTGGTGTTGGCCAACGCCAAAAGGTGTTGGCCAATTCTGTGGAAAAAAAAATCTATTTTGTCAAATAAACCCGGTTTTACTTTCTAATGAAATAATAATTTGGTTGATTAAGGTAACAACATAGATGCACCTGACAGATTAGATACCTGAGTTGCTATTGCATGGCATTCTGATTAAAAAATTAGCAGTGTGCAGCATCACTAAGGCACATGATAACTGGATAAGGCGGCAGAATTAGAGCTCCCAAACAGTAGCTGCAACTGGGAAATCACCTTGAAAATGCAGGATTTCCAGCAGAGATCCACAGGGACTGGCATCTGGGCTCAATGTTTAACAGTAATTTTATTTCAGTCAGTGACCCCAAAACAAATATAATAAATTCATTGCTCTTAAAATTTTGACAGACAAGGATAAGCATAATATGTAATATAAATATGTACAAATCATGTTTTATAGAGTTCTAAGAATTCTGGACCCTCAGATGACAACTAAACAAGTAAATCAAACATTTACCTAAAGTAGGAATGCACTAGATAGCTCAGACCAAAAAGCATTCCAGGGAAACCTCAATTTAATGTTATGAACAACAGAGTTCCAGGGACAGGAGATGCAGTAGAGTCCAAGAAAGCAAAAGAACAAAGAAAAATGTAAAAAACATGGCATATGAAATAAAATTGAGCAAACCAGAGTTGTTTAGTCTGGAGGAGAAAAGAAATTACTTGGTCATAAACATTTGTATATAGAAAGGACTATGGGAAAAAGATATGCTGCTAGGACAGGAAGAAATGTAATGATAAGCAAGGAAGATTTAGGCTAGACTTTGGAAAAACTTTTTGACTGCAAAAACAGTAAAATACTGGAAAATGTTCCACAGAGTAATTACAGAATCTCTTGGAGGTTAAAGTTTTAGGCAAACATATGCCAAGAGCTGGTCTTGCCTTGGAAAAGGGAATCTGTCTCATCAGGCTACTGACCCCTTTGGAGGCCTTTCAAATACTTTCCTCCCACAATGCTGTAACACACACATGAAAAATTAATGTAAGTACCAACTTCTGGTAGAACAAATATCCTTCTCCTTCTTATTGTGCCAAAATCTAATGTATTTATGACATATCTTTAGGCACAGATAAGAATGCTTGAAGTCACAGAACCCAAGAGCCTAAACAGAAACTTGTGAGTTCTGCTCAAGGATCTTCTTGTCTTGTTTAAAATAATGTAAAGACATAAGCAGTTTTCTGACTCATTAGGTAAGATTTCTAGATGTTCCAAATTCTGTTGTGCAAAGAAATGTCTGTTGTGAGGTTTTTGGTCAAGTCATCTGTAAAGATGATGATATCTGTAACAAAGACCATCTTCTCATTTTGACCCAAGTGTCAAAAGCAATTGGTTATACATTCATATTCTTCTCACCAATACAAACTTTTTGGGATATAAAGAGGCTGGGATGCAGCAAGTTCTATCTTTTGTATACAAGATATTTTTCCAGTAAAGCATAGAGTTAGAAAATCAAGTTTTAGAAAATACATATTACATCTCTTAAAAGGACTATTATAAACTCAGTACAATTGGCTTACTCTGCAAAGTCAGAGTGTTTCTACATTTGGACTCCCTTCTCTGGATATAACAAATATACCTCCTGTTTCCCTTTTACAATTCATCTTTAAAAGAAAAGGAAAGAGGAAAGGCAAGGGCTTCCAATGATCGTTCTGTCATAGAGTGCATAAACAAGAGCAGCACCCTGTCAGCCAGCATGCCTGCAACAACCTAAGAAGAGAAGGGACAGTTCTTTTTCCCTGAGAATACCCAACCTCAATTAAAAAATGTATTTCCAATGTGATAGGACACTAATGAGAGAAATAATCTCTCTGAGAGACTGAGTATCATCACTGAAGAATCAGTCTAAACCTGTTTAATGCCGTTAACTCTGAGACTGATAACCAGGGAAAGAGTCCAGCTTCTGAGAGAAAGTAGCATCACATTTAAATGACATTTTCGGCCTTTTCTTTAAATAGAAAATAGACTTTTAACATAAATACACACACACACACACACACACTTGCTTACACATACAATGGTAACTTTCACAACATTTCAACTGTCTTCATCTTAAATAACAGACATTGCATAAGACCTTTATATGGTCAGAAGCATTTTAAGTTAAAGTTGAGATGGAAACTAAGAAGAAACTGAAAACCATGATCAATTGTGCTAGCTCAGAATGCTATGTCTGCTTGTCACACAGGTTTAACTAATGCCTTAGCAGTGCACAGAGTTTACAATGTAGTGACATTTATAATGGTTTACATTTTCCTATGAGAAATTACATTAGACTTGGCAATTAAGTGTAAAAACTGCTTTCTATTCCTATTTGAGACCTACCACCTATTGCTCATACGATGAAAAACAGTGAACAGTAATTCTCTATTTAACATTCTCATGTTATTCATGACTGTACGGATCTCAGCTCTATTTCCATTTGTTGGCTTTCCTCTCCATGCTAAAATGTTTTAGTCTTCCAATAAGTTTCAGGTCTTTTTTCCATATTCTCTACTCTTCTGTGTACCTCAGAGAAAAAACATTGAGCAGGACTGCACGCACAACCCAAGAGTGTGCATGCCACTACAGTGCTGTGAGCATCAACAGCATCTGCTATTTTGGCTCCAAACCACTTTTAACACCTGTATTGGTTCTAATGAAGGTAGAGTTCAGCAGCCCTGCCAGTGCTGTGCTTCAGTTGATAACACAGCAGTGTTTTGGCTACTGCTGAGAAGCACTGTCCCTCTAACATTCTCCCCCATCAAGGGGCAGGGAGTGGGCAAGACCTCGGGAGGGAAAACAAGCAGGCCAGATGACCCAGAGGAACCAAAGGGATATTCCATACCATATGACGTCAGCTCAGATATAAAAGCAGAGAGAGAGAGGAGGAAGGGGCGGCACTCTGTAATGTCTGCCTTCCCACGGAACCACTACGTGTGCTGAGGCCCTGCTTCCCGGGACGTGCCTGAACATCGCTTGCTGATGGGAAGTAGAGATTGACTTCTTCTCTTTTTGCTTATGCGCGCGCAGACCCTGCTTTTGCTTTATTTTTTTTTTCTGTCGCTTCAATAAAACTGCCTTATCTTGACCCACTGATTCATCTTGTCCTTTCCCCTGTCCCTCTGGGGGAGGGAGTTATAGGGCAACTCGGTGGGCACCTGGCACCTAGCCAGAGTCAAACCATCACAACACCCCATTTGCATCCTTGACCACTGTTGAATATTGAAACTGAGGCTCTCAAAATACAACTTCAAGATTTTTTTTCCTGAATAGAAACAGCTTATTTAGAAATGATCACATGCCTAGTTAGGTGCATCACTTTTCTTCTACAGACAAGAAGCTATATTTGTGTTTCTTTCTGGCCAGCTGTTTAAAATCATGAAGTACATGTGTAGATCTTTGCCACAAGTTTTAGTATTGACTTTCCCAATAGGAAACAGGATGACAACCCAGTACTGACCCTTCTTCCTAGATATTTATGAGCATAATGAAGTAGTCCTAGCACAGAACCCTCTGGGACATTATGAATCTGATCTTACTCCCGCCATCTGTCTCTCAGTTTTTCATTCATTATAGGCCAAGCAGACATTTTCTTTCCATGATGCTCCCTTACTTATCCAACTAATTATTACTCCAACCTTCTGAATATAACTCAGATCATAGTTTCTTGGCTTACATATAGTGTTCCACAAAAATGAACCTTAAAAAGAAATCTGAACTTGGAAGGGGCAAGAAAATTTATGGGCGATTCAGACTGGGTACTTCATTTACAAGAAATGGCACAGTCAAAACGGAAATAAAATACTGTAAGCCTGTTTATTTCTGAGCTGTAATTTCCAAATAATTTCAGATTTTTAAAATATTCAATATGAACCAACTTCACAAGAGTAAAAAAATTCATTGCAATTTATTTGTTTGTTTGTTTGTTTTAAATTCATGCTTACGTCTACTTTTGAACCGATGACATTTTATTTACTTGTGCTAACATGGGGCTGCTGTCAGGAATAAACATGGTCTTGCATTTCATTGAAGTCTGCTAAAATTCTAGGTTTTTATTCTCCAAACTTATCTGAAGACCTCTTGGGCATCTTCTCATACACTAAATCTCGTGCCTGTGATGAAATTTGTGTCAAGTAAACGCAGAAAGGTCAAAAAAAGACAAAAAAGTGCTGAGGATTGCAGGGAATGCAGGGAAGTGCGAAATAGGAGTCAGTTCTGCAAGTCTTACTTGTACAGTAAAAGACTTGACAGCCCTGTTTATACTCCACTTCTTGATCTCATCAGTCTATGTTCCAGTTCAGTCTATAAATGGTTTGTGAAAAGATTGCACTGTATATTGTTCAAAATCTAGCACAATAAAATTAATACTGCCTGACCCACATACAACACAGCTCAGCTGAAAATTCTTTATAAACAGATCATTCCTTAGAAATGCTTTCCTTTGGGCTCTGTGCTTCCTCTTGACATCTGCAGAAATTGTATCCATGTACCCTAACATCCTCCCACACATGCCCACATGAAAGAGGACAATTGATCCAGATGCTATTACACAGCATCTAAGTAACAGGTATTGCACTTTAGAACACCTCAGTCCAAGTTGTTCTGTTCTCAAAAGTTAAAGTCTGACTTCCGAAAAAGTTTATTTTCACCTTTTCTTTAAACAGCACAATGCTAGAATTGCATTTGTGGACAATAAGAAGATACACAAACAGCTTTCTGTAGATATTTGTCAGAATTTCCCCATTGTCACTGCCATCAAAGTATTCCAACAGCCTCACAAATTTCTGCTGGGGGTTAAAGAATTTGGGTTGAGTGGGAAGGAGATTTCAAATCTTTCTTTCTGAAGGAGAAACCTTAGGAATTTCCTTAAGGAAAGGATGCTAAAAGGCTATTGTGACCTCAGTTCATATGAAACCCAGACTGGATCCTGACCTAAGCAGGAGTTAATGAGTTGAACAGTCTGACATGTTCATTTGATAGAGAGTGATGAAAGGCCAGCTGTCAGATTTAATTTGTTTGAAGATAAGCTGATTTATTGCTTACAAGTAATACACTTGGCACAGGGCATGCACTTCAGTAATGCTGTATTCCAAATACTATCACAGAAACATTCAATTCCTGTAAAATACATTCACTGTTCAGAAAAATAAATGCAATTTTCAAAATGACATTTCAAGTTATCATTTTTTCTGTATCTTCCCATGTGAAAAAAGGCATTTTTTTGTATTAATTTAATAGCAAAAACCAGGCCTGCCACATGACTCAGAGTGTTACATTACTTTTTAACTAATACTGAACAAGGTGCTTTAAATGGGAAAAAGATTAAGCAAATTATCCTTACAGGATAACCAAGAGAGGAGAATTAAAAGCAGCAGCAGTTAACAGCTGAAGGATGACAAGGTATAGAGCAGCTGAGTGACAAGATAAGAGGCAGAAGATTGATAGGGGATACTAAGGTGAATCCAGACAACCAGAAAGAATGGATATAGTTACAAAGAAATTAGACAATGTACAAAAATCTAAAGTGTTGCCCTTTTGTTGAAGGAAAATAGTAACCAAGGTAGAAGTTAAACAGAGGAAGCTTGCAAGCTGTTTAATAGAAAAGAAAGAGCGAGGAGGCTGGGGCAGGGGTGGCCTACTGGAAAAGGTAGGAACAGGGAAATGGAGGTGACCAGCTATCATTGCCTTCCTGCTCCAAAGCCAGGTGGTTTTGAGATGGAGAAGCCTCCATAAGGAGTACTGCCAAAGGCAGGAGTTTAGACAAAGAGCAGTACAAGCACTAACCTCATGTGAACTGAAAGTTTTGGTTTTAATATCTGAAGTGAGCATTCCAGAAAGACCAAAAGAAGCAAAAGTAGGTAAAATCAGACACCCAGATTTCTCTTGCATCTGCACCTACTGCTCTATTTTCTGCCATTCTCCACATTCACAGGCAGGAAACAAGACTGTGTTCAGTCCTGGAATCTCCATCCCCATCTCCACACCTACTCCACTTTTGGCCATGCCGCTCAATGTCCACTGAAATTACTCTTGCCAAACTCTCAAAGAATCTCATCCTTGTCCTCATCAGTTCTCTACACATCACTATATACTCTTAACAAAAAGATGTATCCAGGAGCAGTAGTGCAATGTTTCTAAACACCATTTAAAAGTGTTTCTAAAATAGGCTGTAGAAGAGGTAAAAATGAATTTGTATTTCATCAACTCTTCTTTTTTTTTTAATAGAAAAGCTTAAAAGTACTTCAGTTATTTATTAAAAAAAAAAAAGACTCTCTATGGTAGTATTTATTTTATAAGAGTTTTTTTTAAACAAATCCAGATATACAGATGAGAAAACAATGCAATGCCATTTTATCTCACTCAAAGGTATATATATATATGAGTTAAAATGAAGGCAGTAAGTGTTCTTAAGAGGCGAGGCTAGAAAGAAACTGCACGAGACCCAGCAAGAAACAAAGCATCTGCAGCCAAAAGGAAGCTTATGTTTCACATTTATCCAAACATTTGTACAGGTGATTTCTCAGAGAACTTGTTCTCATTTTGCTTGGAAAGAAAAAGTTACAGTCCTGATATGAAGAGGAAGCTCATGAGCTGTTCAGCATAGAAGCAGCACAAGTGAAACATTTATTATTTTTGAAACAGAAAAAGAGGAAAAAGAAGTTGAATTAAATGTCCTAGGCATCACCACTAGAGCGACAAGAAAGCTTCCCACCACGTTTCCCACACCCACCATTTCCAGTTCTTACTGCCAACTTAGGCCATGCCTGTCCCTGCAGTGCCCAATTACCTCCACAGTTTGAAGTACTTGAGAGCTTCTCTTCCAGATAACTCACTACCAAGAAAGGATTCAAATACTTAATGGCCTTAATAAGTATTTCTTACAGCACAGCGCAGTAATTTCTTTTCAGTCTTGAGGCAAGCCAATGTAGTGCCATCTGATCTCACTGCAGCAATGTCCTCTGTTGGCCACCCTTGCTGAAAAACCTGTCCTGCACATGCACCTTTGCCTCTCAGGTTGAACTGTGTCTGTCATGGGAAACCACCACCCTCACTATACAGTCCCTCGACAGAGATGCTTGGGTCAGTTCTGTGATGAACTTTGTAACAGCTACAGTTTGAAATCTGCAAGCTGCATAAAGAAATACAGGTTTTTATCAACTCCTTTTGCTTTTATTACAAGAGCTGATGAAAAAGTGGAAAAGAAATGAAAAGTCAGTGCTGATTCTAATGTTCTGCCAAGCGCATTCTCAAGAATGTTAGTTGTCTTTGTGAAAGAAACTGCACATTCAGGAGGACCACTCCTTCCTCTCTGAAGGAACAACTACCTGCTGAAGAGTCTTCATTCACCTGTAAAAAATAACATGGAAATCCCATGCGGAAAAAAAAAAAAGAAAACTCCCAAAGATCAGTTTTATGATTCAGGCAAATGTTTGTTCTGTATCTACTAAAACACTGTGTTTTTTCATTACTTAAGTAGTACCAAATGACAACATTTTTCTATCAATGCTCATAGAGGGGAAACACTCCAAGGATGTAAACTCATTGGTATGGCTCTTCCTGCTTTAAGCAATATCATTTTTCCTGTGTCCTATACTAGAATTCCTATGTTGACCAAGTGATATTCTATATGATACTTCTGGGTTTGTTTCTATTTGCTGCCAATTTCTGACTCCGTTGTTTACGATCGATGCCCTCCATGCTATACCTCCAATTATTTCCTTAAATATCTCAATCTTTAAAAATGTTTGACATACCCAAGGCAAAGCAACAGCAGATATGTGCTTTCAGAAACATGGGCAATCCTAAACAGAGAGAGGATCTACAGATTTTCCTGGGTTTATACTGCTGTGGCCTTTTTAGTTGTCTCTAATTTAATATCCTTTATATCTGTAACAGACCTATGACATCTTGTACTCTAGTACATTTTGAGTATGTCAGCAAAACAGCTTTTTTCCTTGAATCTTATTAAAGTGATTTTTTTTCTACATTCTTTTACTATAGTTCTAATTCTAGTTGAAACTGCTTCCATTACATGAATTAATTCAATGCATTAACAGGTCACTTTTTAAATCTAACTTTTAAAGTACTAATTACCATGCTATCATTCTTTCAAATTGTCTGTTTATTCTAAGGATTTTTTTTCAAAATGCAGCATATTACCAATAAAACCCCCCCCAGCACATTACTTTTATTTATCTCCATGTTTATCATTAAGAAATTATTAATTTATAATTAAAGTGAAATTCAAATGCAATCAGTAAGACAAATTTTTAAAAAAATGGAAATAAAGACCATTCTACTACTAGTGGCATTAGTCTTTGAGTCACCACAAGCAATGTGACATCCTGCAAGATACCACACAGTACATGGTATGCCAAAATCAGACCGACCCTTCTGAAGTGCACAGATGGAGTAAGTAGTCACCATACTTCGCACAGCCACATGCAGTTAAATATCTCTTTGCTTCCTGGAATGCAGGTTACTCTTTCCTAAATGCTTACTAATATATTTCACACTTGCATTCCAGCTAACAGACCTGGGCAGGTATGCAGTGGTATATTTATAAGTAGCGGGGTGGTTCACACACATTTTGCAACCCATGAGAACTCAGAGAGCAGTGGCAACACTGAATCCTGATCCTAAATTGCTCGATGGTTACCAGAAGTCACTCTGCTGAAAACCGGTGTATGATCCCAGAGAAATATACATGAAAAGGTAGATTTAGTTTGGTTTTAATTTTTTTTAAAATAAATTTACATCTCTCAGCATCCCATTGATATCTATAAATTTCTAAAACCTTTGTGCTAGAATTGAACAGAAAAATCCTTTTGCATTAGAGCATTGACCTCTAATTCAAACGCACTTAGCTGCTGTCACCTGGAATGCAAGTGGCATATCAGCATGGTCCAGGATAATAAGAAGTACTAGCTGGAATTAAGCCAAGCTTCATGTGTTGGGCTCACCTTGGCTGAATGCCAGATGCCCACCAAACTGCTCCATCACTCCCCTTTCTCTGCTGGGCAGGAGAGAGAAGATATAAGGAGATAAGGGCAGGGAGAGATCACTCATCAATTACTGTCACGGGCAAAACAGACTTGACTTGGGGAAATTAATTTGATTTATAACCAAGCAAATCAGAGTAGGATAATGAGAAATAAAACCNGACATTCCCTCCCTAACTTTACTTTCTCTACCTACTCCTCTCCCTGGGGTGCAGAGGGACAGGGAATGGATGTTCTGGTCAGTTCATCACAGGTTTTCTCTGCCACGCCATCCTCCTCAGGGGGAGGACTCTTGACACTCTTCCCCCGCTCCAGGATGAGGCCCCTTCCATGGGAGACAGTCCTCCACGAACTTCTCCAATGTGGCTCCTTCCCATGGGCTGTGGTTTTTCACAAACTGTTCCAGTGTGGATCCCTTTGATGGGCTGTGGTCCTTCTTCAGGATCACGCTGCTTCAGTGTGGGTTGCCATTGTGTCACAGCTCCTGCCAGCGAACCTGCTTCCACAGAGCTCCTCTCTCCATGGGGCCATAGATCCCGCCAGGAGCCTGCTCCAGTGCAGGCTTCCCAGAAGCCTTCTCTGGATATCCATGTGCTCTGGCATGGGGTCTCCCACTGGTGTAGGTGGATCTCTGCACCACCAAGGACCTCCATGGGCTGCAAGGGGACAGGCAGCCCTCACTGTGGGCGGCACCACAGGCTGCTGGGGAATCTGCTCTGGTGCCTGCAGCACCTCCTCCCCCTTGACCTTGATGTTTCTCTCACATATTCTCACTCCTCTCTCCAGATAAAGTTGTTGTGTGCCCTTTCTCCTGTCTATCCTGCTCCATCTTCTTAATTATGCCATCCAGAGGTGCTACCATCCTTGCTGCTGGGCTCAGCCTCAGCCAGTGGCAGGTCCATCTTGGAGCCCACTCACACTGGCTTTGTAGGACATGGGGGCAGCTTTTGGCAGCATTTTACAAAATGTGCTCCTGTGCCCCTTGCTACCAAATACACAGAAACCAAATACACTCAAACATCATGTAATTAACCTGCTGCTGTACATCAAGTAATTGTGTATCTGCAACAACACGCACAGCAGAGCATCTAAATTAGGTTGGCACACATTTCAAGACCCTTTCCCAGTAATGCAGACAAGCAATTATTCTAGTTGCATTCCTGCTTCCTAGATGTTAAGCCATAATTAACTACTTTACAGATAAAAAGTGGAAGTCACAAATACTGCTACCTGGAGGCAGAAACTGAGACTGAAGAGATCAGTACAAAGTTGGAAAGGGAAGTAAAATTAACCAGATGAGGAACGGTGTTCATGTAACTGAAACACATAATACTGCAGTATTTAATTTACTTCCAGAGGAAGGAAAGATGCAGGAAGCAGAAACGACATTTCATTTGGATCTTGTATAGTAAGCAAAGCAAGGTCAGGTAACTCAGACCAACCCAGTAAAATCAGACAAAAAAACCAACATTTCAATTAACATTTAGATTTATATAATCTGCATATTTGACTGTGACAGCTGAGCTCATCAGAGCTTCAGACAAGAGAAAAGCCTATGAAGACTAGCATTGATGACAGTGCTAGTAACCTGAGACAATGGTAGGTGTCAGCTGTCGCAGTGACATCACAGACCCTGTTTTACTCTGGGTTTTTATATACTAAGAAAAGTTGAAGAGGATTGAAGAGAATTCCAGACATTATGACTCTCAACAGTGCAACTTTCAACTAACTGCTTTTAATTGTGATGTTATTTGGTTTCAGAAAGAAGAAAACTGAAAATTTTCCAAAGTTCAGGTTTGTTGACTGTTGCCCTGAGTTTTGCAGTTCTTCAATGTTTTCATTCTTCTGTAACAGTTTATCATACACTCTCTGTAAACATAGCCATGTTTTTGTAACTGTAGCCTATTGTTTGCATTCCTTTCTCCTGGGTGGAGAAATTTGATGGATATTTCCTTTGACCAGTGTGATGGAGAAGTGGCTATTTCTCCCTCCAATCCACTGTGGATTTTAGAGGATATATAAAATCAAGTGCGGGGTCTGGGCAGGGCAGTGCTGCCCAGGTCTTTGGTCCGCAGTCTTGGCTCTCTGTCTTCAACGTGTCTGCGTCCTTCTTTCGTGTCCGAGCGACAGTTGACCTCATTAAGATGACAGAAAATAGAAGCTTTAATGGACAGCCTTAACAAAATTCTGTATAACTCATACTTTGAACAATGACCACGACATTAGCACAACCTTATATCTAAGTTGCAGATGTCATATTTTAGCAGAAATTATGCAATCGACTCTCTGCCATTCAAACTATGAGAAAAGTCTTTGTAACACCCAACATATTTCAGAGACTCATGCCAGGAGAGAACCTGTAACTGGAAAAAAAGCAGGAGTTTTAAACAGGAATTACAATTCAAAACAGGTTTTTATTTTATCATAACTTCTGGTTTAGCTCATGGCTTTTGTTAAGGAATGGTTTCCATGGACAACACTGCAGTTCCTGGTCCAGCTCTGAACTAATATGTTCTGTCTCACTCCAGACAGCCCTTGAGAAAGCACTTGGGGTTATGCACTTCAGTAAAAAGCTAAGGTGAGCACTATAAAAAGCAGTCCTAAATAATCTTCCTCCCTTATGCTTTATAAAAAATGGAATTTGGTCAGAGAACAGCATTCCTAAATATGACTTGAGAACAATTTACATCTATTTCACATACCAGTTCAGGAAAAAAAAATAAATCTAAGGAACAGGCAAACCCCCCCACACTCCCCAAAAAACAAAACCAAACCAAAAAAAAAAAAAAAAAAACCCACAAAAAAAACCAACCAAAACAACCAAACCTAGCACTGCACTGAACCAGAAATATCCATGCAACCATTGTTTTTATAATATGACAGTATTTTAAATTCTGATAGAAATATATAGGATAGACCTTGGTCTGTAAAGCTTATCTTTTATATAAACAGTATTTTACCTAGGAAACAGAAAGACAGATGAATTTATTTATTGAGAAAGTATGTGCCATGAAGTTTCCCATATTTTGCCCAGTCCAGTGCTTTATCTACAGCACTACTTCTGGAAGCAGACACTTTTTATAGGAAATGTCTCTTGACCTTGTAAAGTGTGAGGAAAACTGAAAACAAAACAAGACCGGGACTCTTAGTACTATTTTCCATTAAAGCCAGGAAGCTACTTTCACCTTGTCATGGACTGACTTTTCATCAATGCTCCACAGAACATGCATGAATACTGCTTGAAGCAGTAAACTGAATTCATTGATAGCTTAGTTAAAAGTACTATCTGTGGTCCTAGAAAGGACATAGAAATATGTCAAAGAACAGGTGAAACCATCTAAGCTTTCAGCTGTTTCAGCATCAATCCAAGCTTTTCCATAGACTGAGGAATATTAATAATAAGCCTTGTCTCATAAGGAAGGCAGCCAATGCAAACATGCTACTTTGATACATAACTTTCGGAATGTCTTAGAAAATCAATACAAACAATTTTTATTTAGCTAACAGCATCAGGAAGGCTTAGCTCATGCCTTCCTGCAAACTTGTCTACATTCAAAAATCCTGCAAAAGTACTAGGACCTACCAAAAGATTTGGAGGATGACATTTCTGTTGAATCAAACTGTAAAACTGGGGGAAGATAAGGAAAATAAAGACAGATGGGAGTCAGGAATGGTTGTTTCTTTTAATCAATACAGAGGCCAATAAGGTTATTTTGTAAGGCTTTCTTTTTCATTGCCTGTTACAATTTTTACTGTAGTTTCAAGGGTGATGGTAGTGAAACACCTCTGTAGTGAAAATAATCTAGTTTCTCAGCATAGCTGTTCATATTGAATCTTCTCCTAGTGACACCAATTCATATAATCTAGGAATCTTAAAATCTTGAAACCAATCATACTCCAGGCTTAGATTTAATTTAATCTTGTCCTGGTGTGAACTTCTGACTTCTGGAATCCAAACTAAACTGTTTTAGATTTCATTAGTCCAATGTCCAATTCCTTAAGAACTTGCCACCTCAGGGACAAATCCTCTGCACAAAGAAAGATCACAGAGGTGAAGGTCTTTGGCATGGATTACTGTGCTAGCTTGAAGAGAAAGCCACGTTAAAGGCCTTCTTCCAATTCCCTTATTCCCCTGTTACCTGCTCACTTCCATTTAAAGCTTGTCAGCAACTCTGCACAGAATCCTTCCTGTTCTGCCTCTCCCCCAAGCTTTCTTCTTTCTTTGGTCTTTCTTTACATCTGTCTCATCCTGTGGATGTTACACTGGTTTCCAGCAATTTGGGGAAGTTTTAAGGCAAGATTCCTTATAGAATGAACCATTCTGAGTTCCACATCCTATTTGTATTTCTCTCTAATTAATGCTGCAGCATTAATATTGAAGTTTGTATTTAAATAAATTATCATCATATACAGCCTGTGTTTCTTTCAAATGCTACAAAGCTTGCTGTATGCAACTTTCTAAAGCATTTTATATATTTTTATAATCTCCCAAAAAATACTAGTTACCAATACAACCTTCCCACCTCCACATCTTTGACTCCTACAATAAGCCTGAATAACTGAAACATTCATTTTAATTGGAACTTCCACTAGTAATTACTCTCTAATAGCACCTTTCAAAATCAATTAAAATGCTGAGCTCCCAGGAAGAAGTCTTTAAAAGAATCCTAGAAACTATACTAGTCAGCTACAGCTTATGGATTCTTGAAAGATATTATTATTTCTGTTGGTCTCAAATTATTTTTTTTCTAGGATATTCAACAGTGGCCAATAAGACAAATACATAACACATGACAAGGGAAAAATGAAAAGGTATAATAGCAGACCCCACATCTTTCATACGTTTGAACAACTAATAATCTACCAGGACCTTTCTACTTACACTGTCCACAGACAGTACAAGAGACTGTGGATCAATGTAAAGCCATCAAAGCACTAAAACACATTAGTGTCTTAAAATGGATACTGAGGGGCAGCTTATGATCAGCTACTGCAGACCACTGAGTAACTCAAGTGAAGCCATACTCCTCACTTTTATAGCTACAACTTGCAGTTCTAAAGTCTACAAGACAATCTTCAATGCCAGAAAAAAATAATCCAAAGCAATGTTCCCAAAACAGTGACAAAATGTGACAGGTTGTTGGGATTTTTCAAAACAGAAAATGAAATGCAGTGAATTTAGACATAAAAGATACTGGAGTAATGACTACTGTGAAATTTAGGTAATATCACTAACCCCAAATTCTCACCCTTGGTGTTGAGCTATGCTTGGTGGCTATTTTTTAAACTAGTCCATGAAATATGAGGTCTGCATAACTTTCACAAAACGCAACTGTCCTTAGCATCTTCTCTAAGCACTATATTCATAAGTGACTTATGCTTTTTTTGCAAAGGAAAGGATCTGAATATCAGCTTGAAAAGCAGGCACTGACAATACAGAAAGCTGCAGCAGGGCTAATCTGCAGCCATGTTCACTGTAGCTTACAAGAATATTAAGAAGCACAAAGAATTAACACAGAGCTTCAGTTCTGCTTCAAAGCGCTTTTAATTATAATTGTTCTGTAGTAATACTGCCTTTAGTTCTACTTAGTCCAAAACTGCCACTTGTGTCATTGAAGAACAGCTATATGTTGAATTTAGGTGCCGTTCCCAGTCCCATACATCTCCAAAAGTTCTGTCAAGGAAACTTTCTGCATTTGGTCTAAACCCAGAAAACCAGTTCCTTCAAACCCTACATGTCTTCAAAGAAAAGCAGCAACGTGTTTTGGTTATGAAAGTTTGAGGGAAAACTGCCTCTTACCCTTTGACAAGTTAAACCCTGCAGACCTTTAGATGCTCCCCCCAAAGGCATAGTCTGATTCTCCAAAAGACAGCACTGAATCACAGCAACATATTAATAAATCAATGGTAGCAGGTACTTGGCATGTAAGTCTGGAAGAATACTCTCTTGTATAGCACTTTACAGCATTGGTCCATACGCCTGCCTTTAAAAAACTGCCCAACAGTCATCTTCACAAGACTACAAAAACCTAAGCCTTGCAATCTGGCACAATTTCTAAGATTTAAGAGCAGCCTCATCCAGAAAGAAATACCACTGCCATGTGTATATGGAAAATATACCTGTCAGTGGTGGGAGATTTAGTGCAAAGGTGGTGCAGGAATAGCCCAACCTCTGATACATGTAGGTAGAAGAAATGGATCATATTATTACACCACAAAGTCAACATGCAAATAAACATCTTTAAATGGGAAAAAAAAAAAAACCTAACAAAACTAGAATAATACACCAGCAGATCCTTGCTTTGTAATCAGAAGTTACATTTTTGTTTCTGAGTGGATCTGTTCAACTGATTTTAACTAAAATTCATCCACTGGGTGGTCCAGCTTTTTTTTTTTTTTTTTAAAGCTTGCAAAAAAAGTGTTAAGATGTAGCTTGAAAGATAAATAGTCGAGTCTTCATAACTACACCATAAACAAATCACCATATGGTTCCCTTACTACACAGGCAAGGGTGGATTAAAGAATGCCAGAAGTCCTCAACACCAGCTTGAAATATTAATAAAGTCACTTTATCTGCATTTCATGGCAGACCATTCTTGGAGACTGTCCCTAAATATTGACAATTTTCAGCTTCAGTGCCATAATTCCTTTCCTTCTGTAGCCTGGAGAAGAGCACAGGGAGCAGCTATTTTATTGTTTGGTGATATTAGGTTTTCCCAGTAGATGTGGTAAAATGTGCCAGAAATGTCTGCAATAGAATAGGAAAAAGAAAAAAATTTATTTTCAGAGAAGGCTTCAACAAAGAGAAGCAGAGGCTCCTGTCACTTGAATGACTCTTCAAATAGGAGAAATAGAATGATCCTGGCACTGAAACCGTTCTGTGGCAGAAGTTCTTGAAGCTGTTCTGGTATGGATTTTATTATACTGGACAATATGACCAGACAGGGTTAGTTACAATGGTTATGCACCAAAATAGAATGGTAGCATGGTTTGAATTCATGATGTAAAATCCTAGTTTTTCATTTTCATTTGTACTGGATGAGTTAAAGCTAAAACCTAAAGCTGCTTTAAACTTCTAGAACAGCTCCCTTTCACCTAACAGAAAACTGTTGCTGACTGTACCCTTGTAACGATAATTATAACCAAACTTCAGGGCACGGCACAGCACAGCTGCAGGTGCACGACTGTGCCATGTTCACTATGCCTCTCCGAGGCAACAAGAGGGCTGGGTTAAGCCCTGAGCTTTAACAGCCAGGGGACTACAAAGAATATATTTTTAGTCAGCAGACTTAGCAGGCACAACTCTGAATACTTCTGCTGTGGATGACTGCTGAAGCAGAGGCTTCAGCAAAAACACACTTCAAAAGAAGCACCAAGTGATTGCATTTCTGTCTCCGTATCTCTGCCACAAAAGTCTAATGGTGAGTGTCCTACTCCTCTGCCTACCCGACAGCTCCAAACAGGGCTTTGCTGATCCACTTCCTTAACATGGCAATTCTTGACAAAACACATTGGTGTATTCCATTTTCAGGAAAATTCATTATATCAGTGTGCAATTTCTAACCAAAGGGGCCCAGGTACCTTAATTGCTTTGGTAACGGACTGAAAAGAGAGGTGCAAAGTAAATAGCAAAATGCTCACGTGGTCATAGTAGTTTTGCAAGCCAACAGCTTCGCAACAGAATTATTCTCTTTGCATCATAAAGAGACTCTCATTAAGTACCCAAAATCCAATTCTGTCATGCATGCAAAAATTAATTCCTACTGTAACAAGTGGACTTTAACTCAGTGTTTTGTGTAAAATAGGCTGAGAAAAACTGGAATTTTTCTCACTGGGAAATGAGGATTTGGTTTAATTAAAACACTTTGTGAGAACATAGGCATGTCATCAATATTTTAAATAAAAACAGTGCCAATGTTTTTGAAGTGCTCCGTCCACAAATGAGATTGATATTTTGTCCCAATTAAGCACAAAACTCTGACATATTAGAATCACCCACAGAATGAAAATTTGCCATGAACAGTTATAGGCTTGAAGCCTGAGTCTGCAAGCAGATGTCACGATTCATTTCAAAGGCTACATTTATTTACAGCAGAAACATTCTTCACAACTATGAACTAGAAAAGTCTTAGAAAAAATCACCACAAAAATAATAATTTAATGCAAACTCTCCGCTGCTTCAACAGTAATTATGTTGTCCTTTAAATTAAGAATGTCCATGGCCCATTTGTGGCAAAACTCAAATTTCTTGAAAGAAAATCGACAAAAGCACATACTTTAAAAAATTATTGACTCTTCAATTCCATATATATGTAAACAGGACTGTTCAGTGAAACTGTGGCACCACCCTGAACCACCAGGTTACAGAAGCTGAGGGGATGAACAGGGACAAGAACACAGTCATGCCATCTTCACAGAAAAGCAGAACATGATAATTAAATTCTCTTGCAGTTTATAACTTCCTAAACATTTCAAATCTCAATGTATAACTTCATCAAGGTTTTTTACTACCTTTCTGTACAAGTTTTCACTCGAATCTATCACAGTATTCAATACTGGAAGCATTAGAGGAGAGGTGAGGCATGAAGTTCCTTTACCCTTCTCTCCGTTAAGACTCCACATGCTTTTAATATTCTGAGTACTACATCTTCAATTGTACAACCTTTTGGGATTTCTTTTAGGACTTAATCATAACCTATGTACAATTCTTCCAAGGTTAAGAATTAAGTTTCAATTTACCCTTCAGCCAGCATAGAACACCCATGTATTTCCTAACACTTCTGAATCTTATGAAATACACTGTATATTCCATTAGCAAACATTTGTGTAACAGACTGTACAGGAAGATTTAAAAACCAAGTTTCTATGTACGCTCATGACAGAAGCAAAGATAACACAGTCTAATCATTCCTGATCTACAGGAATTCTTGTAGAACTTGAGGTTCCTCTAGTGAGTGGAAGCAAAAGCCCGATTTTGTTTATCCATATCTGTAGTTAACTGGGAAATGTTTTCCCTGAGGAACTTCCCTTTAGTAATAGGTTTTCTCAAATATATATTTGGTACAATGCAACACACATACCAGAACCATCCCTGAAATTCTGTATTCCTGTCTACTGGTCACGACGTTCAGTAACCAAATAGTCTCCAGCCGTTCATCCCTTTTGGCTTGAGCAGAGGGATGAATAAGAGCAACAAACTGTCAACAGTATTGTGGAGTGATATCCAGAGTTGGGGAGCAGGAAATAGCTCAGTTGGAGAATGAGTTGGAGGCTTTCCCTCCTCTTCTGTGCTCAGTGTGCTGCTGACCAGTAAGAATTTCTGCCTAGCTGACAAAGACCTAATCAAGCCAAATTATTGAAAGTTGGACTTGATAAATTCAGATCAAAATGTGCACCATATTTCTCAACAAAGGAAAATATTAGGTCACTGGTGAGGGTTATGGCAGATTTTTCAATCACTGGGAACCTTTTAAAAATCAGTGTGTATGCTACAGTGGATGCTATTCAAATATAGCTACAACACTGGCAGCCAAATTGAGAACAGTGAACCCCTTTGTTCTGCTTTACATAGAAGATTGGGGTAGGTGACCACAACAGATCGTTTTGGTCTTTTCATCTCAGAACCCATGGATAACTTCCCTTCATTTTTTCTTTAACAGATAATCATTGTGTTCTGTCCCAGAGGAAGTCCTCCTATTGGTTCAAAAGGCACTGAAAGGAGTACTTATTTTGTACTTCTTTGCAGTTTTGAACTACAGCCATTACAGTAGCTGCTCACCAGCTCAACAGCTTTAGGATTCTTATTTGCCTTATTCTATTCCCTCAAGAAAGCAGCCTAGTTAGTTCAGAAAGCGACCTACTTGACTGAGAAATATAGGTCCAGCAAAAGCACCATCAGCAAGTATTGCACCTTTCACAGTGCTATGTGCTGTGCTCACAATGTGCTGCCCTATTATCCAGGTTTCTCTTCCCAGCAGAAAGACAATACCAAGACAAAACCTCACCACAACAATGCTTTAACAGCAACGGCCACGGGCTCTTCATTATTCATTTTATGGCCTCCTAGTAAACAAATCTAATCAGAAGTACATTGTTTCCATCAGTAAATACCATGTCTCACTTTGCTGCTCATTCCAATCACTCCCCTTTGGTCAATCTCTGCATTAACGTGACACACTGCTGACTCACAGGAAATCTTGAATTCTCTGCAGATGTTGGAAAGAAGGATAGAAGTTAGACCTTTATGTTTTGCCACTATATTAAGGATATTGTTGGGATATGTCTTCCTGTAGCTTTAAGCACATCTGTATGCTGACATGAGCAGTTGCCTTGGAAACTAAACTGCTCAAAATGTAATAAGGACAGAAGATGTGTCAGCCAACAGCTTCAAAATTGCTCTCATCATTAAACTACACTGCTCATCAATCTCTGCAGTATTACAGGAACTGCTGCTAAGTAATTCTATCAATTTGTCTTTGCAAAACAAGAAAGTTCCTTCCAGTAAGGTAACTTCTACCATTTGTGCATTTACAGGGTTTCAGGGTGTGTTTTCTTGGGTAGAAGGGGGTTAGATTTAGGAGATAATTAGCACAGCCCTGGTTATAGCTAGTCATTCAGCACTCTAGCATCTGTAAGAGAGTAAAACCATGCAGTAAAGGCTTTTACATTCCTCACTCATGCAAGATGGAGCCACAGTCTTCACTTCAACATTTCAATGTTGACGACTGCAGTCAAGGTGTACACACACAAGTGATCTTCCCGCTGAAGGAAACAACTTTCAGATTTGTGCATGCAGCATAAAAAAATTTAAAAAGGATTACTTGTCAGGTTCATGGTCTCTCTCATTCAGCTACAGAAAGTGTACAATATTCATTAATTAAAAAAAATGAGATTTCAGATGACTGTTCAAAACAGCAGAAAATAAGTTTTATTTCTAATATCATTGTAGTTTATTTCTACACGGGCACAATGTCATACATACAGGCACTGATACACAAGACAAACTTATGAAAAGTCATTTCTTGGACTGAGGTAAAATCCTTGCAATATAATATTTTTTTATTATCTGTAATGTGTCAAACATGCTCTAGGTTTTGAATAAGGGATGCAAAATCTCACATTAGCATGCAAGAGAAGAATTTTCAAAAGCTTTGAAGGTCATCTTTGCTACAAGTCATCTTTTTCATGAAGATAAAAGAAAACATTGCCTTCTTAAAAATGTCTCTGTTTAAGGGGATTTTGCATTAAATTCAGGAGCAGAGTCACTGGTGCCCTTTTTTCAAACACATCCCACAGACCCACAGGCAGGGCAAGGGGGACAGTGGAGAAGCAAATTTGACCTTAGGAGAAATTAATTGACATACCATGATACCAGCAGTAGCAGGTGGATGCCACAAGGGCTCACAGAAATATGTATCCACGTTCTTTCAATTATTGCTGCTGGGGATTCTTTTTGTAACTCTATAGTTTAGATGTCATGCTTCTAATAAGACTTGACTTACTAATATGCTTCTCAAAGGCAATTTCTTCTGCTTTCATGTCTTTCTAAGCACTACCTTGCACCCCTACAGTTTTGGGGGGATCTAGGACAAGCCTAACTATAAGACATGCTTAGCTGTGACTCATGACTGATTAACAGTTCAAAATGGCAACTTCCTTCCAAATCAGCATTGTTTCTTCTCCCCCAAATCACTCAAAAAGCAGAGGAGAAAAGGTTAAGCACATAATGCTTGGAGCTTGCTTCCAGCTCATCGCCTTTCTTAGGGCTTAGATGACCCAGACAACAAGCAGAGCCCCTTGTCTTAATCCGCAATATTGCTCTTTGAAAGCAGCTCTGCATTTCTCCCTTTTTGCTACATGCTCTATCTTAGAAATGCTCTTTTGAAATTATTTATGTAGTTTAATTCACTAATTATTTCCTACTATGTCCCAAACAATCCTCTTATCTCCCTATAATCAGTCAAAATAATATGTGTAATTATCACAATTAATACTCATCTGGCACATTTTTTCTCTTTTGTTTTTAATACTTTCAGATTCCTAAAGTAAATCTGTGACAAGAGTCTGAACTGTGATGAAGATTCAGAATGATGAGTCAAGTATATGTATATGAGATGACTGGATCACGACAACTCATTCAGTATGAGCTTCCTTCTATCTTTCCTGGCCTTCAGCCTGGCTTCAAGCTCTACCTCGAAGGATGCCAAAGGATCAGGGCAAATTTACCTCCAGATCTTTCAGCCCAGAGCTCAGCCCGTGCAATTGTTCTCTCCCTCCCCTGCTCTCTTACTACCCCTGAATAAAACAAAAAGCCTACCACCAAAAAGATGGAAATAAGACTCACTACCCACTGTAAGAGGACCAATATGACATTTAGAGCATCAAATTCTTATAGGGCTTAAACAAAAACACCATAGATTTTAAGATTTGCTTAATATTTTCTCTACTTATATGACCTTACAGGAGAGGGTGGGGCAGAGTATTTGGGGGCTTGGGGGGGAGGGGATCGGTCAGGTTCTTCTTACAGAATGAAAAAATTAGAAGTTAAAAGACTACCTGGTGATATAAAAACAAATACATCACACAAGTCAAGAAAGTTTTCAGTTTGTTTTCTGAAGACAGAGCATAGTTAACAGAGGACAGCAAACCTGAAAGGGTAATTCATTGCATCAGTCGTATCAGATTATTTCAAGAGGAACTGAATTGCCCTGTGGAAATATCTACTTATCTCTGAACAATTAGCTTAGACTAGACAGTGAATTTCAGACAGTTAGTGCTAGATGAATCACCCCTTCCTTTATTCTCTTCTACCTTTACACCTCCCTTTGCCTGCTGGAACATAAGGGAAATAAGTCCCTGTTTGTAATTCATGTAGGGCTGATACTGTTGTACACAATCCAGCATCTCAAGTTTCTCATGTATTAACTCCTGGGAGTCTCTAGCCTACAGGGAACCAGTAGGATACAGATATAGCTGGTTTTCATAAAACAATAATCCCAAATCATAAAATCCCAAAAATGGAGTTGTTCATATGTTCATATTATATTAACTTACAGGTGTTCTCCCCTACCTCCAAACATCACAAAGTAAAGAAAAAAACAAAACAAAACAAAACATACCAGAGACTTCAAATGGCAGTACCTCTTCAAAGACTGTCACTGCAGCAGGCCTTTTCAAATGAGGCACAGCAGGCAGCTGAGACAAGCAAAACTTCAATCTATCTTGCTGCTTTTCATAGGAAAACATTTAATTTCAGCAAACACACAGAAAATTTATATACCTACATCCAAACCTGGCTGTCTAATAAATTCTTTGCTGAATTTTTATTATTCAATCAATATACAAATATGTATCTACCAGTAAATACTGATTAAAATTCATACATCAGTTTCAAAATTCTGTGGCCCTAGCTTCTCTTTCTACTGGATTTTAATCAAAGTATCTTAAAATATCTTAACACTCTCCTTATAGCCACATCTAAATTTTACATATTAAAAAAATCACATCTAGAAGGTGACAGCTCTTCATTTTGGGAGAAAACAATGTCTTAGAGCAATTTCCTACAGGTTCTACTTCTTTCTTTTATCCACGCTGAAATATTTTCTTACTCTTTCACTAAGTCACAGTGAATTTGCATACTTGTCTAATCATGGGGCCAATAAAGCACAGTTCTGACACTGTCATCTGATATCTCAGTGAAAAGCCAATGATGTTTTAAAATAATAATAGCACTTCACAGCCTGTGTGGTAAACTGACTAATGGGCCTGGGCTTTGGAAATACAAATGCTTCCAGTGACGCAGAAAGAAGGGGATACAACGACACAAGACTGGGGATGCATTTTAAACATACTCACTCGGTGAGAAATTCAGGACAGGGAAAATAGCTTGTCAGACTATTTAAGTTTACAAGTAGAATACAGGAGAAATCTTCTCATCAACCTCACATATATCTGCACAGGGGGACTGCAGATTATGCAACCTATGTTTAAGCAGAACGCATACATACAATATACTGATTACAACAAATAGGGTGCAAGCTGTGAAACGGTTGTAGCTAGTCCTGCAGTTAGAAAAACAACTATGTGGTGCATGTTTCAGCTTTGCAACACTCCTGATAAGCAGATAAAATATTCTAAGATGGTACTAGACACCCTCTATTAAAAATTACCCGTGTCAGAAATTATGATAACAGTACGTTGGTTTTAAGTATTTCATAGATCCATAGAGTATATAAAATTGGAAAAGATCTTTAAATCATCAAGTTCAACCATCAAGCTATCAGCACCACCATCACTATTTAGTTTAGAGCTCAAAGTTATGGACAGGTACAAAGCAGAATGATCCCAAAGAGCTGTAAAATTTGGTATGACACTTAAAGTTTTACTTGATGCCACCCCAGAGCAGGGTCAGCCTGAGAAAGCAGCATGCTTACACCCTAGGAACATTGTACATGCTTGCTCAAGCTAAGTCAGCTGACAGCTGGCTGGCAATCAGCTGTGAAACCCATGCTGTTCCTGTTGACCTTTTCAAATGACCTGTTATTTCAAGAATTGCTGTTTCCACAGCATGGTCTTGTATGGAAGTGTGTGTCTTTTACAGGATGACTGTAGAATCACCCAGCATTACATTTCCAGGAAATATCTTCAGCATTCATATAAATGCTCAGCAATGAGCAGTGTTGTGGTCTCTTATGAGTGCTGCCATTTCAGGCCCTGGTGGAACTAATCCCTTAGTGATGCAGGAAGCTGCAGACCAAATACATGATTCAAGTTCTTGCCAGTGAAAGCCTCCCACTGATTGATGGACTACCTTCACAACACAAAATCAAACTTGAAAAGTAGGCATAGTTTTTCCCTCCTCTGGTCCTTTCAAGCTACAGAAAGTGGGAAAGGGAAATATTTAGCAGAAGTACTGAGCAGCAGTGAACTGAGGCTGTGCAAACTGAACTGTGGCTGGAAAGATGGCGAGCAGAGATGGATTTGGTCAACAGCAGCTGAGCATGATCCAGCATGTGCCCAGGTGGCCATGGAGGCCATTGGCATCCTGGCCTGTATCAGCAATAGTATGGCTAGCAGGACCAAAGCAGCAATCATCATATAGTGCATAAGCACTTCATGGACAACTTACAGAAACACCATCTTTACAGTTTTCTCAACACCTGTGCTAGGCTTCCAATAACTCAGGAACAACCAAGCTTCAACACTTCAGTGCATTTTTAGCAAGCTCTTAGCAGGCAGATAAAAATTGTGAGCAGAGAAGTAGCCTCAGGTGTACTCAAGAAAAGCAAAACCTCGGATAAGACTAATGAGGCATTTATCTTCCAGAGTGAAAAGACTGTATGCTGTCTCTATAGTAGTACAACAGATCCCTCGGTAACAGGGTCTGAAATGACTAAATGCACACAATGGAATATCTGAGCAATTAACAGGAAACATGAAGAACAGGGGGGAGGGAAGGCTGTACCTTAAGTACCACCTCTGACAATCTTAAATGCATCACCCCAAGCATTTATCCACACGCCAAAGCCTTTCCATAAGGGAAAAAAAAACAAAAGAGTACTCCTTTTTAACCATCAAAGGTAGTAGACAAGCAATATTCTAATGGTTAAAGGAAATATTTCCCTTTTCTCCGGAAAGTGCTCTAACCATCAGGTCAAACTGTTCTGGGCAGCAGCACTTAATCCCATAATGAAGCTGCTTCACTTTGCAAAGTACACCACAGACCACAATTAGTTTAGAAAGCCAACTAACATGAAGAAACATAATTTTCTAGTCCAGATATCAGCATACCCAAGAGCAAAGAAAACTTAAATGTCAGTTACTACAACCATGTCATTCTTTTGTTATTAGCTTATAGGTTGGTATAGGTTGGTAAGAATATACCACTCATACACAGAAAGGCAAATCATCTATTCTGGGTGACAACTAGGTTGAAAAACTTAAGATCAGGTGTTTGTTTTTTTTTTCTTTAGTCGTCCCTCGATTTTCAGGCAAGTGTCTAATTTTCACACTTGCAACTGATGATTCATCCACAACACCACGAAGAGGAAAGCAGCAGCATCCCAGGTTGCATTATGTAATTATACAGTATGTTCACCCCAGAAGTCCCCCTGCCCTTGGATCTGTCTGCCTCTGATTCAACACACAGCTCATGCCCACCACAAGCTTACTTATATGGAGCCCATGGGACAACTTCATCTCTTCCTTTTTCTGTAGCTCTATTGAGCAGTCCTTGAAATTAATTTTCAGTTAAAAAATTTTATTTTGTAATTAGGGGTTGGTAAAAAAAATCACCTGGAAGTGTCCCGCCCTCAGTATCAAGTCTGCAACATTTGGCAACCATGAAACACACAGTAAATTCAGTTTTGCTTTACCCTAAACAAGGTAAGGAGCTGATAAAAGGCAGATACAAGAGCATTGACTCATTCCAGAGTACTACTTTAAATGCTGAATGAAAAAAAAAAAAAGGATCTAGGACATCTCAAAGACTGATATCTTTTAGAAACAAATGAGGATGGAAAAGGCAGCTATTTTGAAAACTGCGGGCAAAGAGAATGTCCTGTTAGTAGTACACTTTTTCGCAGAAACCTAAAGGAGATGAATGAAGAAAAAATGAATAATTCTCTCCAGTCTTACTAATGTCAAGGTAATAAAACTTACTACAGGACTTTTTTTTTTTTTTTTTGAGGTATGACAATAACTTTTTCCCCTAAGGCTTAATGCAAGCTAATCACTGAAATTTCAGATATAGACACACACGTGATCCAGGAATGTAACAGTACTCCCCTATACACAACTCTTCCTATTCCTCCCCCTCTCCTATTTAGTAATGCAGCCTCCAGCAGAGACCTTCCCTGTGCTAAGACCCATAATGAAGAACAAGCCTTCTCACTTACTTAGTTCAAGAGATAGATTAAATACTCACAGTTGCTGATACTGTGTCTATTTTTTATGTTCAGAATTATTCTACATGCATTTCCTTTCAGTTTCAACTGCCTGACCCCATGAAGGGTGCAGCTGTAGTGAAGGCACATAGTTATGATAATGCCCTTTGACCAGAGCTATCAGTGGTAAGACAGTCACTACTGTTAAAATATACCTGTATCTAAATATGAAAGTAATGGCAAACACAAGTGAAGGTCTGCAGTGTCCTAGAAAAAAAGTCAACCCAACATGGCTTCAAAAATATCTTACAACAGTACTGAAAGTTAAAGTGAGACGGGAGGTTCATATAAAGTGCCACTAGCGGACAGGGGCTTACAACTCCCCTGCCTTGAGCAGGGACAACTTTCATGAGACCAAGTTGCTCAAATCCTCATCCAACCTGGCCCTGAATACCTTCTATGTGAGATGGAGTGTCCAAAGTCAGCTGTGAGTAGTTTGAAACACAGTGCCCCAAAACTGACTGGTGAAGGATTTTGCACTTTCAGACCACACATGCAGACAGACAGACAGACACAAAACAAACATTACACAACATGTTGCAGAGGTCAGAATAAACAGAATCAGAATTGTAAGCTGAGAAAAGACTGTTGTCCTCCCTTCCTAAATCTAGCAGGCACTGGGGAGCAAAAGCACAACAGTATTTTATGTTGTCTTTCATTTTTGGGGTTTTTTTTGTAATGAGGCAAATGAGGACAGAATGCGGAGCAAACACTCTCCTCCAAAACATGTAGCTCCTATGTCTAATTTTTGTCTCATTCCTGAATTAGTATATATACCTCATTCTGGAACTTAAAATTATATGAAAGCTTTTGTGTTTAAAAAAAAAAAAAAAAAGCATCTGATTAGCACTAACAAGTCCTGAAAACTGATTGTTTTCTGTTCAAAGTAAAGCTCTTCTATTTCCCATCAAACACTGTGCACATTTTTGTTTTGACTCATTAACCTGAGTTGGGCAAGCTGTAAATAGAAAGCTCTACTCTCATTGATTCATTTTTTTAATTAAAACAATGGATTCAGCAAAAGAGGCAAAATGTTTACCATTAGAAATTAATCACTCCAGCCAGTACCTAAAAGACAAATGTTGCTGAAAAATAGTTTTACTATAACACATTGTGAATAGTCTGAATTTTATTCACCGGCTTACTTTCAATACTAAAGGCCAGATGCTGCCTGTTTGAAAAATGTACTTCAGCCAAAACTGTCATCATCTTGTACATACTACAATGATGGCAGAATTTCTACCAGATTATGCCCTTTTATTTTCACATCTCTGTGTGTGCAGATCTGGGCGTGGGAAGGATTTGCAGATTTGCAGTTTGGAAAACATGGTTAAAATCTACTTAACTTGAGATTAGATAAAGCTTCTGTTTTCCTAGACAAAAGCCACTGATTACCAAGGCAAAACTGGTAAATCCCAGTGAACATGTTTCAGAGAAAAGAGAATAAACATATTTGCATGTTCTTGTTAATCAGTTGTATCTAAAGCTAATCAGGTTTGCCTAGGAAGATAGAATCTGAATGCTACCCTGAATATGGTTATATTATCAGGGCAGAACTCACTCTTTCTGCCTAAAATGCTCATGATAAATTTATTAAATGGGTGTAGTAACGCGAGATTTATGAATCACGCAAAAGATGTATCACCCACAAGCAAATTTCCTCTGTATCAGTTGATAAAGTTTGTCAACTAATCACGTAGACCTAGAAAGTAAAAACTTTCATACATCACAAAGCAGTTGTACTACAATATAAGGTGAACTTTTTATTGAAAGAATGACACATCTACCACCATGTTTATTTTTCAATACTATACTGCTCATCAGAGTCTACAACTTCCTTGTGAGGGGAAACAGAGGGGCAGGCACTGATCTGTTCTCTGCGGTGACCAGTGACAGGACCCAACGGAATGGCCTGAAGCTGTGTCAGGGGAGGTTTAGGTCAGATATCAGGGAGGAGTTATTCACCTGGAGGGTGGTTGGGCACTGGACCAGGCTCCCCAGGGAAGTGATCACAGCACCAAGCCTGACAGCTCAAAAAGCATTTGGACAATGTTCTTGGGCACACCGTGGGACTCTTGGGATGATCCTGTGCTGGTCCAGAAGCTGGACTTGATGATCCTTGTGGGTCTCTTCCAACTAAGCATAACTTGTGATTCTGCGATTCTATGTGTAGCACTGGACATAACCACAATATAAAGGCCAGAGAAAATACTATCACAGTCTTAGAATGCATATTTTCAAAACTGACTCAGATATTGAGGAAACCGAGGACTGAATCATGTTTGACCATTTTTTACTTAGAATACGAAGCCAAAAAGTCAAGTGCAAGTCAAATCCTCCCAATATTAAATCCTTTTAGATTGGTAATTCAATATAGGCAATGAGTGGCAACTTTATTGACCACTTTAGAATCATAGAATCATTTAGGTTGGAAAGGACCTTTGAGATCATTGAGTACAACCATTAACCCAGAACTTTCAAGTCCACCCCTAAATCATGTCCCATGTCACATCAATACGACTTTTAAACGCTTGTAAGATTGGTTACTCAAGCACTATTCTGGGCAGCCTGTTCCAAAGCTTGAACACTCTTTCCACAAAAGAGTTTTTCCTAATATCGAATCAAAATCTCCCCTGATTCAATGTGAAGCCAGTTCTTTTTGTCCTGTCCCTTGACCCTTGAGAAAAAAGACTGACCCCCACCTGGCTACAACTTCCTTTCAGGTAGCTGTAGTGAGTGATAAGGTCCTTCCTGAGCCTCCTTTTCTCCAGGCTAAACAATCCCACCTCCCCCAGCTGCATGTCATCAGACTTGCTCTCCAGATCCTTCCCCAGCTCTGTTGCCCTTCTCTGGACATGCTCCAGCACCTCAGTGTCCTTTTCATAGTGAGGGACCCAAAACTGGACAAAGGATTTGAAGTGTGGTCTCACCAATGCCAATACTGGGGGACAATCACTGCCCTGGTCCTGCTGGCCACACTATTGATGATCCAGGCGAGGATGCCCTTGGCCTTCTTGGCCACCTGGGCACACTCTGGATTATGTTCATCCAGCTGTCAATCAGCACTTTTTCTGCCGGGCAGCTTTCCAGTCACTCTTCCCCCAGCCTTTAGCACTGCCTGGGGTTGTTGTGATCCAGCTGAGGGATCTGGCACCTGGCCTTGTTAAATCTCTTCCAACTGGTCTCAGCCCATCAATCCAGGCTGTCCAGATCTCCTTTCAGAACCTTCTTGCCCTTCAATAGATCTTGCCCAGTTTGGTGTCATCTGCAAACAGACTTGGGGACAGGACTGGCCCCAGTATTAAGCCCTAGGAACACCACTGGTGACCAGCCACCAGGTGGATATAACTCCATTCTCCAGCACTTTCTGGGCCCAGCCATCCAGCCAGTTTTTTACCTAGTAAAGAGTGCACCTGTCTAAGCCATGGGCTGCCAGGTTCTACAGGAGAATGTTGTGGGAAATGATGTCAAAGGCTTTAGTAAAGTCTAGGTAGACAACACTCACTAGGCAAGGTCATTTTGTCATAGAAGGAGATCATGTAGGTCAAGCAAGACCTGGTTTTCACAAACCCACGCTGGTTAGGCATGATCCCGTGGTTGCAACACTCAAGCATCTCAGTGTTCATGGAGCTGATGCTTAAAATGCAGGGCTTAGCAAGCAAACACTGTGAACATGAGACAGAAAAAAATTGAACTTATCACAATCAAGTCATGCTGAACAACTTCTCAATAGCCAGCAAGTTTGGAATGACAACACACATGGAAATGAAACAGAATGGGATGGTATTTATGGGGAAAAATGGGTTTAATAGATGAACATCTTTTCTTTTAGAGGCACTGAGGAAGATGGATAGGATTTACAGACAATCAGACATGAAAACTCATTTCACCCTTGTGACAGGCTATTTTAAGCTAAATGTTATGACCAAAAGGCAGATGTGCCGACAAGTAGCTAAAATGCTGCAGTCCTACCCCTGAAGTCAGGGCAGTCACTCTCAGCTCCAAAACAGTCACTTCACTACAGAAAATATACCATGTTAACATATCCTTGAAACTGAAGGCATCAAAAGCAGAACAAAAAACATCTATATAGTAAATGATTTCATAGTTTCTTCCTTTTGAGTTACTTTAAATCCAAGAAGGAAATATCAATATCTATTTATTTGTAATAATATTTATAGCAAAATAGTATCTACAGCAGAAGAAATAGAGTTTTCAAAATATCCTGATTCATGATGAATACAATGGGATGTAGATCGTAAATCCTTACTCTTTTGAAGGCTGGCTCTGGCCTTTGGACTCACACTTTTAATGAAGGTCCATTCAGGCAACTGGACCTGCCAAATAATACCTGAACACACAGAACCAACACAACTGGAGGCACACATTAGTTTAATGTCAGTGTTGGCTGCAATAAGATAACTTCCACCAGAAATGTCTGTCTTCTTGTATCAACCAATCACACTTGCTTTGCTTTTATTTTAAATTTTACTTCCTTCTATCAGAAATATTGGAATAATTCTCCATAAGCACTAAAGCAAACATATTCAAAGCAATCAGGAAATATGAATATGTAACACACCACTCTAGAGAATAAAAGAAGCCCTGTCAACTCAGATTGTCCTGAAAATGAGTTCATTATCAGCCACAGGAGTAAACACAAAGAATAAGTAGTCAGTGCAATGTTACCTAATGAAAGCAGAAAGCCCCCCATAACAATTGGAAAATTGTAAGCGTGCTTTTACTGTAGTTCAGATGATAAGCATAGAAAGCATGAATTACAGCAGAAGTCTTGCAGAGCAAATGAAAATATTCTGGGAGGGTTCAATATTTTTTTCTGTAAAGGCACAAGCAATTGAAGTAAAAGATCTGTTTCCAAAAGGAAGAATAAATGATGAACAATTGCTGAGAGGATGTATCCCCATGCTTGGTAAGAAAGCCTGACACTTGTATTTCTATCATTCAAACAGGAGCGACCCAAACAAAGTGTCCTACTTTAGACGCTCACTCAATGGGCTTGGCTCCTCCCAGAACCTCCCTTCAGCCTATTTTATAAAGGAACTGGGGACTCTGGTAGAACTTGGGTCACCACTTAGCCTTGACAGGTTGTGAAACAAACAACATTCAGAAGGTGGGTTTGGTGTGAAATGCTTCATACAGTAAGCACTTGCAAAACCTCAGAATGGTCAGGGCAGTCAGACACTTCCCAAGAAGAACAAACAGCACCTCTGCATCACCAGGGATCAATCACCAGGGTTTTTTTCTACAGGTCAACTTTCATAACACCCTCCTCAAAAGCCATCAACGCTCGTCAGCCTACACAGATTCTTCTGAAAGAGGAATCAAATCAAATCCTGCTAATTCTTCCATCTTTCTTCTTAACCTCTTCTTTCACCCCCAGACCACATAATCCTTGTTGCAGGTGTCAGTCCCGATGCTCCCAAGCCAACAGAAAACTTATTCTGCTGAGGTTCTCCATTTCCTTAAAACCATAAGGCATGGCATATGCTGAATAATCAGAGCCAGGAGAAATAGTAATCACAGGCTGGGTACATTGTGCTCTCCTGAGCATAACTGGAAAGTCTATTTGAAAAGTTTAACTGAAACGCTTCAGCTGAAAGGGGGAGAAAGCACTAAGGACTTACGGCAGTTCCCAGGAGAAATATATCCCCATCTGAGCTATTGAAAATAAACTCCAACACAGAAACAAACTTAGCTTGTAAATGTTTTTATAGCAGCAAAAGAAAGAACTTTGAAATAAGATCAAACAAACACTTAACTAACTTGGCATGTTTGATTAGTTTGGTGGATTGCTTGCAATGTCACCACTCTATGACAAATGTTAATGCTTTAGAGCATGACATGCCACTCTGGGAACTGCAACTGCATTACGCTATTAACAGTGCTGTCCCAGTCAACCTCCACAAACCCTCAACACAAAGCATTTGTGCAAACGCACCACTGCACTACGAAAAACTCGAGTGTGCTACCAACTATGGTGAACAGTATGCCCATTGACTCAGATAACCTGAATGTGTCGCACTTGGACATGAAAGGAAGACGCAGACACCTGTTGGAGACAGAGGAGCCAAGACTGGGCCAGAACTGGCCCAACCTTTATTTATATGTCTTCTTAGAAACCACCGTGGATTGGAGGGAGAAATTGCCACCCCTCAATCACACTGGTCAAAGGAAATATCCATCAAATATCTCTGCCAAGGAGAAAGGAATGCAAACAATAGAACACAGTTAGAAAAACATGGCTATGTTTACAGAAAGTGTGTGAGAAACTGTTACAGAAAAATGAAAACATCGAAGAACTGCAAAACTCAGAACAACACAAATGCGTGTTAGAGTAACTCACAATGTTTTGCTGATTTTCAGGAAAGAAACGTTTTTCCTTTGAAAACTATTTCTATAGTTGACAAACTGTAGAAATTACAAACAGAATGACAGACAAAAGAAATGGGACAGCATTTGGATGCTTTCATCTGATATACAGCATTTAAAAATGTAAATGGATGCTGTTTGACTCCTAGGATGACTTCAAGCAATGCAAATTTGATATCTTCTTTGTAATCACAGTACATTTTTTGTATTCCTTCTACAAGCAAGTCTCCTTTTGTCAATAAAGGCCTCCTTTTGCTTTCATTTGTGATTATGAGAAAGTCTTTATACTTATTGAGACCATAATGGCAATTTCAGCAATAGTACTTCCATTTCCTGCAATATGTTTTCCAAAGAAAAAACACACACACATACACAGAAAGAACCAGGGAATGTTATGAAACAAGTTAATCACTGTATTTATAAAGAACTTTAAAAGACTTAACAAATTAGAGCTGATCTATATCACAGTTCTTCATTCCAACTTGTTTTGAAGGTAGAGAGTCTTTGCTAACCTCCCTCTCCCTCCCCCAGTATTTTAATTGCAATCAAACACTTGCAAGTGACAGGTTACATTCATGGACCAGTTCTATATGCACCTAGAAATCACACATGGATGCAATTGAAAAGTACTCACTTTGATCCTGTTTAGGTTCCCTACAGTAACAGACTGCGTATTAACAAACTCACCATTTGGAAAGGAGCCTTGATGATCACAGATTTTTCCTGTTCATTTAAAAGGGAACAGTTTCCTTTAGCAGGTATCCTATTGGACGGCAAACTCCTCTGTTAAGAGCCTCAATGCATTTTTGCAGTCTCAATATTCAGGTTTTTTATCTCTGCACACTGTGCTCCCTTTATGACCAAGCTCGTAGCAATCCAGCAGGGACTATTAACTTAGGCTGCCCACTGGGCTTGGACATGATGCATCTGCACCTCCTGGGTGAAAAGCTTACATGTCTACTGAACGTGTTCCTTGTAAGGTGAGGCATGCAGAGCTGGGATCCAAGCAACTGAGCAGGAGAGTTTTAAATGAGAAAACTAGCATTATGTGGTGAGTCTCTAACAGTGATTCAGCACAGCCATTGCTGGTGTCAGCCACAGCAGAGACATCACTCCAGCAAACCTGCACTTCTCACAGATGTACCAACCACTGTGTTATTGGATTGTGCCCTCTCCTCTCTAGAACTATAAAAGCGTAGGTTTCACCCATATGGCAAACAGAATATTTTCTGGGGTTTGGGAACTGAATTTGTAAGAAAAGTTATTTCCTACATCTTCCTCGTCTTCCTTTCTAACATTGAGTTCAGCATTAGGAAAGTCCTCTAACCAGCATGGACAACTATGGAAAACATTTTCTTTGGAGAGGGAATAAGTTTTTGAAGTATCTGATAAGAAGAAGAGCTGCAATCAACATCAGCTGCACTTTATAGGTCCCATTCTGTAATATAAATATGAAGTAGCTTACAATTATGTGCACACTAAAGAAATAAAATTATGTGTCTGTCCAAACTATAGCATCACAAGGAGAGTTACAGTTATAACTTCTTGGTGCTAACACACAGAAGCAGACTACAAACTTTCAAGAGAAGCACTTGCTTCCTGGATTACCTTTTGAACAAGCTAGAAGCACTGCAAGGAACAAGTACCATAATATTTCATCCTGAGAACATAACTGATACACAGCTCCATTGCTGACAGGCATCAATGAAGGCCAATACTGAAAAAAATTCTCATAAATCTGCAAAAACAGTCAGAAGCTATCAGGCACACAAAAAATACAGAAATTTTACTTCAAAATCAACATCACTATCAGCTCTCTCTAAGTTCTGTATACTTTTGTGCAACTAGTATCTGAAAACCTTTCTGCTCACAGCACTACAAGCTTTAGATTATATACAGAAAGAGGCTGGAGGGATCACATGGATTTTTATACTGTTCAACCTATAGTAGAGGTGCTAGATACAGGCCCCCAGAAGAATTCATTTAGTTGTACTCCAGACAGCTCCATTTCCTCAGGGCAACTTGCAAGTATAAGAAAAGGGTCTTTGGGGCAAAGGCTGGACTCATTGCACTGGCAGCTGCTGCAACAGCTTAACCTGGAGCCCTCTTGCAATGGCTCAAGCCTGTCATGTCACCGAGTACGCACTGCAACACTCCGCAGCAATACTGAAGCTGTCATACAACAGGCACAGAACAACAGTGCTGTGAATGAGCAGCTATTCCCATACAAGCTGGAACTAACTATTCATCTGTACAAGCGCAATGCCCATGCCCTCTCAAGACCTGTAAGCCCAAAGTCTTTAAAACCACTCTGAATAAGCATTTGATTTACCCAGTGGGAGGAATGACACAGAGCTCTCTTCTAACACTTAGAGGATTTCTGTCACTGCAGCGACACAAAAGGATGAGCCAGAGACACCTGTGTCCAGGTTCAGAGAGAAGGAAGGAAGGGCCTCAAGACCCGCCTTCTTTATTTTTTATATCCATTTGGAAATCACTATTCATTGGAGGAAATTAGTTCTTCCTCCCTCAACTACAGTGGTCAAAGGAAATGTCCATCAAAGTTCTGTGTCCATGAGAAAGGAATGTGAATGATAAGATACAGTTACAATAACATAGCTATGTTTACAGAAAGAACCGTGAGAGAGAAAGTAAAAAACATCCAGCTACAAGAAGCAGGGCAACAGATTTTAACTACCAACCAAGTATTGTCACCGGTCATAGTCAAAAGTTGTCTTGGAAAATAGCATAACTAAAGAAAAGTTAACTCCATTCACTGCCCACATTTGAGTTTTATTACTTTTGTCTGGAAAAGGTTGAGACTGTCCAGGAACTCATGACACCAGACAATTCATTGTGGAGTTTTGACCTGTGCAGCTAAACTTCTGTTATGTTTCTCATCTCTAAGGCGCAGATGATGATGGATTTCGCCTAAATATCTACCATATATAAGAAAAAGATGGAAAACATAGTTGAAAAAATTTATAACTTGAGAAAAACAACATAACATGGAAGGAAAAAAGTCTGAAGCAAGTTCTAAATTGCAAATACTCTGTTTTGCAAATCTCTCTGCAAATATTTCTGAGACCAGAACCGAACTTAGTCATCACTGTCTTCCTGAACACTGCAGGAAAGTCAAATATTGCAGCACAGAGCTTTGTGTCTGATATCACAGTGAGGATTACTAAGTTGTTCTACAGTAAATTCTAGGGTACCATGTAAGACACCTTTTATTACCTCCTCATAAATTCCAAGCAACTGGAACAGCCAAACCTCACCTTGAGTACACTAATCCCACAAAGCTGGTTTCATAAATTCCTCATTAAAGGATGCACTGATGCAGTTCTGGTGCATGTCGTAATAAATATGCTGCCTTGTTTAATTCTGGTATCTTACAGGAAAAGCCAGATCATTGAATAATCAGATTTAGCTATCAGCACAGCAGGAGATCTATGTTTTAAACCCATTTAAGGACTGCAGATACCATATGCCAGCTGACAAAATCAAGCAACATAATTGATTCAAACACTATCCTCTTCTGTTGGGCTGTTGTTTATTGCGAGACAATCTATGAAGCTGCCCTACAAGAACAGCCACAGCTCCTTTTGTCAGAGTCCACTCAGCTGACAGCCTTGTTAAAATGCCTGCATACACAATCTGTATGAATATGTGAAGCTTAGTATTTAACCATTAGACAGTTTAACCATGTTTGTAGGGAGATACGTTTAGGGACAGGAGGAATGAGAGGAAGCTGTTTAATATACAACAATTTCTAGTTCCTTTTGCCAGCAGAGACTGTGTGTGAATTTCTGCATTGCGCTCTCACTTCCTTCCCATTGCTAAGACAGGGGTTCCAGTCTTCTGTTCACTGCCTCTAGTTGCCTGCATAAAATGCAGTTTTCTGGGAAGGAAGAAAAGCAGAGGCTGCTGCAAGGAGTGTTTAGAACTTGTGCTGTTGTGGCTGGAGAAAACAGCCTTGACCTGACTGAAGACTAGCTCAGTATGCACAGGGAACTGCAGCCACACTCCTGGACTGCATTGCAGAAGTGCCAGGAGCTTTCATCTGTACAACCCCCTGGAAATTTACAGAGAAAGACTGGAGAAAACACATCCACAGCTGTGACCACCACCACTCCTCAGCTATTCAGTCTGTGGATTTCAGTTTGGCAATCAGAAATCTTTATTACTCAACAAAGGTTTCACAGGAAAGGTATTCCCTAAGCTACTCTAACCCTCCTGGCAAGCAATTACAGCCTCTCACTGCACAGCTCCTGTTTGAACCTGGATGGCATAAGAAGGAATAAAGAGGAAACAGATTTGGTTTTTGCAGTTTTGCTTTGTTTTGGTATGTTTGGGATCTTTCTTTTGGTAGGTTGCTTTTTTTTTTAAATATGGCCGTCCAACATTGCTGTGCACAATAGAGTGGCTGTTCTCAATTTTTGCACAGACTAGTCTGTTACTTTCATGGTAATCGCAAATCCAATGCTCTTTGCATTTCTATAGGTACTTTGAGATTTTGAGGGCACTGAATGGCACAGTGCAAGTGCAAATCATTCACTTCCACAAGGTAACAAAAATTTTTCTCTGACTTCTAGCAAGTCAGACTGAAAGACAGACCTCAAAACACGCAGTTCAAGAAAGCCACATTCCAAAAATACACCACCTTTCAGCCACCCTTCAGCACACAGTGTAAGTGCCTCTTGAAAATGTTATCCATTTCCATATACAAAATACAGACCAGGACTTCTTTCCACTTACACTGGAGTTACATCACATGAAGAAAAATCAGAATAAGACCTTGCTCACCTATGAGTTCATATACACCACTTTCATCAACTTTTTATTTGCATAGCATATAAATAAATTAATTTCCTTATATTGCAGCAGTGAAATGTTATTTATGGCATGAATGGAAAGAACAAAAAGCTACCATGCTAAATTCATGCTCTGTAAGTGGTGAACATTCTGTTTTTAATATGTCCATTGAGATAATTTAACCAATATATACCACTAGCTATCATGGAAAACTATGGCAAGCAATAAAGTACGAGTAATTTCAACTCCTTGACTATATTAAGGCAATAGTTCCTTAAGTACCTTCTGATACTAAAACCACACAATGAGAATGTGAACAACTGAATATTAAACCACTCAAACTCATTTTACTGCCTTGCAGTAAGCTGACAGAACTGATCCATAGTGTATCCTACACAAGTACAACCATGAGTTAAAAAAATCCCTAACCTTAAAAATATCAGACTGCACTAAGCGGAACACTGGCAACAGCAAGTATGATTAGGATGAAAAAAACCCTTTGCTGGGTGTATGAGAAAAAAATACACTGCTGCATACATAAAAAGACTGCCTGTGCTCACATAGGGAGGCTGAATACACTTACAGCCTTTCTCAGTTTTTAAGTACTTGATTTTGCAATATCAGTAAGGACATTTTCTGAACAAGGTTTTCCCCCAGCCCCATCTCCCCCACCTTCTAAATGCAGTTTTATGAAGATTACATTAAAAAGACAAATAAACCCCATTATAATGTACAGGATTTACTATAACTGACTGTCACAGTATCGACACGAAAGGAAGAGTCAGAGACACCTGTGTCCAGGTTCAGAGAGAAGGCAGGAAGGGGGCAAGACCCGCCTTCTTTATTTTTTATATCCATTTGGAAATCACTATTCATTGGAGGAAATCAGTTCTTCCTCCCTCAATTACAGTGGTCAAAGGAAATGTCCATCAAAGTTCTGTGTCCATGAGAAAGGAATGTGAATGATAAGATACAGTTACAATAACATAGCTATGTTTACAGAAAGGACTGTGTGAAACTAGCTACAAGAAAGTAAAAACATTCACAACTGCAAGAAGCAGGGCAACAACTGACAGTAAACAGTGGCATAGGCAGTACAGTAGTGTGAACAAGAACTGAAGCCACAGCCATGGGCCATGTCATGAAAGTTTTCTAGAACTTTGCTCATTCTTGGTGGTCTTGTACTTAGCTTGTCTCCAACCTGTCAAACATCTTTTCAAAGCCTGAAGCCCCATACAAGGCACATTCCACTTCACTCCTTACTTGGCATTTTCTGAGCCAGAGCAGTACCGCGTATAACCACTCTGCTTATAAAGCCAACGGCAGTGTCTTCCAACAAGATGTCATTCCCAGTTAGGGTTCAGCTGGAATCAACTACAACCTCAAAATTCTGTTATTCAGACCTGCTTAGCCAGCAACCAATCCCCATGTGATATTTGGTTATTGTTTCCAACTTCAAACTTAGCTTTTACAGTGTTAAAAGAAGAAACCCTCAATTTTAAATCTCTACCATAGTTTTTTCTCTCTGATACAATTTGCAGGATAGATCCTAATTAAAAATTCTTCCTGTTCACAGCATTAATAGGAATTAGTAGCAGACTTCAGAAAGGCGACTGCAAAAATTCTCTGCAGCTGGAAACAAACCAGCCTAGCCACACAATAAACTTGATTCTGTATCTCCTTTGTACAAAATTTCAACTAGATAGTATTTTTACACTCTGTTCATTGGAGAACTAGAAAAGTGTCAAAAGCTTTCCTACAGTCAAAATACATTAAATCTATTTCTCCCATATCCAGCAGGCATGTTGCTCTGTCACAGAAGGAAGACAAACTGATTCAAAGTGACTTGTCTTTGCCAAGTCTATATTGATTGTTGCTTACCCCACCTCACTTTCTTCCTAATGCTTGTCAATTGCTTTTTTCAGTATTTACCCAGGATTTAATCTGTCTGGCCTGTAGCTCTATACTTTCAACGCCTGATCCCTTTAGAAAGAGGCACTAAGTCGGTCTTTCTTTGGTTTTTCAGGATTTCAGTTATCTTCTGTTCATTCTCAAATAAGGTTCCTAATAGCATCAACCCATTTTAGTCATTTGCCTGAACTTTCTATCCTCTCTAAGAGTATTTAGGAAAGGACCCCAGGCTTTAGCCTCCATGGATGTACGCTACGCTGTGTTCTGGCATCTTAGCCCTTGTGTTTGTCTGCTCACAGTTAATCCTGCTCAGTAAAGTAAAAACGGTGCTTACAACCTCTTTAGTAACATCTGTTGTTAACTTTCTCGTCTTTCTGCCTAACAGACAAGGTCTTTCTTTAGTGATTTCCCTTGCTACTAATATATTTACAGAATGTTTTCTTGCTGCAGCTGTGCCAGCTCTTTCTTGTTTCGTACCAAGTCCTTCTGATAATGTCTCTACACACGAGTACTATTCTTTTTTAAAGATGTGTTCAAAAGCTGACCTAATACCCTTTTTTTGCATGCCTCCTTCAGTTTCTGACTAATGAATAACTTGTAATTAGGCAGTAGCAATTATGGCTACCTATTATTCCCAAAGAAACAGCTTGTACTTGTGCCCTTACAGCATGTCTTTAAGAAACTATTACATCTTCTGTCCTCAGACATTGACAAATTCTTTGATTTTCTTAAGTACGCTTTCCAGGCCATTGCTAAATAGCTACTTTCACCCAATTCACCACCCTCCTCCATCTCTTCCTTCCTTTTAGTCAGAAGACATTCACCATGAGTTGCTTTCAGCACTGCTCATCAAAAGTGCTGAAATTTTACTGGACTGTGCATGTTAAAATACTATTTTCTGGAAGTCGTCAGAGCAGTTGAAGTCCCCCTGAATACTTGGGAACACACATAAATAAGAAATACCCTACTTGAGAATTCTAAAGAGAATTAGCATCACTTCTTTTTTTTTTAATTCATTGTACCATTAGAGGCTTTTCAACACTGTCCAATGGATTAAGTAAAGACATCTTCAATACACATAGAATTACTCCTCCTACTTGCCCTTGTTTGTCCTTTTATAAAGTATTTATTCAACATGTCAGTCATAAAAATTACTGCACTTACTTTAATTGAGTGGCCGACAGGTGATTCTCCTCCTCTGTTCTCATGAGACCCCCCCTCCTGGAGTGCTGAATCCAGGTCTGGGGTCCCCAGCACAGGAAAGACTTCTTAGAGCAAGTCCAGAGAAGGGCCCAAAAGATTATCAGAGGGAAGGAACACCTCTCATATGAAGAAAGACTGAGATGGGTTGGGGTTCTTCCAACCTGGAGAAGAGAAGCCTCCAGGGAGACGTCATTGTGGCTCTTCAATACTTAAAGGGGAAAATAATAAAGAAGGAAAGAGACTTTTTACCAGGGTCTGTAATGATCGGAGAGCAGCAAACAGCTTTAAACTGAAAGAAGGTAAAGTTTAGATTGGTCCCAAGGAAGACATTTTCATACAATGTGGGCAGTGAGGCACTGGAACAGATTGCCCAAAGAAGCTGAGGATGCTCCATCCCCGGAAGTGTTCAAGCTCAGGTTGGATGGGGCCCTGAGCAACCTGGTCTAGTGAAAGATGTCCCTGCTCACAGCAGGGAAGTTGGACTAGATGATCTTTAAGGGTCTCCTTCAACCCCCCAAAAAATCTATGATTATGCTAAATAAAGTACTACTTTCATTTACAAGTATATTCATTTCCTCTTATTTCAAATATATAAACCTATCATTTTCACAATTAAAGCAGCATCCTCATGTCCTAGATTCCAGGCTGAAACAGGAAG
The DNA here is from genome assembly GCA_013398175.1 of Climacteris rufus. NCBI lineage: Eukaryota > Metazoa > Chordata > Aves > Passeriformes > Climacteridae > Climacteris > Climacteris rufus. Next base: position 2,354,229 of record VZRZ01001990.1, read on the forward strand.
GTATTTGGTCCTTACTACCATCTAACAAAAATAGCAACACTTAACGTGATACGATGAAAATGGAGTATCGTAATGGGTGACTTCCACTCACTTCCTTTCAATATAGAACACAAACATCCCATCATATCAGGATGTGACTTTTTTTTGCATTAAATTAGTGACTGTTTCATGGAACAGCTGATTAGGAAGCCTACAAAAGAAAATGCAATCCTTGATTTAGTCCTAAATATAGAGTGGCTCTTCAGCTACAAGATTTTGAAAACTCTTCAATGCAATAACTTCCCAGTTGGAGCAATGGAGGTGAAAAATAAACCTATAGTTTCATCCAGCTTCATAGAGTGCAAACATGAGAAGTAAGGAAGCTTGTTAAGCTTGAAAGGGCCAGATAAAGAATTTAAATGTTTGCAGGAGATTATGAACACAGAAAAGACCAGAAAGATAAGGCAGGTATATATTTCCTATTGAGTAAAATCCGAGAAAGGAAGAAAGGAAACCAGACTGGTTAGAACAGCAGTGTAGGAGTGAGGTTATGTTCAATAAAGCTGAAGTCAAATTCAAATAGAAAAATACAGCTCAACAGATCAAAAAGTCTGGCGAATTAAATGTAAGAGCACACCAAGGCAGGTAAAACAAATAAAAGATACAATGAACAACCGGCAGAGACTAATGAAAAATCTTTTCTCAAGCACATCAGGAACAGGAAACATGCCAGAAACTCTGGGATGCAAGTCAATATCAGAGTAGTAAAGGAGGATTCAGGAAACAAAGGCATTACAGAAAATACATCAGGCAGATCCACTGCAGTAATGGTGACAGTATGAGACACTGGGGAGCCTCTGTAGAAAAAGTTGATAGAAATATGAACATTGATATGGATTGAGAATAAATGTTAATGCTTGAGCATGAAACACCAGAAAAAAAAAAAAAAGAAGAGATATATATTAATATAAAAATGGCATTTGTGGATGGTACCTAGATTAGCAGGTCAACAAGCTACAGCACATTTACATGTAGTGTTTCAGGACACCGAAATCCAGAAAAGAAGTCTAAAACAAGAGACTGAAACTACTTTGAAATGATGCACAGGTGAGAAAGGATGGAGGAATTAACCATATGCCTGCCAAACTAAGGGTCCAAAAGTTGCAATGAGAAGTCAACAGCTCGATTCCCTTGTCTTCCACATCACTACAAGGAATCCTGGACCAACGACTTGGATACACACATCTTGGTGCCTGAATGCTATACTGCATGGAGAGAAGTATCTTGGTGCTTGTAAGTACACAGGTGTGAGAGTGTGGAATGAAACCAGTTCTATATTAAAATCATTTTTGTCTTACATAAAGTTTCACTGAGTTTTTGTCACATGCTCTGATATTGCAACACTATTTCTTAGGATTCCCCTACCAGGACTCCTCTTCACACGGGTCTCCATGGATGTGTTTGAAATTGCAACGACTATGAGCAAAACCAGCAGGAACCAACAAAACAAACACTAACAGCTCACCAGGACCAGATGGCACTCAACCCAGGAATCCTAAAGACACTCAAGCATGAAATCAGTGAATTACTAACACAACAGTGTGTCACCTCTCAATTAAAACTTTGTAACAGAGGACTGTGTGATGGAAAAGGTGACAGACTTTTAAGAGACTGTGGGCAAGACATTAAGCCTGAGATTTGTACTCTATCTACTGATAGAAACTGCAATGAAGAATGGAATTAGGAGCTATCTAGATAAATATAATCTTGTTGGAAAGAGTCAGCATGGCTTTTGTAATGGAACATCCTGATTTTCAAGGCTACTAGAGTTCTAGCCACAAACCACTACAAAATGCTAATCCAGTTCCTCTACTTCAAAAGACTTTCAACAAGGACCTTCAAGGCCTCAAGGCAAATTACAGAAATTTTCTGCGTTTGGCTGGGATAGAATTAATTTTCTCCATAGTATCTAGTATTGGGCTAAGTCTTAGATTTGTGCTAGGAACAGTGTTGATAATGCAGCAATCTTTTAGCTAATGCTGAGCAGTGTTCACACAGAGACAAGGCCTTTATTGCCTCTCACCCCACCAGTGAGTGCACAGGAAGTTGGAAGGGGACACAGCCAGGACAGGTGACCCCAGCTAAAGGGATATTCCCTACCATATGGTGTCATGCTCAGCATATAAAGCTGGGGGGAGGTTGACGGCAAGCTGCTGCTCAGGGACTGGCTCGGCATCAGTTGGTTGGTGGTGAACAACTGATTTTATTTGCATCACTTGTCTTTCTTGGGGTTTGTTTTCCTTTTTCTTCTGTTATTTTCCTTTTCATTACAATTTATTACCATTACTACATTTTAATTATTAAACTATTCTTATTTCAACTATTCTTATCTTTTAATTATTAAACTATTCTTATCTCATCTTGAGATAAGTATTCTTATCTCAAAAATCACAAGACTTTTACCCTTCCAATCCTCTTCCTATCCTACTGGGGACAGTGAGTGAGTTGCTCTGCAGTGCTTTGTTGCCAGCTGGGCTTAAACCAGGACAAGAAAACAAAGACTTTATGAAAAATGAGTGAATAGACAATAAAATGGTGAGTAACATTCAATGTAGTTAAATCATGCATACTGGAAAAACAATACTAACATCATAAAAACGACTGTGAGCTTGAATAAACAATTACCTGTTAGCAGCAAGATCTTGATAGTTATGATAGACAGATGCATGGAAATAGCAGTCCCCTGCTCAGCAGGAAGTTAAAATAGGAAATAAAGTGTCAGGAGTCATTAGGAAAGAAATTTCAACAAACATTTAACAGAGTTTCAGAAGGACAAAGAAGGACACTTCACATTCCAGAATAAATGAGGCCTGGTGGATGCTCAGAACTGCTTGAAGGAAAGCTTTCAGAAACTTCTTCTAGAAAGGCTGGGTTACCAGAGTACCTTCTCTTATACCCACTGTACAAATATGGAGAATAGTCTAGCTTTTACCACATTTCCCCTCCCTCCCTTCGCTCTTTCACTGAGACCACTGAAACGTCTGAAATTATCAGCAAGATATTTTCAGACAAGCATCTGCATTAGCATCATTCCCCAAGTCTTCCCCAGAACAGAAACATTTCATAAGGATTGTTATATTGATCTGTCTATATGTATTTTCCTATCACATGATAAACAGCGAATAAAATTACATCATGTCCTGTGCTCTGACAGTTGTTTTTTACTGAAGGTTAACAAATATAATTAGATGTTCATAGGCCAGAAATACTACCAGAATGAATTCTTTTGTTGTCAATTGCTCTTTTGAGACACACAGTCAGAATTAATAAAAACTGAAACCACCCTACCAGCTGTTATTCTTCCATTAAAAAATAAAACTTTTCCAGCTTTTTTTATGATGAAAAAAAAGCACAAGACACCCCTCATCTGCATTCTCTTCTGTTATACTCAGTTTTGAGTAGTCCACTCAAAAACATGTCAAAAAAGGTTCTCTACACATAACAAAAAAAAAAAAACCAATAAAAAAAAACAAAAAAAACCAAAAACACAAATCAAAAACAAAAAAACCCAGACTACTTCTAAGTGACTAAGCCAAAAAGTTCCTACAATACTGTCAAATCAATGTGCCCAAAATCCCAATAACCACAAGAGCCACAAAGGTGGCAAAGGTGGTCTTAAGGTTAAAAAATAAAGGAAGACCTTCAATGGTTAATAATAAATAGTATATGGATTAAATGCTGTAAACCAAGTTTCCCAATTTTTTTCTGAAGCATAATATCAGGCAGTTTAGAAGAAAAAAAAAAAGCAGTACAGATTCTCACATAAAGCTGCAACAGTTCTGAATCCACATTTTCAAGACAGACAAAATTAAGGACAGAAATATTAGAGCTGCCATCACTGCAATTAAATACCTCCGAACAGCCCATTTTATTTAAAATACCTGGGCAAACAGCATCCTTGGTTTGCTCTTCGTACCCTGTAACTGTGTCACCTTTGCTGCTGTGGATGTGCTGACATGGTTGTTACATAACTCCCTCACTCCCAAGTGGGATTAAAAAAAATACCAAACCACAAAACAAAAACCACAAAACAGGAAACCAACTGTTCTCAGATAGGTTGTGCTTCTCTTTAGATCTCCATTATGACATTATTTCTGGCGTGGATTCCCAAGTAGCAGATTCCCAGCCACTTTCTCTTCCTTTTGCTTCTAGTCCAGTGCCAGGTATATCCTCCTGCACCATGGTGATATTCTGCCCTAGCTGTGGCCCTCCGTGAGGCAAACATTTCCATGTACTCTGGTAACCTCAAGCTCCACTTCACAAAGGAACAATCTTCTCTTGCAGGCCCAGTTCATCTCACCTTACAAAAGATCACAAGTCATGCCTTTTCACTATTAAGACAGTCTAGACAGTCTTCAAGAGAGAAAGATACAAATATCTGAAGTGAGGCAAATGAATCTCACCTGAAGACACAAACTCATGGTCGGGCAAGGCTCCTTCCCATCCTATTCAGGGCCAGGCTGCATTAGCTCCTGGTTGCATTCTCCTTAGGTCACCAACATATGTAAGTTCTCAGCCTACAGATGTTGAGGGCTGAATTTAAATTCTTAATGATCTCTTTGATGACTACCTACATAGCTTCATAAAAATTCCAGATCATTAACCATTACAAAGAATCAAGTCCCAAAGAGAAGCATAAATGCAGAACCTTATCTGGGGTTTTGCTGCTTTTGAGTCAATGGTACCTAGCAATAATCCCATGCTCTGGAGTACTTTAAGAATTACCAAATCAAAGTAAACATTTGACACTACATGGAATTTTGTCAGGGAGTTAAGAAAGAAAGGGAGTTCAAACAGAATGGGATTTGTCTTTTTTGCAATAGAAAAGGATAAGTCCAGTAACAAGAGGGGAAAATTTTCTCCAAACAAAACGGAAATACTCCTTTTCTGAGAGAATGTGGGTGCTTCCAATCAGCTGGATCCTTTCAAGCATCAGCAAGAAAGTAAACTTATTCTAAAGAAAGGGGCAGAGCTGTTTTGTCTCCACCAGCATCCTTATAAAGACTAAGTAATCCAACAGATACTGTTTATCTAGCTCTGTACTCATAGCTGAGTAAAATCCAGTACTATCCAGTCCCCACCTTTTGCTCCTTTTCACTGCTTTCTTGTCTCAGTCAAACATCACACAGAGCTGTAACTTCTCAGCTCACTCTCACTCACTAGTATCAGCCTTTGAGGAATGGAATACCAGAGGATTTGAGATAAACTATTTCTGAACTTCATTGTTTCACCATTAACTGATTCTTTTCTCTCATCTATTTAAACAACAAACACCATCTTCCACTGCAGCACTTGCTTTGTAGATAAGCTTTTTCTGCCATTTCTAATTCAGAGGATCCTTTTTCTCCACTCTGTGGTACAGTAAACAACACCACTCGTTGCCACTTTAATTTTCCCCTTTCTGATCTACAAAACATCAATATTAAAAAAAAAAATAGTGAATTCTATTCCGAAGTTCAGCAAGAGTACCAGCACTTTTGTTAATTAATGCCTGGTCTGAACAGTCATTTCCCTCTTGCCCAGGACTGCATGAGCTAGCTTTCTATAGCTAGGTGTGAAGCTGTAGGCTGTACCAAAAGCACATCAATTAAATGCCTAACTTAGTCAGTACCACATCCTCAATGCCTCTGCTTTTACAGCTGGAAAAAGAACTCTTCTTACAACTTCAACATAGATACATTTTCTACATTTTTGCAGATACTGTAGGTACTGCTGAGGTTTCAGAGTACAAATTGGTGATATTACAGCACAGACACAATATTACATCCTGAACAATTTGCTAAGGGCTATGCCTCAGTGGTACAGAAAAACAGTAAGTGGAAACAGCAAAATCACTCTACATTCGTAGGAATGGCTTGTCTTATTTAAGAATTAGAAGATCAGCATGTGATCTAGTTTCAACGTTTTCCCCCTCTTCATGTTTCAATATCACACACAAAACAGCAAGAAGCAGAAACCTCTATGGTTTGCTAGCTCAGGCTGCAGTCACTGGAGCTCTGTATTAAAAAGCTCGTGACTGAGAAGGACAGCTTCTAATGGGACAAGCAGATGTACCAGCCTGCTGCCAGCTGGTATAAAGGGAGAACGGATACCCTGAGAGCTGGCCTGCCACAGCTGTGCCAATGCCCTTCACCCCATGAATTTCTGCTCCAAAGGAAAAGTGGGTTTTTCATAACAGCCAAACAGCATGTAGCATTCACAAAGCAGTAGTTCACAAAAACTACCTGTAAATTTACTCTACCCTGATATACCTCTAAGTAACTGAGTCTCATTGAATTCATTTCCCTACCCAGACAATTATTACCTGAAATCAAATGGGAATAATCTTTGTCTAGGAAACATCATAGCCTAACACCACTTTTTGGACACTAATACAATAATTTTTCTGACATCTTTAAAAAAACTGTGTTGAAAAATGAGCATATTGGAAAATGGTAGGAAGATGTTCTATCTTGTAAGAACTATTTCTGACCATCATATATGGTACCTGCAGATCTATGCAGTCATCTCTATTGTACCTTACCCTTGGCTGATGAGACTCCTAGATGTGCTTCAGCCATTCCATTCCCTCGTTCTGTGTTTACCAGTCCTGCTTACTTGAATTTCAATTGCATCTAAATACCTGGTAAAGCAAGTGCTGTACAACAAACACTGTAAGAAACAGCAAAACCTTTTCAAAAATATTAAATAACCTGAAGAAATAAAGGAATCATGGTTGTCTTGTGTTTCTCAGCAGTTCAAGAGTAACGCCAGCATGTCCACGGCTATTTTAATTTTAGGAAGCATTGCCAGAACACTAAACCATACACCTAAGTCATAAATGTTGCTATAGACAAAAAACAGATTCTAATACATAATTTGGACTATTCCAATACAAAGTTAAATCTAAGTACAACTTTATACTAAAGGCAACACACACCTGGAATCTGAAGGTTTTCAAGTAATTTTATAAAAACAGAAGAGAAAAAAAATAAAAATATCTTAGACAATCTAATCTTGTAAGGAAACAGGCCCACAAAGACATGGTGTACTGCAAACCTCATATTTTTATGTCCACAATATTTAAAATCATCAGTTTCACTCAAATTTGACAAAGAAGCAGAGGTCTCAGCTACTTAACATACCTCCTCATTGTATGATACTATAAGTAGAGAAAGAAAGATACAAAAATGACTCCTGGGAGGAGGAGGTTGAACAGGAGCTCACCACAATTTAGCATCAAGGTTAAAGCTGCTGCACTATCAAGAGAAGTTACAGACAACCACTGAAAAGCCCTGAGTGGTTGTTTTGTTGCATTCCAAATTTATTCACCACAGAGAGCTAGTTTTCCCTATTGCTTTGTCTTTTCTTAATTTTAAAACAGAAAAAAGTAAAACTTACTCAAAATATTTGTTTTCATTAAACTGAAAAGTGAAGGATTCCACTTTATTATTCTGCCTCTTTGAAGCAACCATAAAAAAATTAGTCCCAACATCAGAGCTAAATATTCTGCACAGAGTATTTTGTAACTAACTCTCATTATTATACTGGATCAAGATGGTTTTACCCCAAAAAGCCACACAAAATGCATTTTACAGTCTCCTATGTTAACAACAGAGAAATTATTTTTATGTGGTCTTAAAATCCTAATGTGTTGCAGTAACAGTGAGAGGTGATCAAGTGGGATAAAAAGTAAATAATGAAAGCAAATGTTGATGTGAAGGCCCAACAACGGATGCCTTTAATTACATGGGACCTGAAGCACCTGTGCATTTAATGCTGCTTAAAGATCAGGGAGTTTGTAACCCATTGGAATAGTTCTTTCTGCTTAGGCAGGAAAGCAAGTGCCTGCCTTGGGCTGCAGAGCTGGACGATGGAAAGGTCAGTGTGGTGCCACTTTATCTAGAGACAAGAATACAACTATGCCCATCCTCATGTAAATTTCCTGCTGCCAAAACACCATCTGAAAATAGTATTTGCTTCTCCAGTACAATGCTTTACCTAGGACATCATCTTAATTTCAGAAGCTGAAAAGGTCAAAGAGTGGTTGCTGAATAGCCTTTATTTGGTTTGGTCATATAAGAAGTATCTCTACATTTAAGTTCTCTCCCCTGAGGCACAAAATGGCAAATAGATAAATATCCTGAGAATTTTTTTAAATTGATGAAAGGAAACAAAGAACCTTTTATATAAAAGGCAAACTCCACATGACTTCACCATGCACTGAACATTACCAGTCACATGGGAACACCCTCATCAAAAGCTGTGGTTGAAGGGAATGGAGCTGGAGGCATGTCTCCTTCCCAGCAGGCAAAGTCTGCTCACTTCCCATACACAGAGGTGAGATTACATAGTGGTATGTAATGCACCATGGAGACTAAGAGATCAATTAACATCCTATTCTGACCAGAACCCTATCCTTCCCCTTGCATTTTTTACCCTCTGTTTCCCCTTTTTATACAGAACAGTCTTAAATCACTTTCATAAATAGAAATGTTCTTCACCAAAACTTGGCAAGGAATGGTGTATCTGGAGTAAAACTCCCCATGCTATGTAGCAGTCTCACATCACCTTGATGTGGGAAGCCTCATTAACTACAGCTCTGACATGAAGAGATTTTTTCATATGAAAAAACTTCAATGCATATTTCCATAAGAAGTTCTTATAATTCCACAATCTGGAGCACAGACTCACCATTTGGTTAGGAATCTACAGCCAAGTTCATGACTTTTGAAATTCTTGTGAAAACCCTCTTAAATCTGAGCAAACAAATATAACTCAGATATATCCTGCAGATACCTGCTAGGATGTGGTTTCACAAACTGCAGCCAACCCACATTAGTGATGCTCTTGTGGCTAGTCACATACTAGCCTTCCACCTCAGGCCAGATGTAACACTTTCTCCCCAGCCCCCCTTTTGCACTGGGATTACTGTTTTTGGGATCCCACTCAGCCATCTCTGAGTCCTGGTGTTGGCACTGATGAGTCAAAGGGAAACACAACTGTATCTTTTGGCAGCACTGCTAACAGAATCCCAGCCAAACAGGAAACTGCTTTCTAGGATGCTGCTCTGTGTTGACAGCAAAGCATTGGAGATTCAATCTGGATGAAACATGTTAATTATACCACGTGAACTTGAGCTGCTAATAAAAAATCCCATCTCTCTACGACACTGAACATTAGCATCTTAAAAATCATTCTGAGTTTCAGAACTAGGCAAATGTCTACTATATTTGTAATGAAAACCACATCTGCTCCAAGAGACAGAAAAATAGGAAAATACCTAATTAAAGATAAGTACAAAAATAAGAAATTGCTGAAGGGCCACAAAAATAGCATGAACGGACAGATGCACTAACCTTTTTATGCTCCAGATTTAAAAATCTAACCAAAAACTAGCTAGTGCAAGAGACTTCTTTGAAACAGTTTGGACAATACTATGCCAGGAGGTCAGGTTAAAAAAAAAAAAAAAAAAAGAAGAAGAAGAAGGCTATTTTACACAGATTTGACTTTAATACTTTAATAGCAAAAACCAGAAACTCATCTATCTAGAAATCAAATCTGCATTGACTATGAGCCTTCTGGGCTCATCAATTTTGATTTAACCAACTATTTACAGAAGTAACCCTTACACTCTTGCTCCCCAAATGCTGGCTGCTCCTCTCCCTCCCAAACCATTTTACCAGGAAAGAAGCTTTGTTTACAAAGACTGATGGGAGAGTGGAAGCCGACTTCAGCCTCCAGTGTCTCCTGTCACTGGGCTGCCTTCTTCCATCCTTGAACAACACCCAATTTTCCATGAACCTTCTTTTTTGACCACCATACTTGTAGGATCCTTTCTTATTATCCTTCATTTTTCATACTAAAAAAAGTTTATTTAGCAAGCCTCTATGAAAATGGTCCAGTGATGTGTTGATTTGTTAAACAATCATGGTTAGGGACAGATTACTAATCTTAATGTACAGTGAAAAAAATTACAAAGTGATTCACTGCCTAAGACAAAATACAACTTCTCCTAAATGCTGAATAATTTTGTGTAGTAGAGAGTATGCAGACCCATTCATGCTGGAGTTGTGGCTCTGAAGGAAGGTTGGTAAGGTATGCAGCAGAGCAGAGAGGCTGAACTGTAGGATAGAAGACTTCAGATTATTCCAGGAATTGCTAGGTAGAAACCAAAGGAAGCCACCCTAAATTCAAGCATGTAACCTAGGTCCCTTTGTATTAAGCAGCTGCTTCTGCTCAGCCCTATGGGTTGTTTTCGAAAAATTTCTTATTTACATTTTACTATGTTGCTGCTGAGACTGGGAATAATTTGTTATGGTGACAATGTTAAGCAGGGCGTCGGAGACAGTCCCTGACCCTATTACAAAAACGAAGAGTGATGCACATGCATTCAAAATGTTTGAACCAGAGGTAGGAACTGAACTGAAACTCCAAGGCACTTTCCTACTGGCTTTCCGCACTTCTTTCTCTGAAGGGAAGCCTTTATATGTCTAGCCGAAACAACAATTTGATAAACACTTTTGAGACTTGCAGATCCTGTACTTTCCCTGTGAAATACACCCTGAAAACCCCCCATCATATAGTTCTCAAACTGTGTTTGGTTTCACTTATATGTACTTTCTACCTGACATTACCTGTCTTAGCAGAGGCTGAGAAACCTCAGCATTAGAGCTGAGTTTAAAAGACCTATCCCAGCAAAGTTTGTGATCCTTTTGGCAAACACAAACAGTTTAAAAGGTATTTAGGCAGCTAATGATGCTGTTAAGCATCTAATAAGGCTTTCAGATTAATACTAGCTGCAGGCAGCTAAGTACACATAAACATCTAAAATCTTGCCAAGAGTGTAGAGATGTTTCCAAAAAGTAGCTACAGGACTCTCACAAATTCCACGCTGCCTCTCAGCAGAAAAGCCTAACCATTAGTTTACAGGCCACTGACTAGAAGATTTTATGTCTGTCACACTTGCCACCAAATCTGTTTGCAAACACTGTGTTGCCTGATAAGCATTTGCTTCTGGTGTATCCTAAAGTCATAACTTAAAAGACCTCTAATCACCAATATTCTGTTTCTGACCGGACTCTAACGTTCTTGTTCCAGAGCAAAATTTAAGAGAAGCCCTAGGATAACAAGATAGGCTTTGAAATAAAATCAAACGCTAGTAATTTTTGGAGATGAGGGACAAAGAAGCCTTGTAAAAACTGCAAATTGCTTTATGAAGTGAAATTGCATCAATAGGTAATCTACCAGCAGGAGAGGAGAGAACACACCATGCTTATTACACACATTTTAAACTCTACTGCAGGCTCACATCTTCTCACTTACAATTGTTTCAAGATGCTGCAGTATTACATATGGTTTTCATTTCTGCACTGCACATGCAGGATGCTTTGTTTTTCACATCATAATCCTAGCTTGCACTTGGGACAATCTAACTCCTTCCCAATGCAGAATTTTAATCAGGAATCATGCAATATTTGGTAATTTCCCCAAAGTGCCTGCTTCTGGTCTCAGGCAATTATGCGATACTTGTTCAATTTAGATTTCAGCATACACTGTGCAGTACCAGGGAACTACTAGCTATTCCCAGCTGAAAGTCTGGAAGAGATTTTGGTGGAGTAGAAAAGGCAGGGGGTGAAGGTGATGACAGGGAAAGGAAGTGAAAGGTTCATATAATTTTTTTTATTTTTTAAATAATTTTTTTAAGCTGATAGTGATCATTTTTTCTTTCGTTTTCAAGTGCCTGAGATAAAGAGACTGATAATCATGACTACTTTGAATGCTGAGAAAGTAGCTGTGCTAATATAGACAGCTTCTTGTCCTGGAATTGCACCTGAGGACCAATATAACAAAAGACATTATACATTCATATATTGCATAGATGCTTTAATCAATCCAATTTTTTTCCTCACAATAAGCCCAAAACCAAGATCAAAAGCTTGTCTAAAATATGACATAAGACTCAGAAGTCCTAAGTACAAGAGACCACCACTGTTCTGCAATATGGCCAAGATCAGCAGGATGTGGAAAGTTGTCAGTTCTCAGCTAGATCCTGTAGTTCTCCCTGTACCTGTCAAATAATGATTCACAGCAGAAGAGTTTTCAAAATGTTGTACAGCAATCACAAGAAAGCAACCAAGAGAAGCATTATGGTTTGCTGCATAGATCAAAGACAAATCAAGGCTGAGTTATTGTAAAGAGACCTTCCCTAGGTAAAACAACTGATTTAATGGAGTAACATGACTAACAGTCAGCACACAAAGCAAAAGATTAAAATGTTTCCCCTTTTCTAGTATGAGCAACCAAAAAACTGTAAAGCAACTAATTAAAAGAAATCTAACTCAAACTCTAAAGATATATACATAACCCACATAATTCAACTCACAAAAACCCCTCTATGGATGACTATCCCCAACACCAGAGGCAGTTGCAGATCCCTTGTCAAAGGACATTCAGCTGGCTCAAAACAGCCTGCCATTCACCGGCCTTCAACACTGGGCTTCTTGGCCTGAGCCAACACCACCCTTCCAAAGCTGTCATTTGCTGACATCCCTCCCAAGAACTGCCTGCAGCTGGCTTCAGCTCTTTCAGCTGTGCCTATTAAGATGCAGCAAGCAGACAAGACACCTAAGAACGTTGTCCAGCATAGCCCCTGGGACTACCCTGCTGCTTATGAACTTCAGCAAACTGAGCCAGTGTACTGGTGTAGCTTCCTCTTCAAATTCGAAAGCATATGGTTAAAAAAATTCCATCAACTTCAGAAACAAGGATCAATGAGAAAAGGAAATATTTTGTCTGAAAAACTCATTTCTCACAAGACTCCCCCTTGAAAACAACTGTGAGTAATAAATAAAACTTCACTTTCACATCACAGGATGGGCTCTTGCCACTGCTGTGAAAATATAGCAAAGCCTGTGCATGTTCAAAAGAAAACAAGTATCTCTGAAGTCTGGTGGTTACTGCAACCCTTCTCTGCTCCCTTTAAAAGACGACACAAAAACTATCAATATCATCTGTTGATCCCTCAGCCAAAGCAGCAGGTTTTTGTGAAGCCTAGGAGTTCCAGACTGAGTGATTAAACACGGCAGTATGATACCTTACCCTGGAGCTTTCACCCCTACTTAAACTTTAATAAACCCTGGAAACTGAACTAAACTAGACTTAATATCTTTAAACCAACTGTGAACCCTAGCAAGTATATTCTCCTCATTTGTTTTAATTGTCACTACTGCTAGATGTAGCTTATGTGACTAATGAGCTAAAGCCATTAATGTCTCACAATGTATATATAAATAAAGTCCCAAAGGCAAAAAAATTGCATAAGTTTATATTATGGAAATAAATTTATATCCTCCTGCTCCTTATCTTGCTGAGGGCATCCCAATTTACTGTGAACTTTTTCTGTTAATCAGAGTAAGAGGTCTACCTTAATGCAACTAAATATTAGTTACTGTTTAAAATGGTAGGAAAATGAGTAATGGGTAAAAAGGTATATCAATGTCACTACAAGATAGTTAAAAAAAAAAACAAGACCAGCACTCACCTATATGCATTCATTGGGAAGGCTTGGCTTAAAGAGCTAATAGAAGATCTATTTGTATAGAACACTAAAGAAGTTCACCACACCTTTGCAGAGTCTTAAATAACAAGCACACAGAGCAGACTGTCACAAAAAAAAAATTTAAAACATATAAATCTAAGGATGGCTCATGAGACTGTCATCAACTCACACAGAAAAGCAGGTAAAACACTTTCCCCCAAAACCCAAACATCTCAGGAGCCAGGCAGTGACTAAAGAAAGAATGAGTCCTTTTTCAGGAGCTGAACAAAACAGGTAGTATTTGGTGCCATTTTTTTTGTAAACACAATATTATCTCTTTAATTTCTTCTAACACCAGGCTTTGTTGGACAATCATTCAAAGGTTAACAACCTGTTAAGTGTATCGACTCTGCTATATCACACAGCTGATGTCAATGGCTATTAAATCAACAGCAATATTGTATGAGAGTAACTTTCTTATAAGGTGCATTATTTAGATCTCTAGACATCAAGTAGTGAGAACTTACTAAATGAAATTCCAGTCACCTGCTGTTTTCTATTGGTAGTTCAGAAGAGTCTCAGTTCTGTGATAATATTCTTCTGAATTACCCTTACAGGGAAATCTACCCAAAGATATTTCTAGGGAGTTATTTACTTGGTCAGATGAATGCCTTTCTTACGGCAATATTAGTACGCTTACAGAATTTTCTCACAGCCCAGCTCCAACACAAGGCACTGCAGCTCCAACACAAAGACTGTAGCTAAGCTTTATTTTTGTGAATCTTAAGATGTCTATTAAATAGTCATGGTTAAATTCAGTGTCTCTTTTTCCTTCCAGATACTTTGGAGGCAGTGTAAAAAGAGAATGGATTTAAACTCAGACTGGAATGGCTGCAAGCTATGTTAGGTAGCACAAACACCTTAAAACCATCATTCAATTCCTTCCAGAGAGTGAATGACTAGAAACCCAGACTATTGAACAGAGGCACTCTCCAATGCTGGATCAAAACAAGAATACTTGGATAGTACCAAAAGCTGGGAGGAGCAATTAGGATAGGGCTGGTTGATGCAGCTTTTCTGCTGACAGGTGCAGAGCTGCAGCCAGGCTGGGAAGCACATCCTGCCAATACGGGCATACCAGAAAACATCAACAAGTTACAAAGCAACCTCATCTCATCTGAGTGGCACCAACCTGGGCATTCTTTTCCCATTCAAACCCTCTTTTGGCATACATTCCTTTTGGACATTACAGAGCTAGTAAAAATAAGGATTTCTTTAGAAACTGATATTCATGTGTGTATTCAGTAATTTGTTTGATTTTGGCAAGGTAGACAATAAAGAGAGATTGAATATAGGACACGCATTTTACATAAAACATTCATGTGGCTTTGTTGTATATAATCAGGGTTTTAAAGACTGTTATACAAGAGGAGGAAGAAAAAAAAAATTACAGTTCAGCCAGGTTCTATACAATCTGCATGACTGATCTTTTTACATAAAGACCTAATAATAATTCAGAAAGTGGCACTGAATTGCATTGCAATGTTATTTGCTCTCTTGTAAACAGTATTTATAATAAACATCTTTGTTTAATAAATATTTAAACTCTGATCACAGACTCTTCAATCAACCTAGCTGGTTGGAGATTACAACATCAGAGCATCTCCCTCAGTCTACAGCTCGAGTGCTGCCCTGCATCTGGTTCAAAAGGACAAGTTTAGGTCAAATACTTAATCTTGTTGCCTGGATTTTATCCGTCCATGCTAAAGCTTTTACATTAAGTATGTGTTAGTATCTAATTGATTTATATACATTTTAGGTAAATCATGCCTCAAGCGACTTGTAAAGCTATTTGGGCAACTGCAAATTGTTGTAAGTGCATTATACAGAAAGAGAATTTAATGTTCCCCACTTAATAATACCCAAATGGTTTTGAAAGAACGTTGTAGGGCTCATGAAATTAAGTATCTGAAAGAGAAAGCAGGTACAAAGAACAGGCTGCTATTTATGGCATTCATTAAAAGATAGGCTACTTGCTCCTTTATTTTCCAGTGCATTCTTCTTCTCTGTTCAAAGTTTTCAGATTACAGCAAACCAGGAGCAAAAGGTGGTTGAGGGCTCTGTTTTGCCCCATGAAATATCACCATCAAATCCACTGCTTTATTCATAACTTGCAAAATGTAGTTGTTTTGCTTAAGTTGTAATACAATATCTGAAATCTGGTATCTAGCTTTTCAAACAGATTATTAATATAAATTATTGCTCACTCTGATTTCCAGCAGTGTTGTCTTGCTCACTGCACTATAACTTACCTGAAAAACATCTTCACTGCGAAACAATAGACTATTTTTATTACAACAGCACAGGAAATGTTAGAGCACTTCTGCACTTATATTAGAAATTAAAAAGAAACAAACTCCACAATAACAGTGATAATAAAAGTCAGACATAAAGCTGCACTTCACTTAGCAATCCATCAAGCTGAGAATAACATGCAGAGGCACAAACTCAGCTTCTAAGACTTAACTCCAGTTTTTCAAGGCCAAAGTATTTTAAAACTAAGCTAAATCAAGTCCAGAAGAATTCTTGTGAGTTAGCCTCCAGGCATGCCACTTCACATGAAGAGGGATAGTATTGGGTGGGAAAGGATTTTTCAAAGTGTTCAAAACCTAGAAAGTAATAATGGTGCTTTTTGGCAACACTTACCTTAAGAGGCTGTACCTTGCTCAGTTCTTGGGAAAGCAAAGGGCTGCACATAATGCTGGCTTTTCACTTAAGCCATAGAACTAGACATGTTATCAAATTTCTAATTGCTCAGCTTTTCCTTGTACTTTGTAAGCTACCTTGAAATTCCAGACTCCTTGTAGCATTTTAGCTACAGAGGAAAACAACTGTTCTTGATCTCTTTTCTTGAACACCTGTAGACAGACAATGCAACAGCTTTTCTCCTTCACAAGAGTATCTACATTTCTGCATATAAAAAAACCACTCTGTATTATACTACTCAACTCATTCTTCTTGCAGCTATTCCAAACACTAATTGACTCAAACCTCAGTGATGAGTAGCACTCATGTAACACTGTGTAGTAATGCCCCTTCATTAGAGAATCAATGGGAGGAGGCAGACTAAATCTGAGCTATAGATTCTATACTAAGATCAAAAGATCCTGTTTCTGTATCTACACCAGTCTCCGAGGAAGTGTCCAAATCTCTAACTCTTTCACAGAACAGGATTTATTAGTATGTCTATGGGTGATATAAAATATTTTGTTCTGATTGCCACTTACAAAACTAAAAAGCAAATGAATATTCTCATTTTAAAATGTGTATCATTTTTAACAAATTCCAAATTAATTCCTTAGTTACTTTGAGACCATGCACTCAGAAATTCATAGACATAGAACTGATGACTGGAAGGCAGCCTCAAAAATAAAATTTTACAGTAATACAGAATCATGACTCACAATATGATCCCTCTATCTAAATTCATTTTAGAGAACTGATGACAGGTGTCAGTTTGTACTTCTTAAAAGAAAGATCAGATGGGAATCCAGATTGTAGTTTCACCAGAGGACAAATAAGAAAAAACTTTTAGAGATCCAGAGAGCCCAGGGAGCCATGTGTCCCAAGAGTTATGCTAATAGAGCTGACTTTTAATCCTGTCTTTGCTGGGATGTGTAGAAGGAGAATATGTAATTACTGACTACAAATTGAAGAATAGGGACTTTTTGTAAAAAATAATTTTTTAACCAGAGAACCACACAATTCATTGTATGGCTGGTTAAAATGTTCTCAAAACATGCATTTTCCAATGTTTTATGTTGATGCAACTTTTACACCTTGCCACAGGAATTCTGTAGCTGTGTATAACAGGAGGTTTGTGATGGCTTAACTGCAACAAAGAAGCCAACACCTCAACTACACTTTTAAAACAACAAAGTTCTAACAGTCAATATGGAGGCCATACTCCATCAAATATCAAGCTTTTGCTTCCACTGCCTACTAGAGCCAAGAATGAGATCACTCTATAGCAGTGTCCCTGCCCTTTGTGTGGCAGAAGCTGTTCCTTGGCAACCAAAGCAGACAACTGAGTTGCCATGGAAACTGAAGAGACTAATTTATAAAAACTCTGAAACAAAGCAACTATAAAGGCAACCCTAAATAGGGTGGGTATATCCCATATTACTTCCTACAGCATTCCCACCATTAAAAGCACTAGAAATTAAAATACTAAATTATTAGTTGAAATTTTCATTAAATCTGTAAATTTGGACTTACAAAGAGCTAACATTTCATTGCATCAGCAGCCGTTAGCCTGTTTTTCCCTTTGGTTCAAATTGGCAAATACACCTGAAGATTTATACTGCAGTTGAAGAGGAATGCTTTCCATTTCAGCCAGTGTTTTCTCTTTCAGGGAAGAGGGAGGCTGAGGGAAAATGGCACAGAACAACTGTTGCAGCATGTGCCCAGAATATCTGCAAGCTGATAAAACAAGTGTTAACATAGTGAAAAGGCAGAACAATGGCATATATCATAGCTCACTTGAGCTAAGGAATGTACATCCAAGATTTTTATTAATTTATAAATATTTATTAGTAGAAAATATTTTCTCCTCTTCAGCAATTAGAGAGATATCAGAGATAGCCATCTTCTGAATGCATTTTAAGCACAGTTACATTTAGTGTATGTGCACATGTGGAGACCACGCTCAAGGCATACATTTTTAGTAGTGAACAAGGTGGGGAATACCCCACCACATGCTGCATTTCCCAGGAAAGCAAACCAATATGACAACAAGTTCTCTCTTCGAAGAGGAAACCAGTTCATTCAGCTGCAGCATATTTTTCACTTGT